>JAODAL010000417.1:0-317382 GCA_025379985.1 Phyllomedusa bahiana
TTATTTCATGGACTGAAATCCTGGCGCGCGGCAACGGCGATTCCTGTGCCCCAAACCGCGAGGAGATCAATCACTCAATGATTAATTGTTGAGACGGGGGGCCCCAAGGGAAATTTTCACACCCCCGCTGCTCAAAAATAAACCTATTCTCAATACTGACAGATGTGTAGAGGGGGGAAATAAGGAAAAATTTTGTTCCAGGACATTCTACCCTGATTGGCTATTTTTCAATCCCCATGCTCAAGCATATAGTCTGTACTCAATAATGATCAGATGGCAGAGGGGAAAAATAAGGAAATGGAGTGTCTCCGGGTTTTTCCCCAAAAAAAGCTGCTCAGAGCTTTTAGCTGGCCCCCAAAAAATCAGATGGGAAGGGAGAATAGGGGGATAGGGATCCCAGGACATTATTCACCCGATTCAGGCTATTCTCACACCCACAGCTGCTCAGAGTATAGAGACCTATACTCAATACTGATCAGATGTGATAGAGGGGAACTAAGGAGATAGAGTATGCCCCAGGACATTCTCACCCCGATTCAGGCTATTCTCACATCCACAGCTGCTCAGAGTATAGAGAGCTGTGCTCAATACTGATCAGATGATGCTAGAGGGGAACAGGAAATGGAGTATGGCCCCAGGACATTTCAACCGATTCAGGCTATTCTCTCACCCACAGCTGCTCAGAGGATAGAGACCTGTACTCAATACTGATCAGATTGAAGAGGGGAAACTAAGGAAATGGAGTTGCCCCAGGACATTCTCACCCCGATTCAGGCTATTCTCACATCCACAGCTGCTCAGAGCATAGAGATCTGTACCTGTGCTCAACACTGATCAGATGGGACAGAGGAGAAATAAGGAGATAGAGTATCCCCAGGACATTCTCACCCCGATTCAGGCTATTCTCCCACCCACAGATGCTCAGAGCTTAGAGATCTATTGCAGACCATGCCTGTGCTCAATACTGATCAGATGGGACAAAGGAGAACTAAGGAGATGGAGTGTCTCCAGGACATTCTCACCCCGATTCAGGCTATTCTCACACCCATAGCTTCCCAGAGCATAGGAGATCCTAGTGCACATACTTGATCAGATGGACGATAGAGGGGATAAAGGAAATGGAGTAGCCCCAGGACATTCTCACCCCGATTCAGGCTATTCTCACACCCACAGCTGCTCAGAGCATAGGGATCTATTGCAGACCATGCCTGTGCTCAATACTGATCAGATGGGATAGAGGAGACAGCGTATCCTCAGGACATTCTCACCCTGATTCCGATATTCTCACACCTACAGTTACTCAGAACATAGAGATCTATTGCACACAATGATTGCCTGTGCTCAGTGCTGATCAGATGGGATAGAAGAGAACTAAGGAGATAGAGTATCTCCAGGACATTCTCATCCCGATTCAGGCTATTCTCAAACCTACAGTTATTCAGAACATAGAGATCTATTGCAGACCATGACTGCCTGTGCTCAATACTGATCAGTTGGGATAGAAGAGAACTAAGGAGATGGAGTCGCCCCAGGACATTCTTACCCTGATCTATGTATATGTATATTCTCACATCCAGAGTTGCTCAGAATATACAGCTTCTTTGTAGACCATGACTGTCTGTGCTCAATGCTGTTCAGTAGGGATAGAGAACTAAGGAGATAGAGTATCCCCAGGACATTCTCATATGGACTTCAGCTCAGGGAATTAGGGTGGTCACAAGGTCATTCTCATACCCGGAGAACATGTTGATGCATTGCAGTTAATGATTGCCTATTCTTAATGCTGATCATCAGATGGGATATATAAAAGCTAATGAGATGAAGTAGCCCCAGGTCATTCTCAAATGGACTTTAGCCCAAGAATCAAGGTGGTCTAAGGTCATTCTTATGCGATAACCACAAAAATATGAGACTACTGGCTGGAAATACCAGTGACCGCCTGAAGCTTTACCTTTATGGTTGAAGTCATAGATGTACTCAGGGCACAGGACGGAGACCATTCTGCCCGGTTTCCCTTCGGGCCAGCAGAGGATTCCATCCCACTCGGACTGACAAAAGCCATCTGGGAAAGAGAAGAACAGGAAGCATTGGCAGGATTGGAGCAAGGACTGCAGTGTTTACAGCTTATACTACATGTATGAGGGCACCTGTGAGTATTCTGTGCACATCCTAAAATACAGGTGTGGGGTTATCAAAAGAAGGAGGTGGAGTAACAAGAAGATACTATAACATGAAGGACATCCCATTGGGCTTGAGGTAAGAGATCATGTTCCTTGGCTTAGATACAGGACATTCATGAACAGGTTCATACCATCACCCTCCCTGGTCCCATCTCAGGAGAACCCTTATTACTTCTTGACTCAATTGGGTGGGCACCCCAAACCACATTTTACTTTTCAGTCAACTAAATGAGCTGTAAACCAGGGTCCCAGGTGTGGGTTAAACAAAAAGGTGGTGGAGAAAACGGAAATTAAAAATGTTTGACATCCAATGGGGCTTGGTTAAGAGATCACTTCCCGGCTTAGATACGGATATTCAAGTTGACCCTCCTCTCTTCTTGTTGAAATGGTTATAAAACCCCCCCCTAAAAACCCATCCCATCCCATCTCTTATTGCTTTTTAAACTCCTTGGGAAATACAAGGGACTTTCATTAGTCAAAACCGGCCCCCACCTATAGCAGGTTGGGGTTATCAAAGAAGGTAATAGAGTAAGGGGAAGGGGCATCAGGGGTGAAACATTACCCTTGATACGGGCTTTGTGAACTGGTTCATGCCACCACCCCAGTCCCATCTCTGGAGAACCCCATTGGGTTCTACCCTTTTGGGTGGGAGTGCCCCCATAATCACAGCTTTTGGGACAAACAAAATTTCCCCTGGATCTCTCTCCTCTTTGGAAAATGGTTCATCCACCACCCTGGGCCCCTTTGGAGAACCCCCATTTTTCTTGACTCCATTGGGTGGAGACCTCCATAATCCGTCTTAACTGAAGAACAACAAGGACCCCCAGGGTTTCTCTCGTTTGTCGGGGGAAATGGCTTTCCTCTGTCCCCCCCGTCCATCTCTGGAGAACCCTCATTGCTTCTGAATTCCATTGGGTGGAGCGTCTCCATAATCACGCTTCATGAAGAACAAAAAAGACCCCTATGGATTTCTCCTCTCGTCGGAATGGGTTTTGCCCCACCCCGGGCCCAATTTTGAGAAACCCCCATTTTCTTTTGACTCCATTGGGTGGATGCCCCCCTATCACAGTATTACATTAAAGAATAAAAAGGACCCCTATGGATCTCTCTCTCTCTCGTGGGGGGTTTTATGCCCCCACCCTGGGCCCAAACTTGGGGAACCCTCCCCTTTTTCTGACTCCATTTGGAGGCCTCCAAATCACAGTCTTACACTGAAAACAACAAGGGCCCTATGGATATCCTCTCTCTTTGGAACTGGTTAGTCCCACCCCCTCCCATCTCTGGGGAACCCCCTTGCTTTTTGACTCCATGGGGGGGTGTCTAAAACCGTAAATTTCATGAAGAATAACAAAACTCCCTATGGATCTCTCGTTCTGTCGGAACGGTTAGCACCACCCCAGTCCCACTTGGGACCCCCCATTGTTTTGACTCCATTGGGGGAGTGCTCCTAATCCGATTACATTGAAAAATAAAAAAGGACCCCTAGGATCTCTGTCTCTGTGGAACTGGTTCATGCCCCCACCCTGGTCCCATTTGGGAACCCCCCCTTCTTCTGACCCATTGGGTAGAGCCTCCAAAAACACATCTTACCGAAGGCCCTTTTACCATTGGTTTTCTCCTCTCTTTTTGAATGGTTCTCCCCTATCCCCCAGTCCCATCTCTTTGAAACCCTCCTTGTTTTTTGACCTCCATCTTTGGTAGGTGCCCGTTACACTGAAGGACAATACAAAGGGTTCTCCTCCCCCAATTTATGCAGAGGAATGACTGTAATACCAAGGGACCTATGGACGGGGCGGCGCTGTTTCTGGGAAAAAATCAATGCCTTTTTTTAAACTGGGGCAATACTGAATTTGAAGGAAAGTTCGCTCTTTATTGCCCCTTTTTGGGGCCGCCCTTTCGCGCTCCGAGTCATCTACATTTTCCATTATTGAAGGATAAAAAATAACCAAGAAAGATGGACGGGCCGCGTTCTCCAACAAACACCCCGCCTGCAGCCTCGTGAGAACCCCGTGGTTAATTGGGTCGTGGTTTTCCCCGGTTTTTATTTTTATGAATTTTTTAAAACAACCCTTTCGACCGGGATTGGGAGGGGGGGAGGGGGTTCGCTCTATGGAGAATGTACAAAACATTAATCCGGAGAAACCCGCTCTCAATAATCAGAGATGCACGGGCCCCCACGGGGGACCGGGTCGGGGGCCCTTTTTTGCTCAGGCACTTGTGCATAGAGGTCATTCCTCACGCTTTAAGGGGGTTCCAGTTTGGGGGAAAAAACCCTTGTACACCCCCCGTGGTGAGATTTGGGTTATTAGGAGCTGGGGGCACAGTTTTGGGGGTCACAGAGAGCGTCTTTGGTCCCCGGGGGTTCCCCCGGGAATTCAAAATGCAGTTCTCTCTCTGTGGGCTCTGAGGCTCTTTTCGGGAGAGGGAGTGGGGATTTCAAACTGCAGTTTTTCTCTTCCCCAGGGGTCTTGGTGGGGAGGGAAAGGGGGGGGGATGCTTTGCAAACTTCTCTCTCTCCCTGGGTTCCCCCATGTGAAGGGGAGGGGGAGATGCAGCTGCAGCTTCTTCTCTCTCAAGGGGGTCTTATGTTAGGGAGAAAGGGGGGGTTTCAGCTGAGCTTCCCCCTCTTTAGGGGGGTATTTTAATTTAGAGGGGAGGAAAGGGGGGTGCACGGGAGTTTTCTCTCCCCTGTTTTAGTCCATTAGTGAGAGGGGGGGGTGGGGTTGCAGCTGCAGTTTTCTCCCCTCAGGGGGTTTATGAGGTTTAAAGGGGGGGGGAGGGTATGCGCGGGGAGTTTTTCTCCCCTTTAGGGGCTCTTGGGTTTGAAAGGGGGGGTGGGGGAGCCAAACTGAGCTTCTCTTTTTCAAGGGGTTTTTATGTTTTGAGAGGGGAGGGGGGAGAAGCGCTGCAGCTTCTCTCTCTTTTCTCCCGGGGCCCCTGATGTGAGGGAAAATAGGGGGATTTCAGCCCGCAGCTTCTTTTCTCTCTCAGGGGCTCATTTGGGGAAAGAGAGGGGGAAAGGGGGGGGGCGCTGCGATTTTCTCTCCTTTCTCAGCTAATTTTGTTAGAGGGGGGGGGGGGGGGGTTCAGCTGAAACTTCTCCTCAGGGGTCATGATTTTGAAGGGGAGGAAGGGGATGCAGTTTTTCTCTGGGCCCCAGGCTCATGATGTGAGGGGGAAGGGGATGCGCTTTCAGCTTCTCTCTTCCAAGGGTCTGTGTGAGAGGGGGATTAGTGGATGCAGCTGGGAATTTTTGCATTACACAGAAAAGGTTTACTGTGTAAATACCTTCTCTCCCCCGTGGTTGGGGCTGCAGGGAAAACCCAAAAATTTTTAGAATACAGATGATCGCTGGAGTCTCAGCTTTAAGGAGGTTTGTAAACCAGTTTATTTTAACTAATGCCGACCACCTGCTAACTATAAACATCTGGGCGGTGGTCATGTCCGTGCAGAGTTCACAGCTGCAGGAGTGGAGCGCCGGCCGTAAGCTGCAGCCGAGCTCTTCAGTAAGAAAGCAGGGAGGGATTATTACAGTCCCTGCCTTCCCGATCATCATGTACACAGCGTTCAATGTGCCTCCCAGTTTCCTGCTTCCCCGCGGCGGCAGTCTGTATATCTCAAGGGCTCGGTGACTGCAGGTGCTGCTGGGTCTTATCTGATACAGATCAGCTCTGCAGTCATGAGATCCCGGGGCTCGGTAACCTGCAGGAGCTGCTGGGTCTTATCAGATACAATCAGCTCTGCAGTCATGTGATCACCGGGGGCCCGGTACCTGCAGGAGCTGCTGGGTCTTATCAGATACAGATAAAGCTCTGCAGTCATGTGATCACCGGGGCTCGTGAACTGCAGGAGCTGCTGGGTCTTATCAGATACAGATCAGCTCTGCAGTCATGTGATCACCTGGGCTCAGTATCTGCAGGAGCTGCTGGGTCTTATCAGATACAGATCAGCTCTCATTTCATGTGATCACCGGGGCTCGTACCTCAGGAGTGCTGGGTCTTATCAATACAGTTCAGCTCTGCAGTCACATGTGATCACCGGGGCTCGGTAACGGCAGGAGCTGCTGGGTCTTATCAGATACAGATCATCTCCGCAGTCACTGATCACCGGGGCTCCGTACCTGCAGGAGTGCTGGGTCTTATCATATACAGATCAGCTCTGCAGTCATTTTGATCACCGGGGCTCAGTAACTGCAGGAGCTGCTGGGTTTACAGATCCCAATATCAGCTCTGCAGTAAATTGATCACCGGGTTCGGTAACTGCAGAGTCTGCTGGGTTTTTTATCAGATACAGATCAGCTCTGCAGTCATGTGATACCGGGGTCAGAAAAACCAGGAGCTGCTGGGTCTTTTTCAGATAAGTCAGCTTGAGAAATGGAAAAACGGGGGGCTCTTTTTTGGGCCTGAGGGTGCTGGGCCCTTATCAGTACGTCCCCTTGCGTCTTGATCCCGGGGCTGGAAACTGGGGTTCGGGGTTTTATCTGAAAAAGATCCTCTGCAGTCATTGATAAACGGGGTCGTAATTGCGGAGCGGGGGGTCTTTCAGTACAATCGCCCCTTCCTGATCACGGGGCTGGTAACTGCAGGGGCGCTGGGTTTATCAGATACAGCGCTTCAGTACAGTCCCCGGGGCTCGTAACTGCGGACTGCTGGGTCTTATCAGACAGAAAGCTCTGCAGTATGTGATCTTTGGGTCAGTAACTGCAGGGGCGCTGGGTTTATCAGTTTAAGATCAGCTCTGCAGTCATGTGTCACCGGGGCCGTATCTGGGAGCTGCGGGTCTTATAGATATGATCAGTCTGCATCATGTGATCCCCGGGCTCGGTACCTTTAGGAGCTGCGGGGTTTATAAATACAGATAGTCTGATTCATTGTCCCGGGGTTTTCGGTAACTGCGGGGGTGCTGGGTCTTTGGTCAGATAGTTTGCAGTATGTTCACCGGGGTCGGTCCCTGAGGAGCGGGGGTTTTATCAGATACAGTCAGCTTGCAGTCATGTGATCCCCGGGGGCGGAAACTGAGGAGCTGCGGGGTCTTATCATTACAGATCAGTTGCAGTCATGTGTCCCCGGGGTCGGTAATTGCGGAGCTGTGGGTCTTTTCAAAAAAATCGCTCTGCAGTATGTGATCCCCGGGGCTCAGAAACCTGCAGGAGTGTGGGTCTTATCAGTACAAAACAGTTGCAGTCATGGATACGGGGCTCGAAAAGCGGGGCTGGGGGTTTATCAGATACAGTCAGTTTGCGTCATTGTCACCGGGGCTTTTTTCTGCAGGAGCTGCTGGGTTTATAAATAATCAGTTTGCGTCATTGATACCGGGCCGGTACCTGAGGAGCTGCGGGGTCTTTCAATACAGATCAGCTCTGCATTCATTGATCACGGGGCTCGGAACTGCAGGAGTGCGGGGTCTTTTAGGCGTAGCTCTGCAGTATGTATCCCCGGGGGTCGGTACCTGCAAGAGTGGGGTCTTATCAGAACAGATCAGCTCTGCATTTCATGTGATCCCGGGGGTCGGTACTGCAGGAAGCTGGGGTCATCAAAAACAGTTCAGCTCTGAAGAATGTGTCCCCGGGCTCGGTAACTGCGGGGATGCGGGGTTTCTTTTCGAACAAATCAGTTCTGCAGTCAGTGAAAACCGGGGCTCAGTCCTCAGGAGTGCGGGTCTTATCAATAAAATAAATCTGCAGTCATGTGATCACCGGCCGGTACCTGCTGCGTCTTATCAGATAAGATCAGCTCTGCAGTCATGTGTTCACCGGTTTGGTACCCTGCAGGAGTGCTGGGTTTATCAATAAAATTAGTCGCATCTGTTTTCCCCGGGGCTCGGTACCTGCAGGACTCGGGGGTCTTATCAGATACAGATCAGCTCGCTTTTAAATGTGATCACCGGGGCTGGTACCCGCTCGTCTTATCAGATACAGATCAGCTCTGCGTCATGTGATCACCGGGGGTCAGAAACTGCAGGAGCTGCTGGGTCTTTCAGATACAGATCAGCTCTCGCATTCATGATCACCGGGGTTCGTTTAACTGCAAATTTTCTGGGTCATCAGATACAGATCAGCCTGCAGTCAATTTATCACCGGGGCTCGGTAAATGCAGGAGCTGCTTGGTTTATCAGATACAGATCAGCTCTGCAGTCATGTGATCACCGGGGCCGGTAACTGCAGGAGCTGCTGGGTTTTTATCAGATACGATCAGCCTGCAGTCATGTGAAACACCCGGGGGGTCGGTACCTGCAGAAACTGCTGGGTCTTATTGATTAAAACCCGCTTGCAGTTATGTGATCACCGGGGCTCGGTACCTGCAGGAGCTGCTGGGTCTTATCAGATACAGATCAGCTCTGCAGTCATGTGATCACCGGGGCTGGGTACCTGGGAGGGCTGCTGGGTTCTTATCAGATACAGATCAGCCCCTTTCAGTCATGTGATCTCCGGGGCTCGGGACCGGGCTGCGTTCTTATCAGATTACAGATTAGCTTGCAGTCATTGGATTCACCGGGTTGGACCTGGCACCTGTAGAGCTGCTCCTGGTCCTGACTCCCAGATATACCTGTCTACATTCCTGCTTCTAACCCTGACGACTACGCTTGGTGGCTGCATGTCTCTTCTGGTGATGACCCCTGTCCTGGTATTACTCTGACAGTGCCAGCAGCCCCAATCTATGACTATTGTGGGTTCCACGACCTTTGCACCCATCTGTAGCTCCATCACCCCATATTAGAGCCTTGGATTTGCCATTATGCAGCCATGACTGCGACAAGGTTTTATTCTATTACTGAGCAAGCGAATCCCATGAAACAGTCAAGGAATCTCCGCGGGGGGGGGGGGAGGGGGAAAGCTAGCGGATCTTGTTTAGGAACATGTGTTTTTTTTAGGGAAGCATTTCAGTTAATGATCACTGTATTGTAACCGAGAAAGACGGAGAAATCCTGACAATGCGACGTTGGGGCAGAATGCAAAATCACATCGCACGGTATGAGAGGAACGCGCTAAAAGTGACCTTGTTATAGCAATGTCCCAGGAGTCCTCAGCCTTCTCCCTGTGCCTCTGCCAAAGCTCACAGCACAAAAGATCTGTGGTGGACAGGGAGGAGGGGGGTGCAGCAGCAGCTTCTCTCTCTGCATTTCTGAGACTTAAGCTGTGAGAGGGGAGGGGGATGCAACTGCAGCTTCTCTCTCTGCATCTCTGAGACTTATGCTGGGAGAGGGGGAGGGGGATGCAGCTGCAGCTTCTCTCTCTCTGCATCTCTAAGGCTTATGCTGTGAGAGGGAGGGTGTGTGGATGCAGCGCACGCTTCTCTCTCTGATCTTCTGAGGACTCATGCTGGGAGAGGGAGGGATGGTGGATGCAGCTGCAGCTTCTCTCTCTGCATTTCTGAGACTTATGCTGTGAGAGGGGAAGGGGGATGCAGCTGCAGCTTCTCTCTCTCTGCATCTCTAAGGCTTATGTTGGGAGAGGGAGGAGGGGGATGCATGCTGCGCTTCTCTTCTGCATATATGAGTCTCATTGCTGGGAGAGGGAGGGAGGGGGGGATGCAGCTTGAAGCTTCTCTTCTCTGCATCTGTAGGACTTTATGCTGGGAGTGGGCGGATGGTGATGCAGCTTCTCTCTCTGCATCTCTGAGACTTATGCTGTGAAAGGGGGAGGGGGATGCCACTGCAGCTTCTCTCTCTCTGCATCTCTGAGACTTATGCTGTGAGAGGGAGGAGGGGGGAGGCAGATGAAGCCTTCTCCTATCTTGCATCCTTGAGCGACTTATGCTGGTGAGAGGGTGGAAGCGGAAGGGAGGGGACGGAAAGCTCAAGCTGCAGCTTCTCTCTCTCTCTGCATCTCTGAGGCTCATGCTTGGAGAGGGGGGAGGAGGATGCAGCTGAAGCTTCTCTCTCTGCATCTCTGAGAATTATGCTGGGAGAGGGAGGAGGGGGATGCAGCTGCAGCTTCTCTCTCTCTGCATCTCCAAGGCTTATGCTGTGAGAGGGAGGAGGGGGATGCAGCTGCAGCTTCTCTCTCTGCATCTCTGAGACTTATGCTGTGAGAGGGAGGAGGGGGATGCAGCTGCAGCTTCTCTCTCTCTGCATCATTGAGACTTATGCTGTGGGAGGGAGGAGGGGGAAGCAGCTGCAGCTTCTCTCTCTGCATCTCTGAGACTTATGCTGTGGGAGGGAGGAGGGGGATGCAGCTGAAGCTTCTCTCTCTGCATCTCTGAGAATTATGCTGCGTAGAGGAGGAGGGGGATGCGGGCTGCAGCTTCTCTCTCTGCACCTCTGAGATTTATGCTGGGAGAGGGCAGGAGGGGGATGCAGCTGCAGCTTCTCTCTCTGCATTTCTGAGACTTAGGCTGTGAGAGGGGAGGGGGATGCAGCTGCAGCTTCTCTCTCTCTGCATCTCTAAGGCTTATGTTCGGCTCGAGACGGGAGGAGGGGGATGCAGCTGAAGCTTCTCTCTCTGCATCTCTGAGACTCATGCTTGGAGAGGGAGGAGGGGGATGCAGCTGCAGCTTCTCTCTCTGCATCTGTAAGACTTATGCTGGGAGAGGGAGGAGGGTAATGCAGCTTCTCTCTCTGCATCTCTGAGACTTATGCTGGAGAAAGGGAGGGGGACTGCCACTTGCAAGCTTCTCTCTCTGCATCTCTGAGACTTATGATGTGGAGGGAGCGAGGTGGGATGGAGACTGCAAGATTCTCTCTTCCTTCATACTCTGAGTCTTATGCTGTGAGAGGGAGGTGGGCGGGAGAAGCTGCCAGCTTCTTCTCCTCTCTGATCTTGAGGCTCATGCTTGGAGAGTAGGGGGGAGGAGGATGCAGTCTTAAGCTTCTCTCTATGCTTCTATGACAATTATGCTGGAGGAGAGGGAGGAGGGTGGATTGCAGCTTTTTTCTGCAGCTTCTCTCTCTCCTGCATCTCCAAGGCTTATGCCTCTGTGACGTGGGAGGGGGGGAGAGGAGGAGGGGGATGCAGCTTGCAGCTTCCTCTCTCTGCATCTCTGTAGGACTTATGCCTGTGAGAGGGAGCGACGGGGGATGCAGCTTGCAGCTTCTCTCTCTCTGATCTCTGAACTTATGCTATGAGAGGGGGACGGGGGGGGAAGCAAGCTGCAGACTTTTCTCTTCTGCATCTCTGAGACTTATGCTTGGAGAGGGGGAAGGGGATGCAGCTGAAGCTTCTCTCTCTGCATCTCTGAGAATTATGCTGGGAGAGGAGGAGGGGGATGCAGCTGCAGCTTCTCTCTCATGACAACCTCTGTGAATTTATGCTGGCGCGAGTGGGGAGGAGGGGGATGCTGCTGCAGCTTTTCATCTCTACCTGCATTTCTAGAGATTGTGCTGTGAGGGGGAAGGGGGGATGCCCAGCTTGCAGCTTTCTCTCTCTCTGCATCTCTAAGGCTTATGCTGTGAGAGGGGAAGGGGGATGCAGCTGCAGCTTCTCTCTGGCTGCCTCATATGAGAATTATGCTGGGTGAGGTTAGAGAAGGGGGATGCAGCTGCAGCTTCTCTCTCTCTGCATCTCTGAGGCTTATGCTGGGAGAGGGAGGAGGGGGATGCAGCTGCAGCTTCTCTCTCTCTCTGCATCTCTGAGGCTTATGCTGGGAGAGGGAGGAGGGGGATGCAGCTGCAGCTTCTCTCTGCTCTCATTCGCTGATAATTGACGCTCCCTTCATTTTGAGCACTGCCCCCTATAGTCTGCATAGCCTCTCATCCGTGCAGCGTGATTGCTTTGTATTCGCTCTATTCACTTGCAATGACAGTTTTTACATTGTAGCAATATCCTTTCCTGCAGACCCCATTGTTTCCCTTATCCTACACCAGGGGGTACAGTCATGTGACATGTAAGCTCCTCCCACATGACATCTTATGTCATATTATGTGGGGGGGGGGCCCTAATTCTCTTGCCTGTGTTAGTTCCATTCTTCCATTTTTTGCGGGTATGTAAGGTCCAAGGAATTTCTCAGCACTCCCCCTCCCCCTCCTGACACCAGGATGTGTCTACAGTGAATGGTGCAGCCTGTATCACCGCAGTCACAGATCTGGGCCAGAGCCATCTCATTGCTTCTATTTGTCTCCGGGGCTGTTTATCTAGTAAATGTCTATATTAAGCTCAGAGTTGTCTGCTCTCTGCTCGCAGGAGATTGATGCCACCGGCGGCGGAACATCAAATCATCTGGAATTCATTGTGAAAACCTCATCAGTAGATAATCTCAGAGGCCATTTCCTTCCGAGAGGTTCCATAATGAGGGTGTTTATTGGAAGCCATTATGCCCCGTAGATAGATAGATAGTTAGTTAGATAGGATAGATAGGATAGATGATAGATAAAAGATTATCTGATAGATAGTTAGATAGTTTGATTAGATTAGGATAGATTTCTGTCTAGATAGTTAGATAGTTATCTGATTTTAGATAGATAAGATAGATAGATACGATATGATAGATTATAGAATATCATATGACTAGATAGATTTGATAGATAATTGTTTAGATAGATATCATATTGATAGATTTCATATAGTATTGTTAGGAGATAGATAGATTGTTTGTTAGTAGTTAGATTAATAGTTAGATAGTTAGATGAGAGTTTTGAGAGAGTAGATTGATAGATTAGTTTGATTGAGTAGATAGGAGATAGATATAGAGAGATAAGATTAGATATGAGATTGATAGTTAGTATGAGATAGATTGGACGATAAGAAATGATAGATAGATAGCTAGATAGTTAGTTAGATTGATAGGAGATAGATAGATAGTTTGATAGATAGATAGTTTAGATAGATAGATATGAGTTAGATTAGATAGGAGATTGATAGATGAGATAGATAGATAGGAGTTAGATTAGATTGAGAGATAGATTGTAAGATTTTAAGATAGATAGATATGCGGTAGATAAATAGATATGAGATAGATTGATAGATATTGGGATAGATAGAAGATATGTGTTAGTTATATATGGGATGATAGATAGCTAGTTAGATAGTTAGATAGTTATATATATAGATAGATAGATATGGGATAGATAGTTAGATAGATTGATAGATAGGAGATAGATAGATAGATAGATAGATAGATAAGTTAGGAGATAGTAGATGGAGGATAGATTGATTAGATAGATAGATTGATAGTTAGGTGATAGATAGATTGATTGATAGATAGTTTGATTTAGATAGATATGAGATTAGATAAGTAGATAGATATGAGATAGATAAGATGATGACTAGATTGATAGATTGATTGTTAGATTAGATAGATAGATTGGGAATAGATAGATGATATGAGTTAGATATATTTGGGATGATAGATAGATAGTTAGATAGATAGTTAGATTAGATTTAGATATGAGATAGTATAGATATGGGGATAGATTGATATGATTTAGTAGTTGATAGGTTTTGATAGTTAGATAGATAGAGTTGATAGATAGATAGGAGTAGATAGATTGATATAGATAGTAGATAGATAGTTATGTTTTAGTTTGATAGTTATGATATTGTTAGGAGAGATTGATAGATCTGGTCTTGATAGATTGGTGAGATTGATAGTTAGATAGAGTATAGATAGAATAGATGTTATGGGATAGATAGATATGGGGATAGTTTAGCTTAGGTATGTTTTTAGATTGATAGATTTGAGATAGATGGTGATTGAAGTTAGTTAGATAGATTGATTAGTTAGATTGTTTGTATTTGATAGATAGATAGATTGGGTAAAATTTTTTAGCTTGTTAGAAGGAGATAGTTAGATGACGATTATGAGATCTACGTTAGATGGGTTTTGTGACAGATAGTTTAGATAGATAGTTAGATTAGATATGAGATAGATTGATAGATATGAGATAGATAGATATGGGGTTATATGATTTGATAGATAGATATGATTCATAGTTAGATAAATTGATATGATCATAGATAGATTGAGGAGATAGGTTAGATTGATTGATGGATTGATTGATTGATTGATTGATGGATTGATAGATAGATAGGGGGATAGATAGTTATGGATAGGATAGCATGATTGTTAAGTTAGATAGATTGTTAGATAGATAGGTTAGATAGATAGATAGGCATCGGTATGTAAAGATTAGATAGATATGAGGTTAGATAGATATATAGTTAGATAGGAGATTGATAGTTAGATAGATAGTTTGATAGATAGTTAGGAGATAGATAGATGATATGGATAGATTGTGGTTATGAGACAGATAGGATTGATAGATAGATTGATAGATAGATAGATTTGATAGATAAATAGATTGATATGAGATAGATAGATAGAATAGATATGGGATAGATAGATATGGGATAGATGGGATAGGTATGATATAGATAGATAGGATATGAGCATAGGGGGTGTATATTTTTTGATAGTAGATAGATAGATAGATAGATAGTTTAGATTGAGTATAGATTGTTAGATAGATAGATACGTTATAGATAGATAGGAGGATAGATTTAGATATGGATAGATAGATATGGGATAGATAGAGTAGATAGATAGATAGGTATGATATTGATAGATAGATAGAAGATAGATAGATTGTAGATAGATAGACAGATATGAGGATAGATAGATAGATAGTTAAGATAGATAGATAGTAGATGGATACTGAGTTAGATAGTTGGATACGAGACGATTAGATAAGAATAGATAGATAGTTAGATAGATTTGAGATAGATAGTTTGATAGTTAGTTAGATAGATAGATATGAGTTAGATAAGATTTGAGATAGATAGATAGATGGATTCATGATGATAGATAGATAGATAGATAGATATGAGATAGATAGATTATGGGTAGATAGATTTGATATAGATAGATTGATTAGCATAGTTAGATGATAGATAGACCTTTTGATTAGTTATGGGATAGATAGATAGATTGATAGATAGATATGATATAGATTGATAGATAGATAGATAGATAGGATAGATAGATATTGATAGTATGTTAGATTGATAACAGTTATAGATAGAGTGGTAGTTTGATAGTTATGGGATTAGATTGAATATGGGTTTAGATAGTTAGTTGATCAGGTATTGAATATAGATAGATAGTAGTTAGATAGATAGTATAGATATGAGGTTTGATAGTTAGATAGATCTGATAGATGGTATGAGAATAGATAGATGGTTTAAGAGTCAGTTAGATAGATAGATCGATAGATAGATATGAGATAGTTTGATAGATTGATTGTTTCTGGTTATGAGATTGTAGATAGATATGGAGATAGATTGATTTGGTTAGATAGATTAGTGTGATATGATTAGTTAGATAGTTAGTTAGATTTGTGATTGATAGTTTGATAGTTTTGATGGATAGATAGATATGAGTGTTTGTGATGTTAGATAGTTTGATAGATAGATAGATACATTGATTGATAGATATGTGATTTAGAAAGATGGATTTGACTTAGGAATAGATTGTTTGTTTGTTAGTTATGAGATAGATTGTTACATTTGAGATAGATAGGTTAGATTGATGATATGATAGTTAGTCAGATAGATTGGTTAGTTTGTGTCAGATAGTTAGGTTGAGTTAGATTGATAGTTTTGGTGTCTAGTTAGATTGAGAGATATGGTTTGTTTGATTGTTATGTGTTTAGTTAGTTAGTTTGTTAGTTGGTTTTGAGACTTGAGTTGATTGAGTGTTAGTTTGATTGTGTGTTGTTGTGGGTGTTTGGTTTGTGTGTTTGTGTGTGAGTTTATTGTGTTGATTGTTAGGAGATAGATAGATATGGTCGTTTGATTGTTAGTTTGTTAGATAGATAGATTGATTCGTTAGTTTGCTCGTGGTGTGAGATTTGATTTGAGTGATTAGATAGATAGATAGATCAGTTTTATGGATTTTAGATTTGAGTTTGATATATTGTGTGATTTTTAGGTGATAGTTTGGTTTTTGGGATTGTTTGATTGTTTGTTTGTTAGATGTGTTAAGTTCTTGAGTGATTGTTTGAGTTTGGGTGTGTGTGTTTGTTTGTGTTTGCTTTTGTTAGATAGTTTGTTAGTGATGTTATTGTTGTGTATGGGTTAGTTTGTCTGATGATATAACGATTAGATAGATAGTTAGTTTGATAGATTGTTAGATAGTTAGGAGTTAGTTCGTTAGATAGATTGATTTGTATATTGATAGATAGTTATGATTTAGTGTGTTGGTGATTGACTTGTTTGGATTGTATTGATTGTTTGTTAGTTAGTTGAAGTTTGATTGTTTGTTATTGGTTTTGATTGTTATGGGATTGATATGTTTGGTTTGATAGATAGGAGATAGATTGATAGATTATGATAGTTAGATTAGGTATGTTTATAGATAGATTAGATATGGTTTTGTGTGGAGAATTGTTTCGATAGTTTGATTGATTGTTAGATAGATAGTTTGAATAGTTTGGTGTGTTGTTGGTTTTGTGTGGATGAGGGGTTTGGTGTCTGTTTGATAGTTTGTTTGTTAGTGTGCTTTGTGTGTTTGAGTGTTGTGAGTGTTAGTTATGTGTTTGTTTGTGATGGGATTGTTTGTTATGTTAGAGATAGAGAGTTGCTTTGTGTGTGTTGGTGATAGTTTGATTGGAGATTGTTTTATTTTTGGGTTTGTTAGTTAGGTATTGTTTGTTAGTGTGTGGTGTTAGTATTGTGTGTTTTGAGTTTGTGAGAGTTGGGTTAGTGGTGTTTGGTTTTGTGTGTGTTAGTTAGTTTGATGATTTGATGGGTGTTTGTTTGATTGGGGTGTGATTGATTGTGGAGTTTGAGAGTTTGAATGTTTGTGGGTTTTTGTGAGTTTGGGGATTGTTTGATGTTTGTTTTTTGTGTTGTTTGTTAGTTTGATAGATAGATTGATTGTTAGGTGATAGATAGATTTGATTGTTGATAGTTAGATTTGTTGATTTAGATAGATAGTATGTTATATGATAGATTAGGAGAATTGATTATTGATAGATTGATAGTCGAGTTAGTTATTGGATTAGTGAGATTTGGGTTGATTGATAGATTGATAGTTAGATAGTTAGATAGTTTGGAGATATGATAGTTTGTTAGTTAAGGTTTGTTATTGATTGATAGATATGAGATAGATAGGTGATTGAGAGTTAGATAGATCAGATAGATAGATATGAGATAGAATAGTATGGGATAGATTAGATATCGATATAGATAGATAGATAGATAGATAGATATGAGATAGTATATATATTGGGATTGATTGATAGTTAGATAGATAGTTTGATAGATATGAGATAGATAGATGGATAGATAGATATTGTAATTAGATAGATAGTTTGATATGATATTAGATAGTTAGTTATGTTATTGATAGTTTTGATTGATAGTTTGATAGATATGGGATAGATAGATAGATGCAAGATAGATAGATAGATAGATAGATTAGATAGTTAGGTTTGTTATAGACTAGATAGATATGAGATAGATAGATAGATAGATAGATAGGAGATTGATAGATAGATAGATAGATAGATAGATAGATAGATAGATAGATAGATAGATGGATATGAGATAGATAGATAGATAGATAGATGGATATGAGATAGATAGATGGATATGAGATAGATTATTAGTATTTTTTATTATTATTTTTTATTTTAGAGCGCCATTAATTCCAGGGCGCTGTACATTTAGGCCTCGTTCACACGGCTTATTTCTGGAACGTAGTTACAGCGATGGATTGCCGATCGGAAAATTACGTTTCTGAAATTCAGTTGAAAATCAGTTGCAAAATAGTCGGCTGGCACTAAGTGTGGGAAGTTATTTGTACTGCATTTCCCGCGGAAAAATTCTCCATCTAAATCATTGTAGGGGGTGAATCAAAGGTTCCGTCTAATATTGACGTGAATGTCTTTTTCGACCGTTCCGGATTGCCGTAGTCAATCCGCCGGCGGCAATCTGGCACGAAATACGCGTCGTGTGAACAACGAGCCGTTATTTTCTATTGAAATCAATAGAAAATAGGCTGTGCTTGTTTCTGACTGGAATTGCCGAGGTTGACGTTTGTCAATCAGTCGGCAAATCGCGGCGAAATAAGCCGTGGAACGAGGCCTTAAGCGGGGAATTACATATATAACAAATGTGGAAAATTACCATTGGTGACAAAAAATGATAGTAACTGAAACAGAGAGGAAGAGGTGACCTGGGAGCCCCGCCGAGGGCTTACAATCTACAAGAAGAAGGGGAGAGACAGGCATAGGTGTGGGGCAGGACATGGCTTGCGGGCGGGTGTAGTGGTGGTGGCGGTTAATGTGTGGGTTGTAGGCTATCCTGTAGAGATGAGTTTTCAGGTTGCTTTTGAAGCTGGTGAAAGTGGAGGAGAGTCTGTTGTGTTGGGGAGTGAGTTCCAGAGTGTGTGGGTGAAGAACAGGGAAGAAGAATGTCTTGGAGACGGTTGTTTGGTGAGGAGATGATAAGGGGGAGAGCAGAGGAGGAGAAGGTCCGGTGAGGAGCAGAGATTGTGTGAGGGGAGATTTCTGGTAATTAGGCAGAGATGTATGGGAGGGGAGAGATGTATGGAGGGGAGAGGTTATGTTGAGCCTTGTAGGTCATCGGTTAGTAGCTTGAAATGAATTCGCTGATGCTATGGTAGCCAATGAAGGGATTGGCAGAGGGGGAGAGGCAGAGGAAGTAGCGAGGAGAGAGGTGGATAAGACGGGCAGACTGAGGTTTAAGGATGGATTGGAGGGGGAGCGAGGGTGCTAGCCCTGGGAGGGCCAAAGAGGGAAGGATGTTGCACGTAATCTGGGCGGGGAGATGACAAGGGCATGGGGGACCAGCATTTTTGTTGTGTAATTAGCTGAGGGATCATGGGCGGTGGGGGGGAATGCGTGAAATATTTTTTCTGGTGGAGGCGCGTCGGCACAGCTGAGGGTAGAGGTGTGGGTTTGGATGTGTGGTTTGATGGATATAAAAGAGGAGTCAAGGGTTATCACTAGGCAGCGGACTTGTGGAGCTGGTTGTGAGAGGGGTGGCCATTCTTCAAGTGATAGGAGGATCCAGGTGGTGGGATGGAGTGGGAAGGTGGAAAGATGATGAGTTCAGTTTTCTCCACTGTTTAGCTTCAGGGGATGACGTTGAGTGAGGAAAGAAAGAAGAAGTCTGGAGGATTATGGGAAGAAAGACAGTCAGGGATTCCGGGAGAGGTAGAGAGGTAATATTTGGGCCGGGAGGATTGTAGAGTTTGGGTATCATCAGCTACAGGTGGTAATGCAAGCCGTGTGATGTATTAGCTTGACCCAGCCAATAGTGTAGATAGAGAAGAGTAGTGGGACAAGAAAGACCCCTGAGCGGATACAACCGAGGAGCGGGTGGGAGGAGGAGGTGTGACAGAGTTTGAGTGGGAGACGCTGAAAGTTTCCCGATAAGTGTGGTCTTCGAGGAGATCCAGGGTTTGATGCAAAGTCCGTGATGCCCGAGGGAGGAGTGGATTTGTAGGAGGAGGAATGGTGTCGACAGTGTCGTCAAAAGGCGAGGAAGGTCTATGAGGGAGGTGAGCACAGAACGTAGTAGGGTAGGAAAGCAGAGGACAGGTCTAAGATAAGGGAGCACAGAGTAGTGGCGTGAGGCCTCACTTTAGCGTTAATAGGGTTAGTGGGTGGACTTGGTCACTAGGGCCATGTTTCGGGTGTAGATAGTGGTTGGGTCGGAAGGCCATGATTGGAGCGGGTCCAAGGAGAGGAGTTGGTGGAGAGCAGGTGGGAGGACAGATGAAGATAGACGTGCTGCTAGAGGAGTTTGGATTTGCAAAGGGAAGCAGTGAGATGGGGCGATAGTTGGACAGTGAGGAGGGGTCGAGAGAAGGTTTCTTAAGGGATAGGGTGTGATGGTCGCGTCTGTTTAAAGTGTAGGGGAAGGGAAGATTGCCAGAGGTTAATGATATTAGATTGAAAAGGATGGGTGAGGGCTGGGAAATAACAGTGCTTAGGTCTGGGATGACGGTGGGATGGCAGTGGGTCAAGGTTGCAGGTTCAGTGAGGTTGGGATTTGGACACTAGAGAGAAGGTTTATCATATGACTAACAGTGGGAAAAGCAGGTTATGGAAGTGTTCACCGGTGACTGTGTCGGCAGGTTGAGGCCGTGGGGGGTGGCGATGTGTTGGTGGTATAGTGGTGGGTTGTGGGGAAATGAGGGTGAAGCTTTCTGCTGAGCTGAGGTTGTCTTATGTAAGAAATGAGTGGCAATGTCTAGTACGCTGTTTGGTTGTAGTTAGTTTGTTTGGTTTGTGTGATTGAGTGTTTGTTTGTTTGTTAGTTTGTTTATGTTTTGTGTTTGGATTGATTGATTGTTTGATATGTGATAGTTAGTTTGTTTGTTAGGGATTGAGAGTTTTGTGGTTTGATAGTTTGAGTGTTAGTGAGTATAGTTTAGATAGACTTTGGGTTTGATAGGTTTTGATTGGATAGTTTTGTGATTATTGTAGTTAGTTTGTTTTGAGTTAGAGAGATTGATTAGATTGTTAGTTAGATAGTTTTGTGTTTGTTTGTTTGTTTGTAGTTGGTGATTGTTAGATGTTTGTGAGAGGGGTTTGTTTGCTGTGTTAGTGTGTGAGGGGTGTGTTTCGGTGGTTGTTTGTTAGAGTGTGATTGATTATTTTGATTGAGAGTTTGATGTGTGGTGATGTTTGTGTGTGTTGTGTGTGTGTGAGTGTGAGATTTTGCTGTTTGAGTGTGTGTTAGTTAGTTTGGTTTGTGTGGTGTGATTTGAGTGTAGATTTGTAGGAGATCTGTGTGATTTGTGTTTGTTAGTGTGAGTTAGTTTGTGTGTCAGTGAGTGGAGTGTTAGGTGTTAGACTCTGTTTGTGAGTTTGTTCTAGAGTGTATTGGTGAGTTTGATATGAGGGAGAGTTTGTGTGAGTGATTGAATTGAGATTGAATGATTTTGTTGTTACTGTAGATAGTGTGTTTGTGTGTCGTCGTGTGTGTGTTTGGTGTGTCTAGTGAGTGTGTGTGTGTGTGCTGTGTTAGTTTGGTTCTGGTGTGTGTTGTGTGTGTGTGTTGTGAGTGTGTGTGTGTTGTTAGGTGTCGTAGATTGTGTGTGTCGGGTCGTCGTGTTTGAGTGTTGTTTGATTGTGTGAGTGTGTGTTAGAGTGTGTGTTTTTGAGTGTGTGAGTGTCGTCGTTTGGAGTTTGATGTTAGTTATGTGATAGTAAGTTAGTTATGGGTGTGATTAGGTGTTTGTTTAGTTTGATAGATTGATATGTGTGAGTTTGTTTGTTTGTTTGTTTAGTAGTGGTGATAGACTAGTTAGATATGATGATAGTATTTGTTAGTTTGTTAGATAGAGTCATGTAGATGTTAGAGAGATAGTTAGTTTGAGTTAGATTTGAGATTGTTAGATTGGTGTTAGTAGAGTTGTGATTAGATGTTTGGAGATAGTTAGATAGATAGTTAGTTAGATAGATTGTATAGTTTGATAGATATGTGATTGTTAGTTAGATATGAGTTTGATACGGGATAGATACTGTTGAGAGATTGATAGATTGTTAGTTTGTATAGATTGTTATAGATAGTTAGATAGTTTGTTAGAGTTGATTGATTGGTGATTGTTGTTTGTTAAATGTTGATAGTTGATAGATAGATTGAGTTATGTTAGATAGATACTGTAGTTAGTTTGATGATTGATAGTTAGTGAGATAGATGATTGGTTCGATAGTTAGGTGAGATTGACGAGTTTGATAGGTGTTAGATTTGTTAGATACTGTTGATTAGATTGATTTGAGTGTTTTGTGTTAGTAATCGTTAGTTAATGGTGTTTGTAGTTTGTTTGTTTGTTGTGTTAGTTTGTGTGTCGTGTTAGATAGATGATTGATTGTTAGGTAGTTAGATAGTTAGGTTTGTTCAGTTAGATTGTTAGGTGATTGTTTGTGTTGTGAGTGATTGTTTGTTTTGGGTTAGATAGGTGTTTGTATAGCTCTTGTGAGAGAGTTTTGATAGTTATGAGATTGATAGCTTAGATAGATTGATTGATAGGAGATAGATACGATAGTTTAAGATAGATAGATAGATAAGATATGAGGATAGGATAGATAGATAGAACTAGATAGTTATGAGATAGATCAGATAGTGATAGATAGATAGATATGAGATAGATATGAGATAGATACGCATTAGCATAGAAGATATTGATAGATAGATAGTTAGGAGTATTGTTAGATATGTGATAGATAGATAGGAGATAGATCCTGATAGATAGTTAGATCAGATAGAATAGATAGATGGATACGATAGGAGATAGTTAGATAGTTATGTGATTGATAGATAGATGATAGATATGAGATAGAAAGATAGATACTGTACGATAGATAGATAGAGATAGAAAGATAGGAGGATAGATGGATGATATGAGATAGACAAGGGTTAGATACTGTAGATAGATAGATAGTAGTTAGATAGATAGATATGAGATTTGAAAGTAGTTTAATGTAGTGTAGTTAGAAATGATAGATAGATAGATAAGATAAGATTAGATAGATAGATAGATAGGAGATAGATATGGGATAGATAGATAGATAGATTAGATAGTAGATAGATAGATAGATATGAGTGATAGATATGAGATAGATATTGAGATAGGTAGATAGATAGATATGAGTTAGATTAGATAGATAGATATGAGATAGATAGATAGATAGTACGGATAGGTTAGGAATAGGATTGATAGGAGATAGATTGTTAGATAGATATGTGATTATAGATTGATATGAGGATAGATAGAATTAGATAGATATGAGATAGATAGATAGATAGATATGAGATTGATAGATAGATAGTTGATAGATATGAGAATAGATAGATAGATATGAGGGTAGATAGATAGATAGTAGATAGATTGATAGATAGAAATAGATAGATAGATATGAGGAAGATTATATTGAATGAGATAGATAGATAGATAGATAGATAGATGAGATAGATACGGGATCTGTTCTCTTTCTACTGATGTTTTACCTCTGATTTAATGACCTGCTCATGATGACATCAGGAAGGAAGCTGATGACATCATGCAGAAGCGGTCGCCATGTTTCACCTTTGCCGGTGACTGACGACGTCGCTCTTTCCAGAAGCTGCAGGATGAGCATTTGCTGTGAGGTAATAATGTCATTATGCAATTAGTGAGGATATACTGTGTCCTGTGGGTAATGAGGCTGACATGGTCCGACCTGATCTTATTACTGTAAAGTATGTACACCCTGCAGTCACAAGTCATAAAACCTCCACCCTCTATTCAGCCTCTGATGTCACCGGCAGATGAGCTCGGTCGCTGCAGCAAATGTTACGATCCGCGTCATTCAAATTGGAAGAAATGTTGATAAAATTCTGACACTTTAATCATCAGTCTCCAGAGTCACAAGAACATCTCGAGTCTGTGGTATCCGGAGCCTGCAGTCACCAGGCATGGTGCAGGATCAGGGCGCAGGGCTGGGATACACTCTTATTGTAGTATTAGGACATTTTATACTGTAACGCTAGAATATCCTTTTACTGGAGAATTAGAACATTCCTACATTATTGTATTAGAACATTGTATATTTCATATCCTCACATTCTCATCCTGTAACAATAGGGAGCTCTCGGACTGTGGTATTAGGGACATCCCATGTCTGTTAGTTTTAGAGCTTCCTATACTATGGTATTAGGGGACCTCACATCCCATGCTGTAGTATTAGAGCATTCCCTATTCTATTGTTTTAAGGGACACTCCCATGCTTGTTAGTATTAGTAGCATTCCTTATACTATGGTATTAGGACACTCCAATGCTTGTAGATTAGGAGCATTCTTATTACTTTGGTTTTAGGACCACTCCCATGCTGTAGTATTAGGAGCATTCCATCTTTACTACTAGTATTAGGACACTCCATTCGTGAGTGATTAGGATTAATAATATGTATTAGGGGACACTCCATGTGCCGTAGTATTAGAGCATTATACTTTGGTTTTAGGGACCCACTCTCACATGCTGTAGTATTAGAGCTTTCCCTATAAATTGGCTATTAGGTTAGGACACTCCCATGCTGTAGTATTAGAGCATATACTATGGTATTAGGACACTCCCATGCTGTAGTATTAGAGCATATACTATGGTATTAGGACACTCCCATGCTGTAGTATTAGAGCATTCCTATACTATGGTATTCGGACACTCCCATGCTGTAGTATTAGAGCATTCCTATACTATGGTATTAGGACACTCCCATGCTGTAGTATTAGAGCATATACTAAAAATTGGGGGGTATTAGGACACTCCCTTGCTGTAGTATTAGAGCATATACTATGGTATTAGGACACTCCCATGCTGTAGTATTAGAGCATATACTATGGTATTAGGACACTCCCATGCTGTAGTATTAGAGCATATACTATGGTATTAGGACACTCCCATGCTGTAGTATTTAGGCATATATAGGGTATTAGGGACTCTCCCATGCTGTTGTATTTTAGCATATACTATGGTATTAGGACACTCCCATGCTGTAGTATTAGAGCATATACTATACTATGGTATTAGGACACTTCCATGCTATAGTATTAGAGCATTCCTATACTATGGTATTAGGACACTCCCATGCTGTAGTATTAGAGCATATACTATACTATGGTATTAGGACACTCCCATGCTGCAGTATTAGAGCCTTCCTATACTATGGTATTCGGACACTCCCATGAGAGCATTCCTATACTATGGTATTAGGACACTCCCATGCTCTAGTATTAGAGCATTCCTATACTATGGTATTCGGACACTCCCATGCTCTAGTATTAGAGCATTTGTATACTATGGTATTCGGACACTCCCATGCTGTAGTATTAGAGCATTCCTATACTATGGTATTAGGTTAGGACACTCCCATGCTGTAGTATTAGAGCATATACTATGGTATTAGGACACTCCCATGCTGTAGTATTAGAGCATTCCTATACTATGGTATTAGACACTCCCCATGCTGTTTGAATTAGAGCATTCCTATACTAATGGTATTGGACCACTTCCATGCTGTAGTATTAGAGCATTCCATTATACCTATGGGATAGGACACTCCCAGCTGTAGTATTAGAGGCAATTCTATACTATGGTATTTAGGGTCACTCCCATGCTGTTAGTATTAGAGCATTCTATTACTATAGTTATTAGGACACTTCCCATTCTGTAGGATTAGAGCAATACTATGGTATTAGGGACATCTCCCATGATGTAGTATTTGAGTAGTATAATATGGTATTAGGGAAAACTACCCATGCTGTAGTATTAGAGATTCTATACTATGGATATTAGGTTAGGACATCCCTGCTGTAGTATTAAGCATATACTATGGTATTTGGACACTCCCATGCTGTAGTATAGAGCATATTACTATGGTATTAGGACACTCCCAGTGCTGTTAGTATTAGAGCATTCCTTATACTTTGGTATTCGGGACACTCCCATGCCGTTTGTATTAGAGCTTTCCATCATTACTATAGTATTAGGACACTCCCATGGGCTGTAGTATTAGAGCATATACTATGGTATTAGGAACCTCCCATTGCCTCTGTAGTTTTTAGTGGCATATACTATGAGTTAATTGGACACTCCCATGCTGTGTATCTAGAGCCTATATACTATGGGTTATTAGGGACACTCCCATGCTTTAGTATGTAGCGCATATACTATGGTTTTTGGGGACACTCCCATGCTGTAGTATTAGAGCATATACTATGAGTATTAGGACACTCCATGCTGTAGTATTAAGAGCATATACTATGGGTATTAGGACACTCCCATTGCTGTGTATTGAGCAGATACTATACTACTGGTTTTAGGACACTTCCATGCTATAGTATTGAGAATTCCGTATACTATGGTTTAGGACACTCCCATGCTGTAGTATTAGAGCAGATACTATACATGGTTATTAGGCACTCCCCATGCCCTGTAGTATATAGTCGCATTCCCTTTAATTAGTATTAGGAATCCATGCTGTTAGTATTAGGAGCATTACCTATAATATGGTATTAGGACACCCCCCATGATGTAGTATTAGAGCATATACATATACTATGGTATTAGGCACTCCCATGCGTGTTGTATTAGGCATTCCTGATACTATGGTATTTGGCACTCCCAGTGATGTAGTATTAGAGCATTCCTATACTATGGTATTAGGACACTCCCATGCTGTAGTATTAGAGCATTCCTATACTATGGTATTAGGACATTCACTTACTGTATTATAAGAACATTCTCATAGTATTAGGACATTCACACCCTGAATATTAGGACAGTCTCAGGCGGTGTTATTAATAGATGCTCATCCAGTAGTATCAGTACATTCCAATATTGTAGTATTAGGACATTCGGGACACTGTAGTATAAGTACACATAGTCCCCGACTTACGTTGTTCCGAGTTACGTCTGTCCCTTAATTATGAACGGGCACTTGTGGGGCGTAATATCAGCAAGTCTGTGATGGGAGCCCGGCTGCTGCCTAGTGCAGACTTAGGCTATGTTCACACGGCGTAATAGCGCCACGTACAGTATGCGCCGCAATTACGCCGGGTGTTTTGGGAGTCGCGCTGATCAGCACGTATTCCCAAAGGGGGGGCAGGCACCATTGACATGCATTACTCATGGGGCGTAATCGCCGCAAATAATTGACCTGTCACTTCTCTCCCCTCGGCGTATTCTGCGAGCCGGGAGAGGAGACGGAATCCATAGTTCTCTATGAGAGCTGTGGATTATCGTGATGACTGAGACGTATCTTGCCCCTTTATTGAGCGCAGTAACGGCGGCAAAATTACGTGGAAGAGATTACGTCCCAATAATATTGCCGTGTGAACAGAGCCTTAGTTTTCTTGGCGTTTTCCAATACAAAACAGTAGTATGGGCGACGTAAAAAAAAAAACATAAACGACCGTGGTTTTTCCACAAAATGACCACAATCCTGCATCGGGAAAAAACGGTCGATTTTGTCTGTTTTTTGTCTGATGCAGTGCAGCCAAAGCCTAAGGGAGAGCTGAGCTGTACTTGACTCCACTCTCACACGATTGTAGTTGTAGTCCCTGGGAAAAGGAGAGGTCACCTAGGGCAAGCTGCTGCGGTGGTACCTGTAGCTCAGGCCACCTGAGCAGGGGGGACAGTCCTTGCTCCGATGGAAAGACCCAGCACTGCTGCATCAGACAAGTACAGCTGTTCTCCTCATGGCTGCCTCAGCTCTGCTGCATCTGCTATGTTCAGCTGTGCTGCATGTGGCTGCCTCGGCTCTGCTGCATCTGCTATGTTCAGCTGTGCTGCATGTGGCTGCCTCAGCTCTGCTGCATCTGCTATGTTCAGCTGTGCTGCATGTGGCTGCCTCGGCTCTGCTGCATCTGCTATGTTCAGCTGCGCTGCATGTGGCTGCCTCAGCTCTGCTGCATCTGCTATGTTCAGCTGTGCTGCATGTGGCTGCCTCGCTCTGCTGCATCTGCTATGTTCAGCTGTGCTGCATGTGGCTGCCTCGGCTCATGCTGACACTGCTATGTTCAGTGTGCCTGCAATGTGGCTGCTGGCCTCTGCTGCATACTGCTCAGCCGTTAAAGCCTGTGCTGCATGTGGCTGCCTCGGCTCTGCTGCATCTGCTATGTTCAGCTGTGCTGCATGTGGCTGCCTCGGCTCTGCTGCATCTGCTATGTTCAGCTGTGCTGCATGTCGCTGCCTTCGGCTCTTGCTGCATATGCTTTGTTCAGTGGTTGTGGAGCGGCATTGTGGCCCTGCCTCGGCTCTGCTGCATCTGCTATGTTCAGTTGTGCTGCATGCGGCTGCCTCGGCTCTGCTGCATCTGCTATGTTCAGCTGCGCTGCATGTGGCTGCCTCAGCTCTGCTGCATCTGCTATGTTCAGCTGTGCTGCATGCGGCTGCCTAGGGGCCTCTGTTGCATATGCATATGTTCAGTGGCGATGTTGTGCTGAATGTGGCTGCCTCGGCTCTGCTGCATCTGCTATGTTCAGCTGCGCTGCATGTGGCTGCCTCGGCTCGTGCATCTGCTATGTTCAGCTGGCTGCATGTTTGGAAGGGGCCCCCGCTCTGCTGCATTGCTATGTTTAGCTTGCTGATGTGGCCCCGCCTCGGGTCCGCGCATCTGCTTGTTCAGCTGGCTTCATGTGGCTGGTCGGGGTTTTGCTATCTGGATATGAAACCATTCAAAACCCCCTGGGGTCTGGCTCTCCTAACTCTGCTGCATCTGTCCTGCTATATGTATATGAGACAATTAGCACTTCTGATTTAAACCCCTCCCAGCTTTTATGTATTTTTGCGGGGTCCGGTTCTGTGTCCCTTGTAGTTTTTGGCTCTGCTGCATCTTTAAAGCTCAGCTCTAGTGAAAATGGAGAACTCATCTTTGCTGCATCCAAATCATTTTACCCCGCTGCACGTGGATAATTCCCAAATTTTTCTGAAAGGTGCAAAACAACAATTTTGCAAAGTTTTTTGGCCCCAAGCTTTTCTTTCATGGGGTCCAAACCACGGCCTGTTGGGGTTTTCCCCCGCAGTGCTCCCCCACAGATTGGGCCCCCCCCCGCATGCTCCTCCCCCAGAAAGCCCCCCCCCGCATGCTCCTCCCACAGATGCCCTCCCCCCCCAGTGGGTCCCTCCCCCAGGGTGGCCCCCCTCCCCCCCCAGTGCCCTCCCCAAAGATGGGCCTTTTCCCCCGCCGTGCTCCTCCCACAGAGCCCCTCCCCCCCAGGGGCCCCCTCCCCAGATGCCCTTTCCCCCGCGTGCTTCCCTTCCACAAGATGCCCTCCCCTGCCCCCCCGTGCTCCCCCCCACAGGGGTTTCCCTCCCCCGCAGTGCTTCCCCCAGATGCCCCCCCCCCCCAGTGCTCCTCCCACAGGGGCCCCCCCCCTGCAGTGATCCTCCCACAGATCCCTCCCCCTTTCTCCTGCCCCCAAAAATGGCCCCCCACCTGTGGTGCTCCCGCCAAAAGAATTTCCCTCCCGAGGGGCTCCTCCCCCAAAAATTCCCCCCCAGCAGTGCTCCTTCCCCCAATGGGGCCCTTTTCCCTTTTGGGGGCCCCCTCCCCCAAAATGCCCTCCCCCAGTGCTCCTCCACAGATGCCCTCCCCCCGCCCAAAATTTGGGGGTCCTCCCACAGATGCCCTCCCCCCCAGGTTTGCCTCCCCAACCCCCACAGATAGCCTCCCCCGGGGTGCTCCCCCGCCACAGTTGGGCCCCCCCCCTGGGTGCTCCTGCCCAGAGCCCTCCCCCTGCGGGGCTCCTCCCCCAATCCCTCCCCCGGTGCTCCCGCCCCAAAATGCCCCCCCTGGGTGCTCCTCCCACAGATGCCCCCCCCGCAGGCTCCTCCCACAGATGCCTTTCCCCCCCCGGGGCTCCTCCACAGATGCCCTCCCCTTTTGGGGGCTCTCCCACAGATGGGCCCCCCGCGGGGTCCTCCCCCGATGCCCCCCTTCCCCCCCAGGCCCCCCCTTTTTCCCCCCAAAAGATGGCCTTCCCCCCGTGGTGCCCCCCTGCCAGGAAGATGCCCTCCCCCCCCTCCCTCTGTGGTGCTCCTCCCACAATGCCCTCCCCTGCAGTGCTCCTGCCACAGATGCCCTCCCCCAGTGCTCCTCCACAGATCCCTCCCCCGGCTCCTGCCACAGATGCCCCCCCCCGGGGTGCTCCTGCCACAGATTCCCCTCCTCTCAGGGGCTCCTGACCCACAGATGCCCTCCCCCGCAGTCCCTCCTCCCACTGATGCCCTCCTCTGTGGTGCTGCTCCCACAGACCCTCCCCTTGGTTGCTCCTGCCACAGATCCCCTCCCCACCAGTGCTCCTCCACAGAGGGCCCTCCCCGGTGCCCTGCCACAGATGCCCTCCCCGGGTGTTTCCTCCACAGATGCCCTCCCCGGTGCTCCTCCACAGATGCCCTCCCCCCGAGTGCTCCTCCACAGATGCCCTTCCCCACAGTGCTCCTGCCACAGATGCCCTCCCCCGGTTGCTCCTCTGCCAAGATGCCCTCCCCCGGTGCTCCTCCCACAGATGCCCTCCCCCACAGTGCTCCTGCCACAGATGCCCTCCCCCGGTGCCCCTTTCCCACAGAGGGCCCTCCTCGGTGCTCCTCCCACAGATGCCCTCCCCGTGTGCTCCTGCCACAAAATGCCCCCTGCCTCCAAATCCCCCCCGGTGCTCCTCCCACAGATGCCCTCCCCCCGGTGCTCCTGCCACAGATGCCTCCCCCGGTGCTCCTCCACAGACTGCCTCTCTCCGGTGCCCATGCCCACAGATGCCCTCCCCCGGTGCTCCTGCCACAGATGCCCTCCCCTGTGCTCCTCCCACAGATGGCCCTCTCCTGCGGTGCTCCTGCCACAGATGCCCTCCCCCGGTGCTCCTGCCACAGATGCCCTCCCCCGGGTGCTCCTCCCACAGATGCCCTCCCCCGGTGCTCCTCCCACAGATGCCCTCCCCTGTGGTGCTCCTGCCACAGATGCCCTCCCCCGGTGCTCCTGCCACAGATGCCCTCCCCCGGTGCTCCTGCCACAGATGCCCTCCCCGCGACCTCCTGACACAGATGCCTCTCCTGCGGTGCTCCTCCCACAGATGCCCTCCCCCGGTGCTCCTGCCACAGATGCCCTCCCCGGTGCTCCTGCCACAGATGCCTCTCCTGCGGTGCTCCTGACACAGATGCCCTCCCCCGCAGCACTCCTGCCACAGATGCCCTCCCCTGCAGTGCTCCTCCCACAGATGCCCTCCCCTGCGGTGCTCCTCCCACAGATGCCCTCCCCCGGTGCTCCTGCCACAGATGCCCTCCCCGGTGCTCCTGCCACAGATGCCTCTCCTGCGGTGCTCCTGACACAGATGCCCTCCCCCGGTGCTCCTGCCACAGATGCCCTCCCCTGTGGTGCTCCTGCCACAGATGGCCCTCCCGCTGTGCTCCTGCCACAGATGCCCTCCCCCGGTGCTCCTGCCACAGATGCCTTCCCCTGCGGTGCTCCTCCCACAGATGCCCTCCCCTGCAGTGCTCCTGCCACAGATGCCCTCCCCCGAGTGCTCCTCCCACAGATGCCCTCCCCCGGTGCTCCTCCCACAGATGCCCTCCCCCGGTGCTCCGGCCACAGATGCCCTCCCCCGCCGTGCTCCTGCCACAGATGCCCTCCCCTGCTGTGCTCCTGCCACAGATGCCCTCCCCCCGTGCTCCTGCCACAGATGCCCTCCCCCGGTGCTCCTGCCACAGATGCCCTCCCCCGCAGTGCTCCTCCCACAGATGCCCTCCCCTGCTGTGCTCCTCCCACAGATGCCCTCCTCTGTGGTGCTCCTGCCACAGATGCCCTCCCCGGGGCTCCTGCCACAGATGCCCTCCCCGGTGCTCCTGCCACAGATGCCCTCCCCCGGTGCTCCTGCCACAGATGCCCTCCCCCGGTGCTCCTGCCACAGATGCCCTCCCCCGGTGCTCCTCCCACAGATGCCCTCCCCCGGTGCTCCTGCCACAGATGCCCTCCCCGAGTGCTCCTGCCACAGATGCCCTCCCCCGGTGCTCCTGCCACAGATGCCCCTCCTGCGGTGCTCCTGACACAGATGCCCTTCCCCGCAGTGCTCCTCCCACAGATGCCTCCCCTGCAGTGCTCCTCCCACAGATGCCCTCCCCTGGTGCTGCTGCCACAGATGCCCTCCCCCACAGTGCACCTGCCACAGATGGCCGCCCCCGGTGCTCCTCCCACAGATGCCCTCCCCCGGTGCTCCTCCCACAGATGCCCTCCCCTGCAGTGCTCCTCCCACAGATGCTCTCCCCCGCAGTGCTCCTGCCACAGATGCCCTCCCCCAGTCTCCTGCCACAGATGCCCTCCCCCCACCGTGCTCCTGCCACAGATGCCCTCCCCCGGTGCTCCTCCCACAGATGCCCTCCCCCGGTGCTCCTCCCACAGATGCCCTCCCCTGTGATCCCCCTCAGGTTCACCCTCTCCCTCTCTGTGATTAGCAGTAATTGTCGGGGCGGCTCAGGGTAACAGTGTAATCGCTTCTCCATTGTGAAGAGGCCGCGGCCGATCCTTGTGGATATTGGATTCTCGCCCCTCAGCTCTGCTACAAATTGATCTCTGAGGCTCATTTCTATTCAAAATAACATCGTCCCCGGGAAACTCTCATTGACGGAACATCGATATTCAGCGGCGGCTCCGATCAATGAGCCGGCTCAGCGCAACCCTCTGCGGAATAGCTCAGTGGCCATAGCAGGGGGTCACCTGCCTTATAGGGGGGCTCCGCTGCAGTATAATCAGTATTACACCTGCCTTATATGGGGGCTCCGCTGTAGTATAATCAGTATTAAACACCTGCCTTATAGGAGGACTCCGCTGCAGTATAATGAGTTTTACACCTGCCTTATAGGGGGGCTCCACTGCAGTATAATCCGTATTACACACCTGCCTTATATGGGGGCTCCGCTGTAGTATAATCAGTTTCACACCTGCCTTATAGCGGGTCTCCGTTGTAGTATAATCAGTTTTACACCTGCCTTATAGGGGGGCTCCGCTGTAGTATAATCAGTATTACACCTGCCTTATAGGGGGACTCCGCTGCAGTATAATCAGTATTACAAACTTACCTTATAGGGGGACTCCGCTGTAGTATAATGAGTTTTACACACCTGCCTTATAGGGGGACTCTGCTGTAGTATAATCAGTATTACACCTGCCTTATAGGGGGACTCCGCTGTAGTATAATCAGTATTACACCTGCCTTATAGGGGGACTCCGCTGTAGTATAATCAGTATTACACACCTGCCTTATAGGGGGACTCCGCTGTATTAACAGTATTACCCTGCCTTTAGGGGCTCGCTGTAGTATATCATATTAACCTGCCTTTTTAGGGGCTCCGCTGTATTTAAACAGTATTACACTGCTTATGGGGCTCCTGAGTAACAGTATCAACCTGCCTATAGGGGGATTGCGAGTTAATCGTATACCCCTTTATGGGGGCTCGTGATTTAAATCAGTATTAACCCTCCTTTAGGGGGCTCGCTGAGTATATCAGTATACACTGCTATAGGGGACTCGGCAGTATAATCAATTACACCTGCCTTAAGGGGGCCCTGAGTATATCGTATCACCTGCCTTAAGGGGACTCCGCGAGTATAATGATTTACACCTGCTTATAGGGGGCCTGCGTATATCTATTAACCTGCCTATAGGGGGCTCCGCGAGTATAATCATATTCCGCCTTATAGGGGACCCGCTGGTATAAGATTACACTGCTTATGGGGGCTCCTGAGTATAATAGTATTTTCACCTGCCTTTAGGGGGCTGCTGTAGTATAATCAGTATTACACTGCCTTATAGGGGCGTCGCTGTAGTCATAATCGTATTCACCTGCCTTATAGGGGGCTCCGCTGCAGTTATAATCAGTATTACACCTGCCTTATAGGGGGACTCCGCTGCAGTATAATCAGTATTACACACCTGCCTTATAGGGGGACTCTGCTGTAGTATAATCAGTATTACACCTGCCTTATAGGGGGACTCCAATGAAGTATAATCATTATTACACCTGCCTTGTAGGGGGACTCCGGTGTAGTATAATACAGTATTACACACCCAGCGCATATCAGGGGGACTCTCCACTGTAGTAAAAATCTGTAACTTACACCCTGCCTTATAATAGGGGGACTCCCGCTGTATGTCTATATATTCAGTATTACACTGCCCTTAATACGGGGGCTCCGCTTATTAATAATCCAGTATTACACACCTGCCTTATCAGTGTGGACTCCGCATTCGTTAATCATTATTACCACCCTCCTCTTACTTATGGGGACATCCTTTTCTTCTGCAGTATAATGAGTATTACACCGCCTTATAGGAGGTACCTCCCAAAGCAGTATAATCAGTATTACACACCATGCCTTATAGGGGGTACTTCCGCTGTAGTACATATTATCGAGTAATAGCAACCTGCCTTATAGGGGGGTGGACTGGCCGCTGCAGTATAATCAGTATTACACATTCCTATAGGGGACTCAGCTGTAGTATAATCCATTATTAACAACCTGCCTTATAGGGCGGATCTCCTCTGTTTATAATCAATATTAACAGCCTGCCTAATAGGTGGGGGACAGTCCGCTGTAGTGATAATCAGTATTAACACACCTGCCTATAATAGGGGGATCTTCGCTGTAGTAATAATCCAGTATTAACACACACTCCTTAATAGGTTGGGCACCGCTGCAGTAAAATCATATATAACACCTGCCCCATATAGTGGGGGATCCGTGTAGTATGATCAGATATTACACACTGCCTTATAAGGGGGGCTCCGCGTAATATAACAGTATTACACTCTGCCTTATAGGGGGTCTACCGCAGAAGTAATAATCAGTATTACACACCTGCCTTATTATATGGGCACTACCCGCTGTAGAATCAATCATTATTACATACACCTGCCATATTTTTTTTTTTTTATAGGGGGGCTCTCCGCTGTATTATAATCAAGTATTAGCACACCCTCTGCCTATATGGGACTGTCCGCTGTAATAGGCAGGAAGGTGAGGGGAGGGAGAGAAAAAGGAAAACGGCGATAAGTGGTGAGAAAAAGGAAGGGTGGAGAGGAAACAAAAAAGGGGCATAAAAAGGAAGGGGGGGGGTGGCGGTAGCGGAGGAGATAGAAAGGGTGAGGAAAGAAGTGTATTGTCAGGAGGAAAAAGATGGGGGATCTGGCAAGGGGAGTAGAGATAGTATGAGTGAGGGGGGGTGATTAAAAAAGGATGGAAATGAGGAGGAGAGTAAAAACAGAGACTCCCCTTGTCTGTCGGTCATCGTAATTTTTCGCTCTTTTCTCGATCTTGCTCACGTTCTCTCCTCTCTCCTCTCATTCCCCCTACCCTTCCTTTTCACCCTCCGAGACCGCCCCCCCACGACTTACTCCCTCCTCTCTTTTTCTTATTAGATCTCACACATCCTTTACTTCCACGTTTACTCTGTGGTTTTGCTCTACTCTACTCTCTGTTACTCCTGTTATTTCTTAACCCTAACGTTATTTTTTCTAACTGCTTTTCATCTACACCTATCCTACTTCTTCTTTCCCCTCTAATTTTTTCTTTTTTCTTGCTTTCGCCCTCTAGCTCCCTCTTCTTTCTCTTCTACATCCCCACGTACTCTATTACCCTACTCTAGTACCTTTCTCTCCCACCCTTCCCGTTTTCCATTGCATTGTCCTGCTACCTCGCTCTCCGCCTTTCTGTTTATTCCCTATCTCCCTCCTTTTCCCTCTACGTTTTCTTCCTTTTCCCACCCTCATTCTCCCTCTTACACTGACCTCCTTTTATTCGTCTATCCCGCTCCGGTATTAGTGTTGCTTACATTTTGTTTTCTCCGATTTCCTTCCCCTCATATCCTCTCAGCCTTTTCCTCCTCCTCTCTCTTTCTACTTATCTGAATACTTACACTGTCACCTTTCTCTCTCCCTTCTCCTCATGTTACTCGGTGATGTTCTTTTCCTTCTCACTTCCTCCTATTCCCCTTTGCTCTTTCCTTCTTCCTTCTCATTTCCCCTCACACACCTTTTCGACCCCTCCTTATCATATCTTTCTCTCCACTTACCCATTTCGTTCTATTTCTTTTGTTCCCCTTACTACTTCTTCCCTTTTCTCTCTCACTCTTTCTTTCCTCTCTACTACTCCTTTTCTCTATATTATTTCCAGTCTTTTCGAATCTTTATGGGGCTATGCTCGGGGGTTTCCCTCACTTTTCTTCTTTTCTCTCTCTTCCCACTTTCTTCTCCTGTCCCCGCTTATTTACTCTACTCCTCCCTCCGCTCTTCCCTCCCCCCCCTTCCTATCCTTACTCTCTTACCTTCCTCTTTCTTGTTCGTCCTCCTTCTTTCCCTTTTTTCTCTTCTTTCATTTCTCTTCTTATTTCCTCTCTTTCTTTTCTTATCTTACTTTTCCTCTCACCCTTCACTTCCCTTCCCCTCCACTTTGTTTCTACTGCTTCCTTTCTTTTTTCCTCTCTTCTCCTTTTCCCCTCCTTCCTTCTTCCCATTTTAACTCTTTTTCCTTCCCCTCTCTCCCTCTCTCTTCTTCCGTCCCCCGCCGTGTTCTCTTCTCTCCTTCTCTTTCCCTCCCTGATTCCCTCTCCTCTCTCCGTTTTCTCCCTCTTTCTCTTCTTTCCCCTCTTCTTCCCCCTCTTTTGCTCCTCCTTCCCCATTTTCCCTCTCTTCCTTACCCTTCACTCCTCTCTCCTATTACCTTCCCTTCCCTCTTTCTTTTCTTTCTACCCTCTTGCTTACTCTTTTCTTCTATCTCTTCTCCTCTTTTTCTACCTTTGTTTTTCTTCTCCCGGTCCCCCTCTCTCTCTCTTTCTCTTTAATTGCATATTTTTTTCCATTTTTCATACTTCTCTAGCTTTTTTTTTTCGTCTTCTTCTTCGCCTTTCCTCTTCATCTTTCTATTCTTCTTTCCTTTACCTCTTCTTCCTTATCTCCTTTTATTACGATCCTTCCTCGTCCCTTTCTCTCTGTATCCTCGCCTCCCCCTCTCTCGCCCTCCTCTCGTTCTCTTCTTTTCCTCGCATTTCCCTCTCTTTCCCTTCCTTCTTCTCTCGCTCTCTCGCTCCCCCTCTCTATCTCCCTCTTTTTTTCCCTAACTCCTTACTTTTCTGCTCCTTTCTTTAAATTTTTCCCTCCTTTTTTTTGTCTTTCTCCTATATTCTTCCTTTCTCCCTTTTCTCCCCTTTTTCTACTCTACTACCCTTTTTCTCCTCTTGTCCTTCTTTCGCTTCCCCACTCGTTCTTCTCCCCTCTTTCTATTTCATATCTCCCCCTTCTCACTTATGCCCCCTTTTTTTTCTAAGCCTTTCTTTTCCCTCTCTCGCCTCCGTTTGCTCTCTCTATTCTCCTCCTTTATACCCCCCTCACTTTCCTTCTTACCTCCCCCATTCTCCCTTTTTTACTCATCTCTTTTTTTCGTCTATATTACATCCTCACTTCTCCTTCCTTTCTGTCTCCCTTACCCTTTCCTTTATTCGCGATTCCCTGCTTTGTCTCCGCGTCCTTTCTTCTTCCTTCCTCTTTGTACTTCTCTTTCACTTTTCTCACCTTCTTACAATTCTTTGATCCCCCCTTCTTTCTCTTATTCCTCTTACCTTCCTCTTTTAAGTTATTTTCCACTTCTTCCTACTCCTCCTGCTTCTTCTACACCTTCCCCTATATTCGATTTACTCTTACTCAGACGTCCTCCTACACTCTGTGCTGTTACCCACTCTACCTTTCCCTTTCTCTTGTTCTTCTCTTGTCCTTTCTACCCCCTCCTCGCGTCGTTCCGTTTACCCTCTCTCTTCCATGTCTTTCTTGCCCTGTTTCTTTCACTATCTCTCTTACCTTGCTTTCTACCTTCTACTTGCGTTCTCTCTTTCTTTTATATAGCTGTCTAAGTGACCTGACCTCCCTACTTTTTTTCTTCTTTCCCCCCCCCTTCCATGTACCTTCTCTGCTTCCTTACATGGCTACATTTTTGTTCCCGCCCTCTTCCTTTTTTTCTCCCTCCTTCTCTCTAACTCATTACTGTTTCTCCCTCCTCCACATTCTCGCTTCTCCATTAACACCTTTTCTCCCTCCTATCGACCTTCTTTTTTTTTCTATTCTCTCTCTTTGCTAGTCCTTTTTTCTTTTGCATCCCGTCTCTTGTCTCTCTAGTCTCCGTTGCTGTTCTTGCTTCCCTTTCCCTCCTCCTCCCCTCATGCTTCCTTTCCTTTTCCCTTCTCTTCCCCTCCATTTCTCTTCCCTCCTCTTCTATTCGTATTTTCTCTCTCTCACCACCCTGTTTTTCTCTCCTTTCTTTTTCGTCCTCGTCCTTTTCCATCTTCTCTGTTTTCCCACTCTCCTCCTGTCTTTTTTTCCATCCTCTATTTTCCCCTGTCCCCTACTCCTTTCCCCCCCCACCGATCTTGCTTACTTGCGAGCTACCCACTCTTCTCTTGTCCCTTCTCCCCCTCTTTTCCATTCTTCTTTACGCCTTTCTTTTTCCCTCTGTCTCCCCCTTCTGGTGTATATCTCTATTCCTCCTTTTTCTTTCTTTCTTTTCTACTCCGTCCCTTCTTTTCTACCTCTTGTCTTTTTTTCTCCCTCCCCTCTTCTAATCTTCCTCGTTCTCTTTTCCTTCTCATTTCCCTCTCTCCCTCTTCTTGTCCCTTCTATTTCTCCGTTTACCCCTTCGCTTTCTCTTTTCCTCCTACTCTCTCTCTCTCTTTTCCTACTCTCCTCTTTCCTTTTCCCTTTCCTTCTTTTCTTTTTTCCTTTCTTTTTGATCCCCATTCTTTGCTTCCCTCCCTCTTCTACCAGCGGTTACTCTACCTGCTGACTCGCTTTTTCCTACATTTCTTCTCCCTTCCTTCCTATTTCACTCATTTTTCGCTCCTTCCTTTCTCTCGCCTTTTTCTATTTCTCTCATTTTTTTCTTCCTCTCCTCTTTTTTTCCCTTCCCTTCTCCTCTCTCTTCTCTTTTCCTGTCCTCCCTCTTCCCTTGTTTTCTCTCTCTCGTCTTCTTTTTCCTTTGTCCCTTTCTTCCCCTTCTTCTTTTCTTTTTACTTTTCATCACTCTCACTCCCATATATTACTCTTCCTTCGACTCTGTTCTCTCCTTCTCCTTCATCTCCCCCCATCCTTATTTTTTTCCTCCCTCTTCTTTGTTCATATTTTTTTGACTCTCCCATTCATCATTTTTTCCTCCTTACTCTTTGCTCTTCTCTTTTGTTATTTTTCAGTTATATCTCTTGTTCTCTTCTTTTTTCTTTTTTTTTATGTTGTTTTTCTTCCTTTTCCTTCTACCTTTCTTTCCCTTTTTCTATATTTCTCCAATCTCCTGTTCCTTTTTTCCCTTTTTACAATTCTCTTACACTATTTTTTTTTCTTATCACTGCATTTCCTTTACACGTTTACCTACCTATACCCTATTATTCTGTCACTTCTGTCTCCTATTTTTTCCTTTCTTCCTCTTTTTCTCTCCTCTCTGAACCCTGTCCATATTCTTCCTTCACTTCTCCGAATTCATTTTCTACTATGTCCTTTCTCCTTTACGCCCTACTTTCCATTTTTCTTTTTTTTTCCTTTTTCCTTTTTCCATCATCCCTCATCTTCCCCCCTCTTCCCTTCTATCTTTCCCTATATCCTTTTTTTTGTCTCTAACTCCTTCTACTGACGTTCTTCTCTCCTTTCTTTCTCTTTTCTGTTCTGCTCCTCCTGTTCTTCTTTTCTTTATTCTAGTCTCTTTCTATTCCTTTTATCTTTTTTCTCTAACTTTCTCCAATTTGTCTGCTCCTTATTTATATTTTTTTCGCTACTCCACAGTCTATTTATTCCCCCGTACTTTGATTATTTCCTCTTCACTTTCTTCTTATTTTCCGTTCTCCGTTCTCTCCTATCTTAGTATTTTCTTCTTCTTCTTTCCCTCCGCTTCTTTCTCTTATTCTCAGTATATCTCTACCCGCCATCACTTCTTTTTTCCCTTATTTTTTCCGTTTACGATCCCCCAACTATGTGCCTAACTTTATACACTTCTCTATAATCTTCTCTTTTTTGATCCCGTCTCACTTCACTTCCTTTTCTTTGTTTGTATACATTTCATTCATTTCACATTCATCTTCTTATTGTCTGAATCCTCCTTCTTCGTCTATTACTCTCCTTTTCTTTTTATTCTTTCTTAGCTTTTTCTCTTGTTTCTTATTTTCTTCCGCTCTTCTCTGTCCTGCCTAGCTCATTCTTGACCCCTCCCATGATTCCCCTTTTATTTCCTCTACTCCTTTTCTCCCTCCTTTTTTTCATCTCTGCATTTTCGTATTCTTTCCGCTGCTTTTTCTTCTTTGTGTACTCCTTCTGGTTCTTTTCCTCTATTTTCCCCTTATTTCTTCTCCTTTTCTAGTTCTTACTCCCTAGTTTGTTTTCTGACTCTTTATACGTAATCTCTTCTTCCCCTTCTCTCTCTTCTTCTTTTTTCTCCCTCCTTTCTTCACCTCTAATTGTTTTTCTATTTTATCTCCCTTTTTGGTTTACTCTGCGTTGTCCGTGTCCTCTCTGCTCCCTTTCTTTTTCTTTTGTTCTTATTCCCTCTCTCTCATCTTCCCTTCAATTACCTGTACACCTCTCCTTCCCTCTTCCTCCCACCCCCCCTCTCACCACCCCTATTCCTCTTCTATTGTGTGTGTCGCTAAATCTTAAGGGATAACCCGGTGACGATGTCCATTATCCTCTTTTTACTCTCACTTCGCTTTTTTTTTCATCCCCCTTCTTTAGCCGATCGTACACCTGCTCTTTTCCCTCCTTTTGCATTTTCTTTCCGAGTCTTCCTCCATTTCCGATCCTTCTTCGACTAGTCCCTTTTCTCTGTCTTTGCTCGTTTCTCCTTCCTCCCTCTTCTATTTTGTTCTTTCTGCGTTCTCTTTTGCCTTAACTTTTCCTTCTTTTTCTCTTATCTTTCTATTTCCTACGTCCTCTACCTCTTCCTTCTATCGCGTCTTCACCTCTTTTTTCTCTTTTCTTTTTGCTCTCCCTCGTTCCTCCTCATTTTTGGCGCATACCGTTTTACTCTTTTTTTCCTTTGCTTTTCTCTTATCTCTACTCAATATTCCTACTTTACCTCTTTCTCCTTTGTGTCATCTTCTTCTTCTTTTCCTCTTCTTTATTTCCCCTTTCTCTTTTCATGTTCTCATCCGTTCATCTCCTCTTCCTTCCTTCTCTCACACTTCCTGTTCCTCTTCTTCTTTTCTTTTTTAATCCTTTATCATTTTTTCGAAATTTGCTAAGTATTCCGTACCTTTCCTTTCCTTTCTGTACTTAATTATTTCGCTCCCGCCTCTATGATGTACCGCCGTTCTTTTTCATTCTGCCTGTTATTGCTCTCCTTTCTACTTTTTTTACTATTTTCTTTCACTCTTTTGTTTCTCTTCCGCTCGCTCTCTCATTTTGTCTTGCTCATAACAGTCGCTTCTAGGTTATGTCCTACTTATTTCTTCATACCCCTTTTTTCTCTTCCCCGCATCTCGCAGTACTCACATTCACTCCTTCTATATGTTGTGCTCCTCCCCTTTTGATCTCACCTTTTCTTCTTCTTCTTTTTTTATCTGGCTTTTTTTTCTTCCCTCTATTGGCACTCGTATTCCACCCTGCTTTATCTTTGCTCCTTTCTATCTTTGTTTGTCATTTACTTTTACTTTCTTAAACTCATTGTTTCTACTCTCTTACTCCGACTGTACCTTTTCAACTCTTAATTTGTGTTTTGGTATTCGCGCTAAAGGAAAAGTGGACTGGGTTTGGCTATCTACTTTATTCTCCATACTACCCCATTTGTCCCTTTTTTCTCTTGCACTCAATTAATTTTTTTGTTATTTTTATACTATCTCCTATCTCGCGTTTTCTTTTTGAGCGATCTTTATTACTTACCCCCCCTCTTATAACGTTTCTTTCGGACTCGTTCTTTCTTTTCTACTTATTCTACCGTTTTTAACTTTGAAAATTGAATTATGTTTATACTGATGAAAGTATACTTTCCTCTTCTTTTTCTATATCCCCCCTTCCCTTTTTCTTTTCTTTATCCTAAACCCCCCTTTGCTGGTTTCCTTTCTTTACTTTACCAGCAATCCTTGTCTATCTACCCTCCATTTTATCATCTCCGTCTTAGCTCTTCTTACTTCACCTTTTTTGATACTGCTTTAATCTATTTTGTATTGTTTTTATAACTACCCTACCCTACCGTCCTTTTCCTCCTCCCTTCTAACTAATTAGAAGCATCCAACTTCTTTCTCGCTTTCTCTCTTCTTCCCCTTGCTCTTGTCCTATTCCCTTTTATTCTTTTACCTCTTTTAATCGATACTTTTTTTATTACCTCGTATAATTATCTCACCCCTTTTCCTTTCCGTCTTTTTTCTCTACCTCCCCCCTTTTTATTTTGCTTTCCCCCTTTACTTTTATTTTACGTTTGTTATCTTTTGATCTTTTTTCTACTACTACTCGTTCTTATCCCTTCTTTCTCTCAACTATCTACACCTATTTCTTACCTTTGGTTTCTTGTTCCTTCCTCTTCTTATCGTTTTCTCTCCCTTTTTCCATTTTACCAATCCTCTCCCCCCTTTTTCTCTCCCTTGTTCTATATCCCCCCACCGCCCCCTCTCCCTTTTTCAGTTTAGCTCATCTTGCTCTCTTCTTTTCTTCTACCTTTTTTTGATAAGTGTTCCCTTAGCACTCTCTCTACTTTTTGGCATACGTATCTGTTCTCTGTTTATACTTACCTTCATTTTCCTCTATCTTTTTTACGTTTATAGTTTTCCCTTTCCTTTTCCTCCTTTTTTCCTTTATCTCTCCCTTGCCTTGTCACTTGTTCTTTACCTCTGCTAATTTTTACCTTTCATAATATTCCGCTCGCCCTCTCCCTCTATTTTTTTCTCTTGTTATTTTCCCTTACCATCTCTTTTCTACTTCCTCGTTCCATTCTTCTCATTACCTCGTTTATCTCTTTCCTCCATTTTTTTCTTTTTATAATTCTCGTTTTTATCATACGCCTCTCCCCTTGCTCCCTTTCATTTTTTCTTGTGCTCCCTCTTTACTACTCTCCTATTCCCTGCCGTTTCGTTTTCCATTTTTTTTTTCTTCCTCTACGTCTTATCTCATTCCGTCTCATATTCGTTCCTCGCAGTTTCTATGATTTATCGTTCTTTTTCTTCTGACCTCCTATCTCCTTTCATACTACTTTTTCTTCTTTCTCTTTTCCTCTCTCTTTTCTCTTCCCCATTTTTTACCATTTTCCTTTTTTCTTCTTTCTTTCTGTTTCTAATTTTATCTCTATTTCTATACCACTTTGTCTCTCCTTCTCATAGTCTTCATATCAGCATTACCTCCTTTTCGTCACGACTATCGCTCTTTACCGCTTCCCCTTTCCTTTCTCCGCACTTCTCCTTTCTCCATTTCGTTTTTGTTTCTCGTGTTCTTTTTCCTTTTTCGTCCTTTTCTTTTCCTTTTTTATTCTTTATCCCTTATCTCACTTCTTCGCTCATGTTTTAACCTTTTTCTCTTCCTCCTCTTTCTTCTTCTTTATCCTCATTCCTCTACAATTTTACTTTATTCCTTCCACTAACCTTCTGCTTTTCTACTTTCCTGTACTCTGACTCCTCCCTTGCTTTCATTCCTTTTGCCTTCCATTCATTACCGTCATTTCACGACCTCTCCTTCCCTTTTCCCCTGCTTCCCCTTTTCTCCGTTTCTTTTCCCGCTTTGTTTCTCTCACTTTCTTACTCACTTTTTCTTTACCGTCGACCGTCTTAGTAATTCTAACTATCTGTGCTATCTCTTACACCTTGAAGATTTGCATTCCTTCCCTATCACGTCCCTGATACACTTGCTTTTCTTCTCCTTTCTCTCCCTCATCCCCCTTATACTTACTAATCAATCAAGACACTTTTCTATTTCCAACCAATCTTAACTTATTATATCTTCTACTTTTTCTCTTCTCTTCTCTTTTTTTCTGTCTTCCTTATTCCCATATCTCACCTTCGGGACATCCCTCCACCATAAGCTTCTTACTTTTATTTCTTATTGCCTTCCCTATTCTTTCCTCTTTCTTCAACTCTTTTCATTTTACCTTTTCTTTTCCTCTTCTGTTTTCTCTCTTCATGTTTTCCTCTTTTTTCCCTCTACCTACCTTCCTCCGCTCTGTTTTTCCCTTTTTTTCTTTCCTTTCCATCCTCTTTTTTTTATTTCTGCATCTTTCATATCTCTTCTTAGCATTCCTGATTCGTCAGTCTAGATTTCTTCCCGCACATTTAGTAACTCTTCCTTCTGCTTTTCATTTTTTATTTTCCTATACTAACCCGTTTACTTTCCGTACCCTCTTCTTTTCTATTTCTCATTGCTACCCCTTTTGTATTACTGCCTTCTCGTCTTCCGTCCTCCGTTCTTTCTACCTATCAAGTTTTTATTCTCGTTTTTTTCTTTTCTCTCATCCTCTTACTATCTTTCTTCTTCGCTTGTATTTATTCTCTACAAGTCCCTTTGTATTCAGTCCTATTAGCTTAATACCTTGCCTCCTTGCCTCTTCTTTCTTCTACCCCCTCCTTCTCCCTCTCCTCTCTTTTCTTGTTTCTTTACTTACTCCTTCCATTTCCCGTTTCCTCCGTTTTCTATTCTCTCGCATCACTCACCGATTTTCCCCTTTACTCTCTCCCTTTTTGCCCTTTTTCGTGTCTACTCTTCTCTTCCACCCTTTGCTCTTCTCTCTCTCGCTTAGTTCTCTCTTTTCTCCTTTCCTCCTTCTTCTCCTTACTTCTTCCTTCTCTTACCACTTCTCGTTTTCTTTCTGTTCGCTTTTTCGCTCTATTTACTCGTTCCTCTCTCCTCTTCCTTCCGGGTATCCTTCTTTGCCTCTTTTATCCTCTCTTCATTCCCTTCGTCTTATTCTTTTCTTTGTTCCTTCTCTATCTCCTTAGGTTGTTACCTTTTCCTTTTTTTCTTTTTTTTGCCTTCATATCATTTCTCTTTCACTTTTTACCCCCAATACCAACTCATACCCTTCCTTCTTCTCTTCTCTCCTCATCTTCTCTTTTTTCTTTTTTTCCCTTTGCTTTTTCCCTCTTACTTTTTCTCATTTCCCTATTCTTCTCTCCTTTTTTCTCCTTCCCCTGTTTCCTCTCTTACTTTAAGACCCTTTACGTAACTTCTCTTTTTCTTTTACTTTTTTCTTTTTCGTCGCCCTCCCGCTTTTTCTATTGTCTTTCTCTTTTCTATCTCCATTTCTCTTCCTTTATTCCCTTTTTTAGTCTCTTTTTTTTTTCTCTCTACATTGTTTTATCCCCTCTTCTACTTTTTTTTATCCCCTTTCTGTCCTCTTTTTACTTTTTATCTCTTGTAACCAATCTTATTTCTCTTCTCTCTTAGTTCTTTTTCTCCTCTCTCTCTTTTTCCTCTATTTTCTCTTTTCTTCTACTCTTTTTCTACCCTCACTCTCCGTATCCTTTCATCATTCTTCTTCTTCACCTTTTTTTTTCCCCTGTCTGTTCCTCTCCTCTCCTATCCCTTTCTTTTTCTCTCCTTTTTTCTCTCGCTTCTACTTACTCTTTCTCTCTTTTCCACTCTCTCCTCTTACTGTTCTTTTTTTTTTTATCTGCCTCTCCCTTCTCCCCCTTCTCCTCCCTTGCTATTCCTTATTCTTTAGATCAGAGTCTCTTCTGCTCTTTTTCCATTCTCTTTGTCTCACCTTTCATTCTCTTCGCCTGTTCCTAAATACTCCCGTCCTACTTCTTCTCCCTCTCTTCCTTTTTTTCTATACTTTTTCCGCTTTCTTTGGTCACAATACTTATCTTCCTTCCTTATTTTTTCTTATCTTAAATACTTCCCTTCCTTCTTCCTTTTTTTTTTCTTACCTACGTCTTTTTTTCCCTTCTTCTTTTTACTCTATGCTCGCTTCATTATCTTTACTCTATTTTTTTTTTTCCTATCTTTTTCTTTTACTCTTTCTTTCGGCCTCTTTTTTTCCGCTTTTTTCTCGTGTCTTACCTTCTTCCTGTCGTCATTTCTCCGCATTAAATCATCCCCTTTATCTACGTTTACTTTTATATCTCTTACTTACCTTGTTCTTTCTTTTCTTCATTTTCTTGTTATTCTTGTTTATTATCTTGCTTTTTTTTCTCTACCCGGTCTCGCTTACGCTTATTTTTCTTGCGTGTCATTATAAAGTCTTCTATTTTGCTTTTATCCTTTCTTTTTCTTTTTATTATTTGCCCTCTTCTCATTTTACTCTTCTTATACCCCCTGTCTCTTACTCTTTTTTCTCTCTTTCTCCTTATCTATCTGTCCCCTGTTATTACATTCTCCTTCTTTCTTTCGCTTCTTTCTCCTTGTCTTTGGTCCTTTTTTTATCCTTCCTCTTCTCTTTCATATTCTTTATCTGTTCTTTTTTTGTAATTTTCTTAATCCCTTTTTTTACCTTTTTCTTTACTTCTCCTATTCTACTCTTTTTTTTCTACTATTCTACGCCCGCCCCCCCCCTTTTCCCTCTGTTCCTTCCCCTTTCTTTTTTTCTACTCTTTTTCCTTTTTACTCTCTTTACTCTTTTTTCTTTCCTACTTTTGTTTTCTCGCTCTTTCCTTCCTATTAGCCTGTTGCTCTCTTTCACCTTCTTTCCTCGCCTATTCTATTGTTACTTTTCTCTCTAGTCGCTATTTTTTCGTTCTTCTTTTATCACTTTTCTATTTTTTCTTTTTTCCTTGCTTTCCTTTTTATTACTTCCTTTATTCATTTTCTTCCATCTAACTCTTTCTAGCTCTTATTCCCTTCTCTTATTATTATCTGCTGTTTTTTATCTTTTTGTCCTTTCATTTCTTTTTCTTCTTCCTCTTCGTTTGTACTGTGCTTTCTCTTTCTTCTGTTCTTTCTTTTGTTATCCCTTCCTTTGATTTATCTCTATAAATATCTTATTCTTTTTCTCTTTTTAGCCCCCTTCTTTCCCCTTCTTTTTTCATTTACCTTTTCCCTTTTTTCTTTCTTTTTTATCCCATTATTCCGTCCTTTCGGTTTTTTTCTTACTTTTGTTCTGTTTTTTTTTTTTCCTTTAACCCCTCTGCTTTTCTCCACCCCTTTTATTTTCCTTTTTTTCTTACTTTCTCGTCTTACTCACTCTTTTCCTCTCTTTTTTACCGCCTTTCCTCTCATTTCACTTTCACTCTTATACTCAGTTTGTCATACTCTTTTATTATTATGTCTCCCCTGCCTCTTCTCTCTTTCTCTCTTCTCTCTATTCTATCGACTTCCCTTTCTCACTTTTTTCTGCTTTTTATTGTCTCCTCTCCTTTCCTTTCCCCCCCTCTCTTCTTTTTTTTACTATTTCCTTTCCCTCCTACCTCTTCTCCTTCCTTTTTTTCTCCTCCTTCCCACCTCTTTCCCCTTTTATCTGTCCTCTTTTACTCTGTTTTTTTTCTACCTCTAATTTCTTCTTGTCTTTTTCTTTTCTACTTTCCCCCCTCCCCTTTTGTTATTTCTTTTCCTTTTTTACCCTACCATATTTGTTTTGTTTTCTCTCTTTTTTTTTTTTTCTTTTTTCTTCTTTTCTCTCTTTTCCTTTACTTCTCTTTTCTCTTTTGTTCCTCTTCGTTCTGCGTGATTTTTGGTGTATTAATTTTGAAATATTTTCTTCTTCTCTCCTTTTCTTCTCGCTCTCTCTCTCCCTTTTCTTTGTTTCACGTTTCCCTTCTCCCCCCTTCCCTAACTCATTTATTTTCTCTCCGCCTACTCCTTCCTGTCTCCTCCCTTCTTTCTTTCCTATCTTTTTACCCCTCTGCAACCCTCGCTTCTTCCTTTACATCCCTCTTTTCTCCCTCTCGCCTTTTTTTTCTCCTTTTTACTCTTACTCCTGTTTTCTTCTTCTTCTTGCTCTCCTTCTCGTCCTCTTTTTTTTTTTTTTTTTTAACTTCATCTCAGTCCTTTTTTTCTACGTTTTCTCCTCCTCTCTTTCGACTCTAATTCCTTTTTTTTCCTTCTTTTTCCCTTTCTTCATTTCCTTTTTCTATCCCCTGTACTTCTTCTTCATTTTCCCCTTACTCCTCTTCCCTTTTTTCCCTTCTCCCTCTCTCTTTCTTCCCTCTTTTCTTCTCTCTTTATTTTATTTTTATTTCTTTTCTTTTATTATTCTTTACTTTTTTTTTCTCTTTTTTTTTCTTTTTTATTCTTTTCTCACTTTTCTTCTTTTTCCTCCTCTCTTACTCTTCCAACCTTTTTCCTTATTCTTTTCCTTTCACTTCCTCACTCCCTTTCCTTTACCCTCTACCTTTTGCCTTTCCCTTCTTCCTTTTCTGCCTCTTTCCCCGTCCCCCTGGCTTTTTCCCCTTTCCCCTACCTTCCTTTTGTCTTCTACCTTCCTTTTATCCTCCCCTTGTTTCTCCTCTCCCTTTTCCTATTGTGCCGTGGTTCTTTTTTTCGATTCCTTTCTTTTTATTTTTGATTCCTACTTGTTTTTTCTCTTTATCTTTCATGTTCTTCCATATTCTTCACTATTGCTTCTCTCTCTCTTCTCTCCCTGTTTCCTCTTCCGCTTTTTCTCTTTTCACTGTTTCATTGCCTTTGCTCACCCTCCTCGTTTCTCTTTGTCATTTTCTTTTGTTTCTCACTCTTATTTCCTTTCTCCTTGCTACACTAACCTATTTTACTTCTTCCTACGTCTTCCTTCTTCCCTTTTACTTTCCCCCTTTCCGCTTTTTTCTTTTTTCTTTTGCTTTTATCCCTTGTTTTTTGTCACTTTTCTCCCGAATCTTACCTCACTTTTTTTCTTATTCCCTCTTTTTCATATTTTCGTTCTCTCTCCCTTTGCCTCCTTTTTTTTCTCTACGTGTTCCCCTACCCTTTCTTTCGCTCTTTTGCTTATTGTGTTTTCTTTCGCTCCTTTACTCCTATCACCCCGCTTTAGTTTTTTTTTCCCCTATTTTTTTTTTCTCTGCTTGACTTTCTTTTCATGTTTTACTTCTTTTTCGTATTTACTCTGACACCTTTTCTTCACCTCCTTCTTTTTTCCTTCCTTCGCTTCCCTCCTCTTCTCCTTTTTTTCCTTCCCCATCTAGTTTTTCGCTGTCTTTTTTTCCTTTTTTTCTTTCCTCTCTTTCCTCCCTTTTTTTTTTCTCTGTACTTTTTTCCCCTTCTCGTCTCTTCGTTTCTTTACGTTATCCTTTCTCCTCTCGTTTTTTCTTCTTTATCTTTTCCCCTCCTCCGCTTTGATTTCTTCCTTTAATACCTTCCTTTTCTTTTATACTCTCTACCTTTCTTCCTATTATCTTCAGTGTGTATTCCTTCTTTCATTTTTATTCTACCTTTCCTGGCCATCACTCTATCTAGCCCGTCTCACTTTATTTCCTCGTCCTTTTCCTTTGCTCTGTTACCCTCCCTCACCTTTTACCTATCATTTTTTCCTCTACTTATCTTTTACCTCTTATCTCTCTTCCCTTTTTTTTTTCCGTTCCACTTTTTTTCCTTACTTCTTCATTTTTCTCTTCATCTCCTCTCCGCATCTCCCCTTCTATTTCTTTATCTCCCCCCTTGGTTCACTGTTCTTATTCTTTTCTATTCCGCTTCTTATCTTATGTGTTTCTCATCTCCCTTTTTTAAATTTCTTTTTCTCTTCCTACATCATTTTCTTCTTTACCCCCTGACCGTCTATTCTGCACCTTCCTTCCGTTTTTTCATGTTCCTTCTTCTGTGATGTTTTTCTCACCCCTTTAATTTTAATATATTATACCTTGGGCGAACCGTTTTTGTCTACTCATTTGTTTTTATCTTTTACTCTATCATAACCCCTAATCACTCTTTTCTTATTCTACTATTTATTTTAATCATCACTCTAATTGTTTTTTTTTACTCTATTATTCTTTTTATCCCTTGTATTTTTCTTCATACCTGTACTCTTCTTTTTCCTCGCCTGCCACTCCCGCTTTCTTTTCTTTACCTCATCTTTTCCTTCTTCCCGATCCCTTTTCTTCTTTTTGTTCCCCTCTTCTCCTTCTTTTTTTCTCCCTTAGCTATACCCCTTTTTTTTTTACTTTTTTCCCTTTTTACTTCTTTTTTCTCTTTTTTTTATTTTCTTTTCTTTTTATCCTTACTCTATTTTATCCTCTATTTCTTCATGTTTTTCTTTTACATTCTTTATGTTCCTACTTTTCTTCCTTCTTTTTATCTCGCCTTAACCTTTCTCCCTCTGTTTTTTTTTGTTTTTTTTTGTCCCTGTTTGTTTTTTTGTTTATTTTTCTTTTTCTTTTAATCTTCTGTCTTTCTTTTTTACGTTTTTATATCGTTTCTTTTCTCTTCTTGTACCTTCTTTAGTCCCCTCTTCCACCTTTTCCCTATTTCCCCCCTTTCCCTCTTATTCTTCTTTCTTTCTTCATTCCCCTTCCTTTTTTGTTTTATTCTCTGCTTTCTCTCCTTCTCTTCTCTTTACTTCTTCGTCCACTCCCCTATCTCTCTACACTTCCTCGGTCCCTTTGTCGTCTCCTACTTTTTTTTATTTTTCCTCGTTAGTCCTTTTTTTCTCTTTCTTCCCTCTCCCTTTTCTGATTTTCTCTTACCATCCCCTTATCCCTTGTCTCTCCTTCTTTCCTCTCTCCCCGTCCTTCTCCCTTCTCTTCTTTATTTTTCCTCTCTCGTTCTCTGTTTTCTCTTTTCCTTACTTCCCATGACTTTTTTTTCCTCTTTCCTCTCGCTTCTCCCTTCTTCTTTTTTTTTTTTTTTTATTTTTTCCTTTTTCCTCTCTTGTTCTTCTCTTTTCGTCTTTCTTTCTTATTCTTTTTGTGTTTCCTCCTTTTTTTCTCTTTTACTACTACTTCTTTTTTTTCTTCTCTCTCCAACTTTCTTACCTCCTGCTCGTCGAAATCCTTCTTTCTTGCTCTCTTTCTCACTTTTCTTCTTCCTTTTCTATAGTTCACTTACTTTACTTTCTTTTCCCCCCCGATCTTCTCTTCCTTCTTTCCTTTTTACCTCTCTTTTTCATTCTCTAACTCCCGTTTTCTTTCTATGTTCTATTTTCTTCTGTCTGTCTTTCTTTCTTTATCTTTCTTTTTCTTTTATTTATCTTCTTTATTTTTATTTCTCTCTCTTTACACCCACATACAACCCCATCCAACACTTTCCACCTCATCCTACACCACAGTACAACCCTCCACCCCATCCCACACTTTTGTCACCGCATACTACACCACCCTACAACCCCCCAGCCAAAAAGGGGTTACACCTCATGAATTCTCCACCGAATACACACAAGCCAAATACTTGGGGCAACCTCAGTCTACACACACCGACAAAACCCACTCCCTGCCAATAGGGGTACACCGCAGACGTAATAAACCGTAATTACACCTGCCATATAACTGGGGTGCTGTCCTCATAAGAAAAAACAGAAATACCCCTGCCTAATAGTGTGGGGCACCGCAGTATAAAAAACAGAAATACACCTGCTAATAGATGACACCGCTGCAGTATCATGAGATTAAACGACACCTGCCTAATAGGGGACACTTGCTGAAGTATAATCAGTATTACACACTGCCTTATAGGGGGACTCCAGCTGTAGTAAACAATCAGTATTACACCTGCCTATAGGGGACTCCGCGTAATTAAAAAATCCCGTAATACACCTAGCTATAGGGGGGCTCCCTGAATAAAAAACAGATAAATATCACACCTTCCTTATATGTGGACTCCGCAGGTAGTAAAATCAGAATTGATCACCTTCTTTCTAGTGTACTACCGCTGCAAGTATACATGATATTACACCTGCCTTATAGGGATGACTCCAATGCAGTATAATCAGTATTACACACCTGCTAATAGGGGGAGCTATTCGCCGCTGTAGTATAATCAGTATTACACCTGCCTTATAGGGGGAGCTCCCTTGTAGTATACATCATAATTACACCTGCCTACTAGGGGGGACTCCGCAGTATATAATCAGTAATTACACACCTTCCTTATAGGGGTACTCCGCTGTAGTATAATCAGTATTACACACCTGCCTTATAGGGGGGCTCTGCTGTAGTATAATCAGTATTACACACCTGTCTTATAGGGGGACTCCGCTGTAGTATAATCAGTATTACACACCTGCCTTATAGGGGGGGTCCGCTGTAGTATAATCAGTATTACACACCTGCCTTATAGGGGGACTCCGCTGTAGTATAATCAGTATTATATTATTACTCGGTGGATGCTTTGCTCTTGTTTTTTCTATTAGGTCTTCACAAATGTTTTCTTATTAAGTTTTGTGATATTGTACTAGGACACAATATGAGCAGTGGTTAGTACGGTGCAGCACAGTGGCTCAGTGTTCAATATAGTGGTGCCCGATGGCTCAGTGGTTAGCATGGTGCAGCACAGTGACTCAGTGGTTACCATGGTGCAGCACATTGACTCAGTGGTTAGCATGGTGCAGCACAGTAACTCAGTGGTTAACATGGTGCAAGGTGGCTAATTGGTCACTACAGTGTAGCATAGTGGCTCAGTGGTTTCCATGGTGCGGCACAGTGGCTCAGTGGTTAGCATGGTGCAGCACAATGACTCAGGTGAGTTTTGAGCATGGTGGCAGCACAGTGGGCTCAGTGGTTACCATGGTGCAGCACAGTAACCTCAGTGTGTTGCATGGTGCAGCAACAGGTAACTCAGTGGTTAGCAATGGTGCGGCACAGTGGCTCAGGGGTTAACATGGTGCAGCACAGTGGCTCAGTGATCAACATGCTGCGGCCAGTGGCGCAGGGTAACAAGGTGCAGTGCAAATTGCTACAGTGATCAACATGCTGCGGCACAGTGGCTCAGTGGTTAACATGGTGCAAGGTGGCTAATTGGTCACTACTGTGTAGCACAGTGGCTCAGTGGTTACCATGGTGCAGCACAGTAGCTCAGTGGGTATATGCATGGTGCCAGCCAGTGTGGGATTCAGTGGATTGAGCATGGTGCAGGCACAGTGACCTCAGTGGTTACATGGGTCAGACAAGGTGACTCAGTGGTTAGCATGAAGAGCAGCGCATGTGGCTCATTGGTTAGCATTGGTGCAGAGCAGTCGACTCAGTGGTTAACAATGGTTCAGCACAAGTTGAACAGAGGTTACCATGGTGCAAGCACAGTGGCTCAGTGGTTTAGCATGGTGCACCACAGTGGTTCAGGTAGTTAGCATGGTCAGCATCAGGCGGCTCAGTGGTTAGCATGGTGCAGGCACAGTGGCTCAGTGGATTAAGCGACACGGTTTGGGTATAGTGAACTCAGTGGTTACGCACGGTGCAGAACAGGTGCTCATTGGTTAGCATGGTGCAGGCACAGTTTAGCTCAGTGGTTTAGCAATGGTGCAGCACAGTGGGCTCAGGTGTATTACCATTGTGCAGCACAGTGACTCATTGGATAGCATGGTTTGCAGCACAGTGACCAGTGGTTAGCATGGTGCAGGCAAGGCTGACTCAGTGGTTTAGCCTGGTTGCAGCGTCATTGGCTCAAGTGGTTAGCATGGTGCAGCACAGTGACTCAGTGGTTACTATGGTGCAGCACAGTGGTTCAGTAGTTAGCATGGTGCAGCACAGCGGCTCAGTAGTTAGCATGGTGCAGCACAGTGGCTCAGTGGTTAGCACGGTGCGGTACAGTGACTCAGTGGTTAGCACGGTGCAGCACAGTGACTCAGTGGTTAGCATGGTGCAGCACAGTGGCTCAGTGGTTAGCATGGTGCAGCACAGTGGCTCAGTGGTTCCCATGGTGCAGCACAAGTGACTCAGAGGTTAGCATGGTGGCAGTAAAGTGGCTCAGTGGATAGCATGGTGGCAGCACAGCTGGGCTCAGTGGTTACCATGGTGCGGCACGTGGCCAGTGGTTACCATGGTGCACGCACAGTGACTCAGTGGATATAGATGGGCGGCTACAGTGCTTAGGGTTAGCATGGTGCAGCAGGGGGGGTTCATTTGGGTTTTTCCCGGGTTTCCCGCATGTGGTTTTAATTTTTTTAGCCCGGTGCCCGCACTGTGGTTTGTTTGGGTTTGATGGTGCAAACACGGTGGTTAGCAAAGGGACCCGCCCCAGAGGTTTTAGTGGGGTTTTGATTTGGGGGCCGCACAAGGTTGGGTTTTTTCAAGGGTTTCAGCCCCCGGGGTTCCGTGGGTTTGCCCTGATTTCAAACACAGTGGGTTTTTCACGGGGGCAGCACGGTTTTGGGTTTAGTGGTTTAGCACGGTGCCGCCAGGTTTGGGTTAAGGGGGTTTGTATTGGGTTTCAGGGACGGTTTCCGTGGTTTGTGTTTGGGCAGAAAGGGGTTCAAATTGGGGTTGGGGAGGGGTTGCAAGTTTTCATTTGGGTTGTATGGGTGCAGCAAAGGTGGTTTCGTGGTTTTTGCATGGGGTCAGCATGGTGGTTTAAGGTTGGTTTGGGAAAGGTGCCACAAAGATGGGTTTAGGGGTTATTTTGGTCAGCACGGTTTGGGTTTTTGGTTACAAAGGTTTCGCATGATGGTTTTAAGGGGGGAGTATGGTACGGGACAGGGGGTTCAGTGGTTTTTAACCCGGTGCAGGGAAAGGTTTGGGTTTAGTGGTTAAACCGGTTTCACACTGGGTTCAGGGGGTTTTGCATGGGTGCACCCCGGTGGTTTGCATGGTACAGGGACCCGTGGTTTTTAGTGGTTAGCAAAAGGTGCCCCACAGTGCTTAGACGGTGGGAGCACCCGGGGGTTTTAGGGTTTTAGCATAATGCGCACAGTGGTTTTTGGGACGGTGCAGCACCCGGGGGTTCAGGGGGTTGCACGGTGCAAGGGACGGGGGTTTTTTGGTTAGTAGGTGCAAACACGGGGTTTATTCAGTGGATGTTTGGTGCAGCACGGTTGGAAATTTAGGGTTATATGGTCAGCACGGTGGTTCATTTGGGTTTTGCAAAGGGTGCAGCACCCGGGGTTCCCGGGGGGTTAGCCCCGGGGGGAGCCGTGTTTGGGTTTTGGGGGGGTTAGTATGGGCAAAAACGGGGGGTTCCCGTTGGGTTTGCATGGGGCAGCATGGTGGTTCAGAGGTTTTGGTTTGGGGGGGGGACAACGGTGGTTCGTGGGTTTGCACCCCTTGCAAACACAGGGTTCAGTGGTTTGTATGGTTCAGCACGTGGTTTTAGTGGGGTTTGTTTTGGTGCAACAGTTTGGGTTTAGGGGGTTAGCACGGGTGCCGCTTTTTTAGTTTTGGGTTTTTAAAGGTGCAGCCCCAAAGGGGTTTTAGGGGGGTTTCGTGGTTTCACACTTTGGGTTTTTTGTGGGGGCGGGAACCCCGGGGGTTTACTTTTTACAAACAAATGGTTCAGTGGTTAAACCCTGGTTTCAAGGCCAGTGGGGTTCCGTGGTTAGTATGGTGCGCCGGTGGTTCCCGGGGGTGAGCATGGTGCGCATGGGGGGTTCATGGTTAGTTTCGGGTGCAGCAAAAGGGGGATCGTGGTTAGTCGGTTTGGGGTTTAAGGGGGTTTTGTAAAAATGCCCGCACGGTTGGTTCGTGGTTAGAAAGGGTGGTTTTGTGGGTTTTTCCGGTTTCCCGCAACCCGGGGGGGGCAGTGGTTACATGGTTTCAGCCAATAGTTTTTGGGAGCGGTTAGCACGGCGCGGGACGGGGGTTCGTTTTTTACACGGTGCAAAAACGGTGGTTCGATGGATACAAAGGGGGCAGCTCGGTGGTTAGGGTTAGCATGGGGGGCCCGCATGATGGTTCAGGGGGGTTGTATGGTACAGCACGTTGGTTCAGTGGTTTTTAAAGGTGCAGCGGTGGTTCAGTGGTTTTGCAAGGGGCCCGGGACTGTGGGTTCAGGGGTTTGCATGGTGCAGCACGGGGTTAGCAAAGGAAAAGGGAAAATTTGGTTCAGGAGGGTTTGCATGGTATTTCCCCACAGTGCTTAGGGACGGGCACCTTTCACACGGTTTGGTTTTTAGGGTTAGCTTTATGCCGCACAAATGGTTTGCAAAGGTGCAAACAAAGTGGTTTTATGGTTTGCACGGGGCAGGGACAGTGGGTTCAGTGGGTTTGCATGGTGCCGCACAGTGCTTAAACAAAGGTTGGGAGCAAAGGTGGTTCATGTGGGTTTGCATGATGCAGCCCCCGGGTTTTTGCAAGGGTCAGCTACGGTGGTTAAAAAAGGTTAGTTGGGCAGCACGGGGGGTTTTAGGGTTAGGACGGTGCAGCACGGTGGTTCAAATTTTTTTGACGGGGGCAGCACGGGGGGTTCAAATGGGGTTGTATGGTGCAGCACGGTGGGTTTAGTGGTTAGCATGGGCAGCATGGTGGTTTTAGAGTTTTGTAAAGGGGCAGCACGGTGGGTTTAGTGGTTAGAAAGGTGCAGCACAGTGGTTCAAATGGTTTAGTATGGGGGCAGCCCCAGTGGGGTTTTTAGTGGTTAGTAAAGGTCAAACCAGTGGGGTTTAGGGTTAGCACGTGCAAGGGGTTTGGGAGTTCATTTGGGTTTGCATGGTGCGCACAAATTTTGGGTTTAGGGGGTTAGCGTTTTGGGGGCAGCACAGTGGTTAGCGTGGTGCAGGGACGGTGGTTAGCATGGTAACCCCAGTGGTTCAAATGGTTTGCAAAGGTTTTAGCCAGTGGTTCAAGTTGGGTTTTTTTTGGTCAGCACGGTGGTTCAGTGGTTAGAAAGGTGCAGCAATGGGTTTTTTCAAGGGTTTTGTACGGTGCTGCAGCGGTGGGTCAGTGTTTTTGCCGGGGGGTTCAGTGGTTTGTACGGTTTCAGAAGGTGGATTTATTTGGGTTTCACCGGGGGTTCAGTTGGGTTTGCACGGGGGGCAGCACGGTGGTTCAGGGGGTTACAAGGGCAGCATAGTTGGGTTTAAGGGGGTTTGCACGGCGCAGCACTTTTGGGTTTAGTGGTTAGCACGGTCCAGAACCCGGGGTTTTAGGGGGATAGCATGGGCACACGGGGGTTCAGTGGTTAGCAATTGGGGCGCATGATGGTTCAGGGGGGAGTATGGGACAGCACGGTGGGGTTTAGTGGTTTTCACCGGGGCCGCATTGGGGGTTTTTTAAAGGGGGGTTTTTTGGGACGGTGCCACACTGTGGTTCAGTGGTTAGCATTGGGGCAGCAAAAAGGGGGGGTTTGGGTTTGGGACAGCACAGTGGTTTTAAATGGGGTTTGCAAAGGTTTCCGCACCCGGTTTTTTAGGGGGAAAGGTGCCACGGTGGTTCAGTGGTTAGCATGAATCAAACACAGTGGTTTTGCACGGGTGCAGCACGGGGTTCAGTGGGTTTGCACGGGGGCCCGCACGGGGGGTTCAGTGGTTTTGTATGGGTTTCAGCACGGTGATTCAGTGGTTAGTATGGTGCAGCACGGTGGTTCATGGTTGTATGGTGCCCAGGGGTTTATGGTTTTGCACGGTCAGCACGGTGGTTAAATGGTTTTTGCACGGTGCAGGGACGGTGGGTTCAGTGGGGTTTGTATTTGGTTTCCAAACCCCGGTGGTTTTAGTGGTTAGCCCTGGTGCGCAGGTGGGTTTAGTGGTTTTGTATGGTGCGCACGGTGGTTAAATGGTTTTGCACGGTGCAGCACAGTGGTTTTAGTGGGGTTTGTAAGGTGGGAGCACAGGGGTTCGTGGTTTGTAGGGGGCAGCACAGTGGTTCAGTGGGGTTTGGGAAAAGGTGCAGCAGGTAGTTAAATGGGGTTTTTTTGGGCAGGCCCCCCATTGGTTTTTAGTGGTTAGGGGTGCAAAAACCCGTGGGTTTGCGGGTGCAACCCCGGGGGTTAGCATGGTGCAGCACATTGGTTCAGTGGTTAGCGTGGTGCAGCACGGTGGTTAGCATGGTACACCAGTTCAGTGGTTAGCATGGTGCAGCACAGTGGTTCAGTGGTTAGCACGGTGCAGCACGGTGGTTCAGTAGGTAGCACTGTGGTCTTGAAGCGCTGGAGACCTGGGTTCAGAATCCACCAAGGTAAACCTCTGCAAGGAGTTTGTATGTTCACCCTGTGTTTATGTGGGTTTCCTCCGAGCCCTCTGGTGTCACCCGCACTCTAGAAACACACTAATAGGGTATTCTGGAATTTACACTGCGTGCCCCAATGTGAATAATGATAAGCTCTGTGGAATATCACAGCACTATATAAATGAATATAACAAAGTTTGTAATATACCTCATTAGTAAAAGGAAAATGCCTCTTTCTCCACTTATGAGACTGCATTACTGTCTTTGGTGCAGGAAAGCATAAAGAGAAGTTGCTGAAGGCTCTAGTAAGTGTTACATATCACCAGCGTCGGACTGGCCCACCGGAGGATCGGAGAATCCTCTGGTGGGCCCCCAGACCGACACATGTGATGGGCCCCTGTCCCGTGTTCTTAATGAAACATGGGGGCCCGTGTCTGTCACATTGGTTGGTCTGGGAGCCCACCGGAGGATTCTGTCTACATTAAAAATAGCTGTCTCATTTGAGAAAGTGCCGTTTCAGGGCACGAAACGCGTTGTGTGTTACCCCTTTTTTGCTGAGGTTAACACCTTTTGCACCTTATATGGAATAAATATAATCTTTTATTCAACGTTATCCTCCACGAGGTTTTGTCGCAAGAACGAGCGCCCGGTCCATCGCATTTTGTGCAGTATTCTACGTTGTACCCGTCTCCCATTTTTTGGATCCGGAGGAGAGGACCAAGAGGCTGCCGTTTCCGAGACTCAGACAGAGCCTGTCTAAAATTCATATGAGTGTTGTGCCTCTAAAGTACCCCGCACAACTACCAAAGGTGAGCACCCTGGCAATTGTTTTAAGTGCTTTTTAACTGCTATAGACGTACTTTCACATAGAGCGCCATCTCTCTCCTTCTTTCCATTTTTTCTGCATATATATATACACACATACACACCTGCCTGAGGGCCCTATATATATGCATACACACCTGCCTGAGGGCCCTATATGTGTATATATATATATATATATATATATATATATCCACATACACACACGCATACACACCTGCGTGAGGGCCATATATATATATATATACACTCACCGGCCACTTTATTAGGTACACCATGCTAGTAACGGGTTGGACCCCCTTTTGCCTTCAGAACTGCCTCAATTCTTCGTGGCATAGATTCAACAAGGTGTTGCAACGATGCTCAATTGGTACCAAGGGGCCCAAAGAGTGTCAAGAAAATATTCCCCACACCATGACACCACCACCACCAGCCTGAACCGTTGATACAAGGCAGGATGGATCCATGCTTTCATGTTGTTGACGCCAAATTCTGACCCTACCATCCGAATGTCGCAGCAGAAATCGAGACTCCTCAGACCAGGCAACGTTTTTCCAATCTTCTACTGTCCAATTTCGATGAGCTTGGGCAAATTGGAGCCTCAGTTTCCTGTTCTTAGCTGAAAGGAGTGGCACCCGGTGTGGTCTTCTGCTGCTGTAGCCCATCTGCCTCAAAGTTCGCCGTACTGTGCGTTCAGAGATGCTCTTCTGCCTACCTTGGTTGTAATGGGTGGCTATTTGAGTCACTGTTGCCTTTCTATCAGCTCGAACCAGTCTGCCCATTCTCCTTTGACCTCTGGCATCAACAAGGCATTTCCGCCCACAGGACTGCCGCTCACTGGATGTTTTTTCTTTTTCGGACCATTCTCTGTAAACCCTAGAGATGGTTGTGCGTGAAAATCCCAGGAGATCAGCAGTTTCTGAAATACTCAGACCAGCCCTTCTGGCACCAACAACCATGCCACGTTCAAAGGCACTCAAATCACCTTTCTTCCCCATACTGATGCTCGTTTGAACTGCAGGAGATTGTCTTGACCATGTCTACATGCCTAAATGCACTGAGTTGCCGCCATGTGATTGGCTGATTAGAAATTAAGTGTTAACGAGCAGTTGGACAGGTGTACCTAATAAAGTGGAGGGGAGGGGACCCGTACAGGTGGCGGAGGCAGCGAGGAAAAGTGGGCCCCTAAAATCAACTTCTCTGGTGGGCCCTAGGCACCCCAGTCCGACACTGCATATCACCCCTTGTTTGTCATGTGCTTTAGGCTATGTCTACACTGCATCAGAGAAAAAACGGCCCCAAAAGCGGCTTTGTGCAAAAGCCGCGTCCGCTTCTCGTTTTCCCGATGCCCCCCATACAATAGCATTGTATGGGAAGACGTCAAGAAGACAAGAAGCACCGGCGTATTATACAACATGTTGTATAATACGCCGCTGCCGAAAGACGGGCAGAGAAAAGACGAGCTGTGTAGACAGCAACTCGTCTTTTCTATTGCCGTCTATGGCACCGCACTAACGATCGTATCTCCGGCGCTTTTAAAAAACGAAAAGCGCCGGAGATACGATCGTAATCCTGTGCAGTGTGGACATAGCCTTATACATAATGGACCAAAAAAAAAAAGGCCTTCACCTAGTGCCCAAAGGAGCTGCTCATCTTGGCACATGTAAGAGCAGTATATGTAGTACCGCACTGTGCTGTAGAGAGGCACTACTACACTGCCAATCACTGCATGTACCTCACTAATACATGTAAGAGCAGTACAGGATATGTAGTACCGCACTGTACTGTAGAGAGTTGCTACTAGACCGCCAATCACTGCATGCACCTCACTAATACATGTAAGAGCAGCACACGACATGTAGTACCACACTGTACTGTAGAGAGGTGCTATAGACCAATAATCACTGCATGCACCTCACTAATACATGTAAGAGCAGTACAGGACATGTAGTACCGCACTGTACTGTAGAGAGGCGCAACTAGACTCCCAATCACTGCATACACCTCACTAATACATGTAAGAGCAGTACAGGACATGTAGTACCGCACTGTACTGTAGAGAGGCACTACTAGACCACCAATCACTGCATGCACTGCACTAATACATTTAAGAGCAGTACAGGACATGTAGTACTGCACTGTTCTCTAGAGAGGCGCTACTAGACCGCCAATCTTTGCATGCACCTCACTAATACATGTAAGAGCAGGACAGGACATGTATTACTGCACTGTACTGTAGAGAGGCACTGCTAGACCACCAATCACTGCATGCACTGCACTTATACATGTAAGAGCAGTACAGGGCATGTATTACTGCACTGTACTGTAGAGAGGCACTGCTAGACCACCAATCACTGCATGCACCTCACTAATACATGTAAGAGCAGGACAGGACATGTATTACTGCACTGTACTGTAGAGAGGCGCTGTAGACCCCCAATCACTGCATACACTGCACTAAGACAGAAGTTTCACGCGTAAAATGTTCATGATAATTGGTTGGATCCTAAAATAGACAGTTACAGACAATGATACTCAGAGTTTCTCCTGTGAACAGTGAATGAGGTCTTCTGCTGGGACGTCATGGTGCTCCAGGGCACTGAATAAATACCAGTTGTTCCCATGACCCTTTGTTCCTACACACACTACCCATAACATAATCATATGCTTCACTATGTGCCAACAGCAAAGAGGAATCCCTGTGCTAGGAAATCTGGTAAGAAACCGGGTTTTCTTTTATAAAAGATGTAAGTACACAGGATGCAAAGGTAACTACTGCACCCAGGTCCTGGTGCCTGGTATGAGGGGATGACCATACTAGGGCCCTTCTGCCATGTAAGCCCCCAATTCTGTATTATAAAGGACACATGGTAGGTGCAGATGTGCAGAGTTTGCACTGAAGCCCAGAAGGCTCAAGTTATAACGCTGCTTTAATGAAAAGTGTAAGTATCATAATATAAGAGTTTGAACTAATCTATCTATCTATCTATCTATCTATCTATCTATCTATCTATCTATCTATCTATCTACAGTTGAAACCAGAAGTTTCCATACACTATGTAAAAAGCCCCATCTGCATATTTTTCTCACTATCTGACATGAAATCAGAATAAACCTTCCCTGTTTTAGGTAATTTAGGAACCAAAATTATTTCTATTTGCCAAATGCCAGAATAATGAGAGAATTTTTAAGGAATTTTTATTACTTTCTGCAAAGTCAAAAGTTTCCATACATTTCATTAGTATTTGGTGGCATTGCCCTTAAACTGTATGACTTGGGTCAAAGGTTTTGGATATCATTCCACAAGCTTCTCACAATAGTTGGTAGGAATTTTGGCCCATTCCTTCTGACAGAGCTGGTGTAACTGAGCCATGTTTGTAGGTCGCCTTGCTCGCACCTGCCTTTTCAGCTTTGCCCATAAATTTTCAATAGGATTGAGATCAGGGCTTTGTGATGGCCGCTCCAAAACATCGACTTGGTTCTCCTTAAGCCACTCTGTAACCAGTTTGGCAGTAGCCTCGGGTCATTGTCCATTTGGAAGACCCATTTCTGCCCAAGCTTTAACTTCCTGGCTGATCTCTTGAGATGTTTCTTCAGTATTGTCACATAAGCTTCTTTCCTCATGATGCCATCTATTTTGTCAAGTGTACCAGTCCCTCCGGCAGCAAAACGACCCCACAACATGATGCTGCCACCCCTGGGTTTCACAGTTGGGATGGCGTTCTTAGGCTTCCAAGCTTCTCTTTTTTTTCTCCAAACATAGCGATGGTCATTATGACCAAACAGTTCAATTTTAGTTCCGTCAGACCACATGTCTCCAAAAATGTAGGTCTTTGTTCCTGTGTGGATTTGCAAAAATTATTCTGGCTTTTATAGGCTTCTTTTGGAGTAATGGCTTCTTCCTGGCAGAGTGGCCTTTTAGCCGATGTTGATACAGTACTCATTTCACTGTGGATAATGACACAATCTTACCAGCATCCACCAGCATCTTCACAAGGTATTTTGCTTTTGTTCTTGGGTTGATATGCACATGTCAGACCCAAGCATGTTCATCTCTGAGACACAGAAACCGTCTCCTTCCTGAGCGGTATGATGGCTGGACATTCCCATCTTGTTTGTACTTGTGTATAGTTGTTTGTACAGATGAACAAGGCACCTTCAGGTATCTGGAAATTGCACCCAAGGATGATCCAGACTTGTGCAAGTCCACAATTCTCTTCCTGATATCTTGGCTGATTTCCTTAGACTTTCCCATGATGTTACACACAGAAGCAGTGTGTTTCTGGTGTGATTTAAAATACATCCACAGGTGTCTCTAATTAACTCAGATGTTGCCAATAAACCTATCAGAAGCTTCCAAAGACATGACATTGTCCTATGGATTGTCCCAAATTGTTTAAAGGCAGAGTAATCCTAGTGTAGGTAAGCTTTTGACTTTGCAGAAAGTAATAAAAATGCCTTAAAAAATTCTCTCTCTCCTTATTCTGCATTTGGCAAATATAAATAATTTTGGTTCCTAATTTACCTAAAAAGGGAAAGGTTTATTCTGATTTCATGTCAGATAGTAAGAAATACATGCAGATGTGTCTTTTTATATAGTGGATGGAAACTTCTGGTTTCAACTGTAGCAACTCGCAGGGTCCACTAGTCTGTTTGTGACATCTCTTTGGGACCATTTTCTCTATGTGGCATTGAGGATCAAAATTTCATCCAAGTGTTCAATATAAGATTCCCCACCCCAGCGTAAGTTAAGCCAGCCCTCCAAAGGTGACCAAACGAATCCACCTTCTGTGCCTGACTGTGACAATGCCTATGGGGGCACCATGGTCCTTGTATCATATAAGAGGATATAAGTTTTTGATGTGGTTTATTCCAAATTTTTGAATATCCATTAAAAACATGAATTTCTCTTTCACGTTTGCTCATCTGTTTCAGTAAGTTGCATAGTATTGGATGGAGAGATGTCCCATTTCCATCCATTCTTCATCAGAATACAGTGGTCATCTGGATCCAGCTGCCAACTCACCAGGAGGGTCAGAGGATATGGATATGTCATAAATAAACAAGGTGGAATAAACCCTATTAAATTAGTGAACCCTGACTGACTCATATCTTTTATTATGTAGTGATGACATCTTTTATTTAAGTAATTGAAAGTTAACATAGTGTGTTAACCTAAATGATTTGCTAATCGTTAAACGTCATGCTGAGGTACATGAATAAACTCTGCTTCCTCTGAGTAATCTGAGAATGAGTGTGATAAAATCTTTCATTGGCATTCCATGGTATCCATGCCCAGGTTAATCTTTGACTCCATCTATGCAACCAACGATAAATGCATTTGATTGTCCGCCGGCTTGCATCATCATTCTGAACACTGGGATTGCTATGGCTATCTTCTAGAATCTGATGGCATAATTTTATCAAAGTGAGTCTTTAATGCATTCATTCATTAATTTCCTATTACATATTCTTCTTGGAGAGAGACAGGGCCAAACTGGGACAAGAGCAATTCATATAGCGCTAATACATAACTACAGCATAAATACAGTAGATGGAGAGCCTTCAATTGCAGGTGTACATACCATCAATGTAGCCCATGTTACTGTCAATAGGCCCATGGTTAGTCCCATACACTTTATTATACCAATACCTGAGCCACTGAAATAGCCCGAACTATGGATCCCTAGTGGAGAGCATTGAAAGGGATAATGTTGCATACCAGGTGGTGTAGGGCGGCGCAGGGGTTAATGAAAGGTTCCTGGTGGTCTGTAGCAGTGAAGGGGTTAATATAAAGATCCAAGTGGAGGGGTTAATGTTACACCTCTGGGGTCCTGTAACTTACCTTTCCAGGCATTGCTCTTGCTGCCTCCTCCTATTTCCTTCGAGCACTGATCATAAAGATGAGTGCTGGGAGGATAGAGAAGACTTTCAGCTTTAACTGTACAGCTGCACATTGTTTTCAATGATGAGGCAGAGTGACGAAGCAAGGCTCTGCTTGCTCATTAGCTGAAGGGGGAAAACTTGGGGGTTTTTTCATTGCCCTGACCTTCCCTACACATCATATTAGATTCAAAGACTCATAAGTGTATGGGACTAGCCATGGACCTAAAAACAATGTTTGGTTCAGCACCTCCAAAAAAACTTTAAATGTGGGTGCACGCTGTAAGGCGTAATCTAAATACACGTAACAATATCAGAAAAGACACAAAAATTAAAAACTTGAAAAAAAAACTTTCTGTTTTAAAAAAAAACACAAAGTTTTATGAGGTTCTTATTCAAAAATTTGCGAAAAAATTATTAACCCACCTTCATTAAACGAGCCCTCAAATGCAGGTGGGTCCTACACTACATTACCAAAGGGTATGTTCACCCGGCTTTTTTCGGGCGTATTTACGGCGTATTTACTCTGAAATACGTCCCAAATACGTTTCAAATACTGTCACAAACTGCGGCGCGTATTTCGCGTCGTAAATAAAATCCCCATTCTTTACTATGGGTTTTAAACGTTGCGAAATACCCTCAATAAGACAGGGACTTAATTTTACGATCGATTTAAAACCGTATTTACGCCCACAAAAACGTCGGGGAAAAAAACCCGTGTGAACGACGAGGCTTTTTTTAAAATTGGGAAACAATACTAATCTAATTGTTCATTATTTGAAACGTATTTCGGGACGTATTTGCGGGCGAATGACGTCCGTAAATACCCCCGAAATAAGCCGGGAACATAGCCTAACCTATATTTTCTGTGGTCCATCCCCGACCTACCTTTTGAAGTGAAGGCACCACAACTAAATACACTGCACTGATTAAAAAGTCGGGGTAATGGGGGGAGTGCTAAAAACCAAGAGGAGGCAGCCAGTCCCCCCCCATAAAAATCCAAAAACAATGTTTTTGGTTTAGCCACCCCAAAAAACTTTAAAAATTTGGGTGCACGCTGTGAGGCTTAATCTAAATACACAAAACAATATCAGCACACAAAAATTAGATTACGGGTTTCTCGGTAAAGCCATTTTTTTACACAAAAAAAGTGCTGAAAAACCCCCCCCGGCTTAATACTTGAGTCACTGTCGGCACCAGGGGGCGCGATGGCCCGACGCCGGCAGGGGACGCTTCAGTTTTATGCACCCTCAGGAGCGCATATAACTGAAGGCCATACAGCTGACAGCGTCCGGGGGGCGCGATGGCCCGGGAGCTTTTAGCTATCTCTCCCCTTATGCGACTCCTCCGGAGTGCATACAAGTGAAGAGATACCACTGCGGAGCAGAAAGCAAGCGCTCCGTGCTCCGCAGTGGACTCCGGGCGGCCGCTGATTCTCGGCTGTCCGGCGTTTCCGGCACAGGCAGCGTGTGTAATCACGCTGCGTGCGCGGCCTAATGACATCACCCACCTGTGCCGAGAAGATGGAGCAGATCGCCCGGGAGGCCGGACAGCGAGGAGGCAGAGCGGCGAGGGAGACGGAGCAGCGGGGAGCCAGGTAAGTGTTTTTTTGTATTAAAACCCTGTGTATACCTGCCTATAACCTTCCTATACCTGCTAGAGGGACCTATAGCCTGCCTATACCTGCCCATACCTGCCTATAGCCTGCCCTTTACCTGCCTATAGCCTGCCTATACCTACTAGGGGGGACCTATAGCCTGCCCATACCTGCTGGGGGGACCTATAGCCTGCCCATACCTACTTATGCCTGCTAGGGGGGCATATACCCTACCTATACCTGCTAGGGGGGCCTATACCTGCCTATACCCTGCCTATGAGGACCTATACCTGCCTATAACCTGCCTATGGGGGCAATTACCTGCCTATAGCCTGCCTAGGGGGACATATAGCTGCCTATACCAGCCTATGGGGGACATTAAACTGCCTATACATGCCTATAACCTGCCTATGGGGGACATTAAACTGCCTATATCTGCCTATGGGGGACATTAAACTGCCTATACCTGCCTATGGGGGACATTAAACTGCCTATACCTGCCTATGGGGGACATTTAACTACCTATGGGGGACATTAAACTGCCTATGTAATTTTATTGGTATCTGTTTTTATTTTTTAAATTCACCAGTAGCCGCTGCGTTTTCCACCCTAGGATTATACTCGAGTCAATAAGCTTTCCTGGTTTTTGTGGCAAAAGTAGGTGCCTCGGCTTATACTCGGGTCGGCTTATACTAGAGTATATACGGTACGTTGAAAAAAAAAACACTAAAGTTTTATGAGGTTCTTAGTTCACACTTTTGCGCAAAATTGCTTAAGCCCACCTTCGACTTCAATGAGACCTCAAATGCAGGTGGTTCCTACACTACGTTACACTAACGCTATATTTCTCTGTGGTCCATCCAGACCTACCTTTTAGAATGTGAAGGCACCAGCTACAAAATACACTGCACTGATTAAAAATTCTATGTAGATGGGTGGAGTGCTAAAAACCAAGATGGAGACCTCAAATGCAGGTGGGTCCTACACTATGTTACACACTAACGCTATATTTCTCTGTGGTCCATCCAGACCTACCTTTTAGAATGCTAAAGGGTAGGTCTGGATGGACCACAGAGAAATATAGCGTTAGTGTAAACGTAGTGTAGGACCCACCTGCATTTGGGGGTCTCGTTGAAGTCGAAGGTGGGCTTAAGTAATTTTGCGCAAAAGTGTGAACTAAGAACCTCATAAAACTTTCGTGTTTTTTTTTAAAGCAGAAAGTTTTTTTTCAACGTATTCTAATTTTGTGTGCTGCTGATATTGTTACGTGTATTTAGATTACAGCCATCACAGCGTGCACCCACATTTAAAGTTTTTTGGAGGTGCTGAACCAAACATTGTTTTTGAATTGTATATAGGGTGACTGGCTGCCTCCATCTTGGTTTTTCGCACTCCACCCATCTACACAGACTTTTTAATCAGTGCAGTGTATTTAGTAGCTGGTGCCTTCACATTCTAAAAGGTAGGTCTGGATGGACCACAGAGAAATATAGCGTTAGTGTAACGTAGGTCTAAAGCTCACTCTTTTGCCAATAGTAACCTATGGGCAAAAAAGTGAGTTTTAGACCAAAACAGGTTCATACATGTGGCCCATAGTCTTTAAGTTGGATATGAAATATTTGAGTGGTTGGTATAACTAGTGATGAGCGAACAGTAAAATGTTCGAGTTTGAGAAGTTTGATTCGAAGTTCGAGTCGAACTCAAATTTCGAACCACATTAAAGTCAACGGGAGAAGATGTTTGGGTTAATTTTTATACCTATAAAGGTGAGGAGAAGCTGTAATTACCATCCATAACAGTACACCAAAGCTAGGTACATTATATGCCAGGCATGACACATTGAAATGCACCTAAACATTATACACTGTGCGCCTCCATAACACATTTAATGTCATTGGTAGCGTATGTAATATGCCTATCGAGGCGCATTGCGCAATGGAGGCGCATAACATATCATTTCTAGTTTATGTAATGTCCCTATCAAGGCGCATTACATACACTACAACTGATATGCAATGTGCCACGATTTGCGTAAAGCGCCTTTTTAGGCGCATTTTGTATACTATACCTGATGCCAGATTTTTGAGAGGATCGTACTTTCTGCCGCACTTTACACTGATTTAATGCACCTAAAAAGTGCAACATAGTGCTTAGGGTCCCATTGGGGTGGAAAACGTTGTGATCTACTTTTTGTCAAAGGATCCTTAGAACAAACAGGGATTGTCTAAGGCAGATAACCCCTTTAATCTATATAATAGGCAATATAGAGCATAATTGCCAACTTCTGAAAATTTTGGAAAACCTGAATTTGTGCAGTAATATGGTTTTGTTTTTTTTACAATCTAAGCCCCTTTTCCACACTACACCCCTTTTTTAACAGTCCACACCTCTTCTTTGAAGAACCATCCTCAAATCCATAAATCATAGTTGCCACTTAAAAATCACAATTTTATGTCACAATATTCAAAGAACCAGACTTTTATATTATTATTATTATTATTATTATTATTATTATATTTTTATTTGCGGGCTAAGCTGAGGTTTTAATGGTATTATTTTGGGTATGCAATAGTTTTCGATCACCTTTTATTCCATTTTTTATGGAGGCTTTATAGACAAAAAAATTGCAATGTCAAAATTTTTTGAAATATTTTTATCTAGTATTACAGCGTGTCACAAGGCCAAGACTATGCAATTATTTGATCAATGGATCACATTATTGCACAATTTCTAGGATATGCACTTCACAGCTACTATGTAAGTATTAAAGGGGTATTCTCGTTTCACCATTTGGCAGTCCTTTATACTGGTTGCTAAGCAGAGCTTGTGAAATGGAGGGGCGTGTTTCTCCTCCCAGCTGGGAGTATCTTCTCAAAGTGTGCACGTGAGAATTCATTCTGTGGGAGCCAGGGTAAGGGAAAGGTTCTCAGCTTTCATTGGAAGTGAAAGGCTAAGTGTAACTCCATAGTGTATATCTACATTTCTCACTCTCTCTACATACTTTGTAATTAGAATGGGCATTTGACATTCAGGACTCTGGGAAAGATGGGTGATTTTTTTTCTCTGTCTCTCACACACAGTGATATATCCTGCAGATTATTATACCTCTACAGATCTGCAGAACAAAACTATACGCTTTATCTGTTTGTCTTTACATGGGACTGCACAAGATCTCTCTCTCTGCTGCAGGACCTCTGATCGTTGTCAGTGAAAAATCTCACCCCGCATACAAACGTCACACCTACCACTGATTGTTGTCAGAGAAAACTCTCTCACCCCACACGCATACGTCGCACCTATCACTGATTGCTGTCAGTGAAATCTCTCTCACCACGCATGCATATGTCGCAACTACCACTGATTGCTGTCAGTGAAATCTCTCTCTCCCCGCATGCATACGTTGGACCTACTTGCAGTCAGTGAAATCTCTCTCTCCCCGCATGCATACGTCGCACCTACTTGCTGTCACTGAAATCTCTCTCACCCCACATGCATAGATAGCACCTACTTACTGTCAGAGAAATATTTGTCTATCTCTCTCGTCCTGGGCGTAACCCGACCGGAGCTCTCACTTCGTTCCCAAGCACTAAACAAGCAGCCCCTTCTCTTTAACCATAGCACTTTGCTTATGGTAACCAAGGACGGACATGCTTAGATTTTTTGGTCCCCTCATTTTCAACTATGGTCTTCATAGCGACAAAACCCCTTTAATTATTACACTTAGTACTATTGGTTTTAGATGTCTTTAGTGTATTAGATTCCTGTCTGAATATTGGATGACCACGGGCTCTGCTTGGTTTAGAGGCCACTGGCTTTTACGCAACTACTAGGGGATAGTTTGGAAAAGTTACAGGAGGTTTCTCACCATGCAGTTTTACAGAGCCACAGTCAGCTTTAGACTCACACTTCCTGGTCAGGTTGTGGGTGGTTCTATAGCAGTGGCTGACATATTAGCTCTGTTATTCCCAGCTATTCCTGTTACAGTTACATTAGTGCAGGAGGGTTATAATCTGTAGTACACAAGGCTACAGAGCTCTAAAAGGTGAAAGCTTGTCAATTACTTAGATAAACAAACCTCGTTGCTAGAGATAAGACTCTGCAGGGAGTGACTCGCCATGGTCAAACAATAGCTTGTGGAGCAATCAGATAAGAGACAGAAGAGAGAGAGGCGTGGAGAGTTGGTTAATAGCTAGAGAAACTTGTGTGCTCTAAGAGGAGATAAAGTCTTCGTTATCTCCTGACCAAAGCAAAATCAAAAATCAAATTCCTTTAACAGGGTGTTTTATTTAAGCAAACTACAGACAACATATGTGCAACCAGTCTTACCTGAGAGGGAGAGGGAGAACATAGATGTTCTATCAAATCCATCATGATGGATATTGTGATAGATAACACCCTTCCCCCCATACCAATTACTCCAAAGTGAGACATTACATTGTGCATCATGGTTAAAAAGGGCACAGGAGCCATTTAATTAGTTAAAACTTTATAGTATAACATGAAAATGGTTATCACACTTACTAGCATTACCACCCTGACTACACATGACAAGTACTGCGAGATTCACTGGAAAGAGACCTCAAATATTCTGTTGTAACTTCTGTTAGGATGAAGCAATCTGAACCCAAAATATCTGCTCCATCCCTTGCTGTCTGTGCAATCTATTGCATTACCCGGAAGTCGGACTGGCCCACTGGGGAGTTGGTAAAACCTCCGGTGGGCCCCAGGGTCCAGTAGCAGAACTATTGTCGCTGCGGGCCCTGCCGCCACATCCTGCCTCAGAACACCCAGGCCCTGTGTCCCAAGCATTCAGAGGTAAGGCCCGGGAATCAAGGGCTGATGCCCTCCATTCCTGGGACTGCGCGCTCATATGCTTGCGAAAGAAGGGCGAAGCCCTTCGAAACATCGCTCATACAGGTGTGTGACGCCCCACTTGATCATCTGCTAAACCCTCGCTACATGGATTTCCATGGACTCTATAACTAAAACACCAGCTAACGCTGATGCATACTAACCTCCGACAGACTGAGCAAATGCAAGTACGTTTTTAGCTTCTTATATATGTTAAATGTTGGCTAATAAATGGTCACAGTAGATATTTATTGTGCATGTCTGCTTCAGTCTAGTGAAGGTTGATGGCAGCCGCCTTCAGAAGAGTGATTGGACATATAGGAGAAAAAATAGATGATCTTTACAAATTACATTCAGGTTATTTTGCGCCCTAAGCCAAAACTTATAAGTGCGCCGCTTCTTTTCCATTTTTGAAACAATTAAAGAAAAAACATTACTTAAAATAAACATATTTAGTATCAATTGCAGAAAAAAGTTTTTATTTTCTTGGCCCTTTTTGCAAAATTTTACACTAGTTCCTTTAAATCCAGTGTCAAATTTTGGTTGTATTCAATTGAAATTGTTGCTAAGTCCAGTTTTGTGATATTATAAGTAAGTTTTAATAAGTCCCAGCTTGAAATGTTAGAAGATTAGGTATGCAATTGATCAATTTTTGCAGTACTATAAAGGGAAGTACTCCTTGTGGTGAAGCACATTTTGGATGTTTTCGAGTTACTGCATGAAGTTCACTGCAAAAATCCTTTGCATCAATATCTCATTCTGCTTGGAAGTGGCAAGTAAAGGGTGCAGAAATAATGCAAACAGCCAATCCAGCTGCCTCATGTTGATGGGTATTACGATCTCACTCATTGTCCAAGATGGAAATTCCCTTTTAATCCATTAAAATTGGTTGCTCCTTATTGACCTTGTTGGCTTCTTTCCAATGGGATGGGATCCAGATGTAACACTTTGTATGTCTTGCTTTGTATGTATTGCTTAAACACACCTGAGAAAACAAGATATAGGTAAGCAAGAAAGTTGTTGATTCTGTTGGCTCCTGTTTCAGAATAATCACCCTCCTTCCTACTACACCATGAAGACTTGATCCAGAGACCCTAAAAGACTTTGGGTGACACTTTGGCTGCACCAGTTTTCTGTCTTGCTTTGAGCCAAAAAAAAAGGGTCGTGGCCCTGTCCAACAGATGTATGAGCGGTAGAACGCCAAAATCTGGCACATTCTGTGGCAGACCCGAAACTTTTGTATGCGCCAATTCTATGGGGGCATGCTGCACTAGCTTTGTATGATGCTCTCAATTTATGAATGTGTCAAGCCAAAATGTGGAGAGAAAGTGTCAGACTGATCCATACCAGTGTCATAGTGGTGAGGCTGAAACAAATTGTGGCGCATTCACACTCTATGAGCCACTTTTTGGCACATAAATGTGTCTCACAACAGCACACATTGATAAAGTGCTATGAGACCCTTTCATACATATTGACGAATGCCACACTAACCTTCTAAGAAGTAGGACTGTTGAGGCGGTGCCGCTTTATATACATGTCTACCCGTATGTCTTTTGTCAGGGGATTAGATCCCACCGATGCCACCAAAAACATCAGGAAAAAGAACACACACAGGAACACTAAGAGTGCTTTCACACAGGGCATTTTTGATGTGTTTTTTGTGCAGGAATGCGCAGCAATGAATGCTGTACATTGCTGCATAAAAATCGCAACAAAAATCACGGTAAAATCGCGATTTTTTGCAGGTTTTTTTGTGCAGCAATGTACAGCATCAAAAACGCACCAAAAACACACTGTGTGAAAGCACCCTAAGGCTACCACCACTTAATGAATATGAGCGATAAGACTCAACTCTCTCAGGTGCTGACAGGTAACATACGCAAGCAACTAATTATACTCGATGGAAATGTTAAGGTTCTTTATGGCAACAAAATAAAGCCATCCAAGTTTAAGGATTTAATATACATATGCAATACGAGGTTACAAAGTAAATAAGAAAGAAATATACAGTATAAAATGTGCAAAGACACAAAATAAAAGGGATAAAATGTAGAACAACAGACCTCTATTGATTAGATAAGTGTTAAATGCAGCTGATGAGTGGAGCTTGAAGAAACAATGGACAAAATCCTATTCAAATGGTTATATGTCCGAGTTCTGAGCATCCGTGTTCAGCTCTCTTTTTCAGAATCTGGGGGCAGATAACCCCACTAACTCCTTCTTAGGTCACAAAGGGACAGCTTATTACATGTATAGGACATAAGTCTAACATATATCATAACTCCTCATAGAAGTCTGCTAGTCTAAAACTATGATTGCCAAGTCCCAGAGCATAAATTCACCAACCTAGTCATAACAAATATGAATGTGGAAGATTCAAAAGTTTAGCCAATACTTAATTTTGTGGTTTCCAAAGACCGATACACTTTTAGTTTGATGCAGGAGAGGCGGCTGAGTCCCCTGATAATAGGGCAGACAGCCAGTTTAACATTTCCTCTCGAAAAGCTTTATTAATATACCTAATATCTATTAAAATGTCTAATTGAATTACACATAATGAAATACGCATTCAGATGTGTCCAGGAAAACTTACTGTGGATTTAGAGAGAGACAAAGGAAGATAAGTCAAAAGTATTACCCCAGAAATCCATTTTTATGACAACTTTAAGAAATATATAGGGTTACCTGGAAATTTCTGAGCAGCCTGTGTATGTGGAGGGGCTGTCTCCACTTTGGGAAACAACACAATTGGAAATTCCCTTTAAACAATTGTGTGTGCTGTGGTTTATATGGTTTATCCATGAAGATACTGTTACAGAAACATGTTTTTTACTCAGTAGATTTAACAGACATTTAAGGAAACATACTTTTTTTTTAACAGTTTTAAACACTTAAAGGGGTTGTCTCACTACATTGATTTGACCTCAGTCCTGTTTTCTTGGTTTCATTTTGAATTCAGGGGCGTGTTTACTGGCTCCTATTAGGCTGCAGTAGAAGCCAGGTCTGTAGCTATAGCAACCAGTGCTGGCAGCCTATCATGAGAGATCAAAAGGTCTGTAGCTATAGCAGGAGGAGAGGCATTTGAAAGGAAGATATTTTGCAGCTCAGTGTGTTCTGTGATCTTCAATTGAAAAAATAATTGTTTTTTACCACTTTTTTGGCCAGCAGACCTCTGATAGGAGTTGAAATTGTCCCTGTGTTTTCAGTTCTATTGCAATCACTGTGTGTCAGTGTTTCCAAAAACTGGCATAACTTATCCCTATAACTTTTAAATAGTTTTATTGCAGTCTGTGCGTCTGTTTGCCACAAAGAGCTCAGTTGTACGCATATTGTGTTATACATATTTTATAGTAAATTACGCCTGTAGTTAGTGGTGCGAAGGCCGCCATATTAATCCATATAAAATTAAAATACTTTTATTGCAGTCCGTGCATCTAGTTGGCTGTTGGAAATTAGAGGGATTTAAGAATAGTTGTGATTTGCTGTCTTTCAATAAGAGACTGTCAAAAACTCTTCCATAGCTTTTAAGTTTTTATATTTCTCAACATGGAGCGAACTGCAGGTGGTAAGCGAGCAAAGAGAGATGTAGGACATGGAGGTAGAGGTACGAGAGAAGGTGCTCCTTCCAGTGCTGGCGACAACACGCATGCCAGCGGATCATCAGTTGCAGGACCGTCAGGCCTGTCATCGCTGGGTCAGGGCCCTGTGAATCTCAGTAACGAACAGCGTCGCCAATCTGTTCTTCAGTGGTTAATGCAACCTGCATCCAGCAGTCTTACCTCCTCGTCCTCCCAGTCACGGCCACAAATGTCATCAGCATCATCAGCATCCGTCCAACATGAAGCAGCCCAAATGTCAACTCGTGTACCCACCACTGTGGATAATCCATTTTCTGAAGACCTCTTTGATGACAAAATGCGGTTGGGGTCAGAAGGCATTTCCAAAGATCAAGAGGCCAAAGAGGATGATTTTGTCTGCTCTGACGCCCAGTTACTGATGCCATCAAAGGAGGAGAAGGAAGCCGGTCAATCGGCAAAAATCCCGGGCGGTCGGCAACGCCTTGCAGTCCCTCTTGCTTGTAGCCCGCAGCTCCAGGATGCAGAATGTCAGGACGACCAAGTGTTAATGATGATGATTACGACATTGAGGCTCCAACATGGTCTTTTCAGTAGAATTTGCTTGCGAGCGCTTCATCACTGGATGAGGAGGAAGACGATGGGGTAGTGTCAGTACGGCTCCCGCCTCAAAAAGGGAGAGGGCGGTCGCACAAGTCTGCTGAGATAATTCCGCCAACCATGATCAGCGTCGAAAAGATCTAGGACCTCTCAAGCCTGGGCCTTTTTCGATCAAGCCTCTGATTCACCCAGCGATGTCATATGCTGCCTTTGCCGTAAACGCATCAGTAGAGGCAAGAACCTTAGGTGTTTAACCACCACCAAAATGTCTAGTCACATGCAGCGAATGCATGAGTTGAAATGGAGGGAACACTTGGCCAAAAAAGGCCACACCGATCCGGGGCTTCCAACCACTGTCACACCCTCTGCCTCCGCCTCCTCCTCCGCCACTTCCAAGACCAAGGGTTACTCAGCTGCCCATGTCTCATGACATGTAGATTTATGAGTCATGCTGCGGTCGAGGACAGGCATAGTCAATGTCCAGTTCAACTAAAATGGTGGTTGAAAGACTCATTTTTCGGGCACTTTTTTTATCTGCGGTCATGCAGGTTTGGGGCTCATGCTGTGGCCCAGGACAGGGGTAGTTCATGTCCAGTTCAACTAAAATGGAGGTTGAAAGACTCCTTTTTCCTGCACTTTTTAATCTGTGGGTCAGACAGGTTTTTGGGTCATGCTGCGGTCCAGGACAGGCATAGTCAATGTCCAGTTCAAGTAAAATGATGGTTCAAATAATACTGCTTTCTGGCACATTTTAATTTGTGGGTCATGCAGGTTTAAGGCTCATGCTGTGGTACAAGACAGGGATAGTGAATGGTCTGTGGCTTTTATAACCTAAGTGTGTTGCCTAAGATGTAGCACGTATCCATTTGACTGTTGTGGATGTTAATTCCAGTTTTCTCCAGCCCTGTTTGGGTGTAAGAATGAAGCTATTGTTCCTCTCCCATAGACTTTAATGGTCAACGGCGATTATCTATTATCGACTATCGGAAATCGTCATGATAATTGACGATATCGACTATCGAATCGATAACGATAGTTGACGCAATCGCTCATCACTAGTCATGTGCAATTATGCTTTTTAATGCAAATTATTTTTCCACATGTGACCCAGTCCTGAGATTATCTAAGGAAAAAAATATGTGTCTCACATGCTTAGAGTCCTACAACTATATTATGCTGCATTTGCCATTTCTAGAGGGTATTCCTATCTCAGATATTTTTGGCATAGTGTGCTTGGTTATACTCGGAACTCCCATCAAAATTAACTAAAAGAGCCACACGAAAGCAGCTCTCTCTCCCTTTACTGCTCCTGTGGCACAAACAAGGACAGAGGTTAAGGAGACCTCCATTCTATACTTAGATAGGATCCACGTCTATCAGACATTTATGGCATTTCCTATTCTATAAACTTCAGAGATAGAAATTCCACTTCCATGTTGCAAATTTTTGACATTTTTGTTGACTCTTAAATTCACGCGTCCAATGATGCTCATGATATATTTCTCTGCATTATTTTTAAGAAAAGACTATGGCACCATCTACTGCTCAAAAGTCATTACTGGTTTAAAAGAAAAAAATATATTGAATTTGTGTTCACCAGGCTATATCATACTTTCCAACTCTCCTGGATTGCGTGGGAGACTCCCACCTATAATGGAGACCTCCTGCCCCCCGGGAGAGTTGGTAAACCTAAGGCTCTTTAATCCCTTAACGCCAAAACCTATGTTTTTTTTCACGTTCGTTTTTCCCTCTTTGCTTTCCCAGAGCCATAACTTTTTTTATTTTATCATCTACATGGACATATGAGGGCTTTTATTTTGTGGGACAAGATGTACTTTCTAATGGTGTCATATGTACTGTACCATAGAATATACTGGGAAGCAGCAAAAAAAAAAAATTGAAAGTGGGGCAAAATGTGAAAAAAACTTACTTGCGCCATGTATGTTTTTACGGCGTTCAATCTCGGGTATAAATGATGTGTTCTCTCTATTCTACAGGTTGATATGAATCTGGCAATACCAAATATGTAGGGTTTTCATTAGGTTTTGGTGCCTTAAAAAATTCCAAACATTTTCTATTTTTCACATTTTCGCCACGGCACAATTTTCTGCAACCAATAGCCTTTTTGTACTAACACCTACGGACTTGATTGAGGGTGTAGTTTTTGCAGGCTGAAGTGTACTTTTTATTGGTACCAGTTTGGAATAAATTCGACTTTTTTGATTACTTATTACTCCAAATATTTTAGGTGACGTGGAATGACCAAAAAACACAAATTTTAGTATTTGGATTTTTTTTCCCTCTACGGTGTTCAGCATACGGGATAAATTATATTATATTTTAATAAATCAGACTTTTTCAGATGTGGCAACACCAAATATGTGCAACTTTTTATTTATTTTTTATTTGTAAAATGGCAAAAGGGGGTGATTTGAACTTTTAATATTAAGATATATTTTTACATTTTAAAGAGAACCTGTCACATAGGTGATGCCCCCCTTGCTGAGGGCAGCACAAGCTAGTGTCAGACCTGCTGTTACCAGCGCTGTGTCCCTTATTCTGTAAGATGCTGCAGTTTTGGAGTATTTAATGCTCAAATCTGCAGTTTTCACCTGAAAAGAGTCATAAAAAGAGTCAGGTTTTTTTTCATGCCCCGCCCACCTGAGGCTAGCCCCTCCTCCACTCAAATACGTCCTCAGTGAGAAAGGACTCGGGACCCCCGTTTTAGTGATCGCTGAGGGCCCCATCACTGAGGATCCCAGCACTAAGATCAGACAGCAATCCCAGCGATCAGATATTTATTACTTCGCCCATGGATAGGTCACAAATTTATTTAGTTGCACAACCCCTTTCGCTCAAGATTTTAAAAATACTGAGTAAATTGGGTGGATGAAAAGTAAAATTCAAATTTATTCCAATTGTTAAGTCATGTACAATTATGCTTTTTATTGCAAATTATTTTTGTACATGTGACCCAGTCATGAGGTTATCTAAGGAAAAAAGAAAATACATCTAACATAGAGTCCTACAACAACTATATTATGCTACATTTGCCATTTCCAGAGGGTATACTTATCTCAGATATGTTTGGCATAGTGTGCTTGGCTGTACTCGGAACTCCCATCAAAATTAACTAAAAGAGCCACACGAAAGCAGCCATCTCTCCCTTTACTGCTCCTGTGGCACAAACAAGGACAGAGGTTAAGGAGACCTCCATCCACGCCTATCAGACATTTATGGCATTTCCTATTCTATAAACTTCAGAGATAGAAATTCCACTTCCATGATGCAAATTTTTGACATTTTTGTTGATTCGTAAATTCACAGGTCCAATGATGCTCATGATATATTTCTCTGCATTATTTTTAAGAGAAGACTATGGCACCACCTACTGCCCAAAAGTCATTACTGGTTTAAAAGAAAAAAATATATTGAATTTGGGCTCACCAGGCTATATCATACTTTCCAACTCTCCTGGATTGTGTGGGAGACTCCCGCCAATAGTGGAGACCTCCTGCTCCCCGGGAGAGTTGGTAAACCTAAGGCTCTTTTATTCACGTTTGTTTTTCCCTCTGCCTTCCCAGAGCCATAACTTATTTTGTTATCTACATGGACATATTATTATTATTATTATTTATTTTGAAGCGCCATTGATTCCAGGGCGCTGTACATTCGAGGGGGTTACATACATTACATAAGTCAAACGAGTACAGTGATAAGGGATAATGACAATTGGCACGACAGAGGGAGAGAGGACCCTACCCGCGAGGGCTTACAATCTACAAGGAGGGGGGAAAGAGACAGGAGGTGAGGGGCAGACATGTCTGTGGAGGAAGTAGTGACAAGTTTAGTGAAGGTTATAGGCAAGCCTGAAGAAATGGGTTTTCAGGTTGCTTTTGAAGCTGGTGAAAGTGGAGGAGAATCTGATGTGTTGGGGCAGTGAGTTCCAGAGTGTGGGTGAAGCACGGGAGAAGTCTTGGAGACGGTTGTGTGAGGAGCTGATAAGGGGAGAGCAGAGGAGAAGGTCCTGTGAGGAGCGGAGAGTGCGTGGGGGGAGATATTTGGAAATTAGGGCAGAGATGTATGGAGGGGAGAGGTCATGGAGAGCCTTGTAGGTCACATATGAGGGCTTTTATTTTGTGGGGCAAGATGTACTTTCTAATAGTGTCATATAATGTACCATATAATATACTGGGAAACAGCAAAAATAAAAAAAATTGAAAGTGGGGCAAAATGTGAATTTTTTTTACTTGCGCCATGTATATTTTTTACGGCGTTCAATCTTCGGTATAAATGATGTGTTTTCTGTATTCTACAAGTTGATACGAATCTGGAAATGGCAAATATGTACAGTTTCTATTATGTTTTGGTACCGTAAAAAAATCCAAATCTTTTTCACATTTTTGCCGCGGCGCCATTTTCTGCGATCGATAACTTTTTTGTACTAACACCTACAGACTTGATTGAGGATGTATTTTTTGCAGGCTGAAGTGTTTTTATTGGTACTAGTTTGGAATAAATTCAACTTTTTTGATTACTCTATTTTTTAGGCGACGTGAAATGACCAAAAAACCAAAAATTTGGGTATTTGGATGTTTTTTTCTTCTATGGTGTTCAGCGTACGGGATACATGATGTTATATTTTAATAGATCAGAATTTTTCAGACACGGTGATACCAAATATGTGTAACTTTTTCATTATTTATGTTTCATTTGTAGAATGGCAAAAGGGGGGTGATTTCAACTTTTAATATTTAGATATATTTTTACACTTTAAAGGGAACCTGTCACATAGGTTATGCCCCCCTTGCTGAGGACAGCACAAGCCAGTGTCAGACCTGCTGTTCCCAGCGCTGTGTCCCTTATTCTGTAAGATGCTGGAGTTTTAGAGTATTTAGTGCTTAAATCTGCAGTTTTCTAGCCAGAAAAGAGTCATATAAAGAGTCAGTTTTTTTCATGCCCCTTCCACCTGGTGAACTGCATTAGGTCCCCAGCTGACAATACAGGTGAATGTGCTGGAATCACAGAAAAAGAGGGAGGGAGACAGAAGCGCACTCTGTGCGGTAAAAGATAGTAAACGAAAAAGGTGTGCGATATTATAACTGCTCACCTATTTCAGTTGTACTAAATGGTACAACACATAAAAGCGCAAAGTGAGAATTCTCACAAATAATAACCACGATAGCAGCCACAAACGGAACTCTTCTATTCACTGGTCCTCCGCACACATGAGTCTCCAGGAAGAAACGTATCCAAAATATATACCAAGAAGAGAGGTAGCGCTAATGGTAATTACTTACACTGGGACGTTAATCCACTGAAAAAGTGTCAAAATTTAATTATTTAAAACAGACAACAACGCGTTTCGCGAGTAACATACCCGCTTCATCAGGTAACATACCCACTCCTGATGAAGCGGGTATGTTACTCGCGAAATGCGTTATTTTCTGTTTTAAATAATTAAATTTTGACACTTTTACAGTGGATTAACGTCCCAGTGTCAGTAATTACCATTAGCGCTACCTTTCTCTTCTTGGTATATTTTGGTTAGGTCTCCAGCTGACGTGACTACCGATCACCACCCCACGATATTGTTGTAAGGAGGCTCAGCTGGGACTGGAAATATCCGTAGTACCACTTCTTAACCCCTTACCAACACAAGATGCATGGGTACGTCCTGGTGTCGGTAAGGTCTTATGTAGTGGGCTAACTCAGTAATTCCGCTACATAGGAAGCTGCTACTTGCAGCTGACACCCGCCAGGGGAGGTCATTCTGTGCCGATCAATTTCCATGGCAGCTGGAAGCCTAATGAAGGTTTTCATAGCCACCCTGTTTTACTTTTATTACTTCCTGGCCCAGACAGGAAGTAGTAGAACCGCCATCTTTGTACACCCTTCTGCATGGTTTCTACAATATAGACTGTGTATTGATGATTGCGCCTCTAAGTGGTCAATTTGATGTTTTAGCACTACTATTTTATTTATTTTGTATTTGTTTGCGGTTATTGATTTTTAAAGAGATAATGCATATAAAAAAGCAATTCTATCATTATTTGCAATTTTTTTCCTGCTTTTTACCATGCAATACAAATGAGATTTTATCTTAGCTCTGTGGTTCAGAACAGAACATAATACCAAATATGAACATTGCTTAAAACCAGAAACTATTTTTTAAAGGGGTTTTGCCACGATCTCATTTCATACCTCCTGCATCCAGCTCTTCGGCTCTGTGTGCTCAGAAGGGGGCGTGTGTGATTTGTTTGAATTGATTATCATGTGACCCAGCAGGATCACATCACCAGGCCTTTCATCTCTTTAGTCAAAGAAAGATCTGCTTATGTGTAGAATTGTAAGTAGCTACACTGTAGCTCAGAGGTAAAGCTTTTGCCTCCAGGCACAAGGATCCTCGGTTCAAATCCCTGCAGGAACCAAACCTGTTGATTTTATCTCTCTTTATAAATAGACATACCTGATTGAGTTTTCTTTTTTAATTTATTTGCACTGTTTGACTAATTACTAAGGAGCACAAAGGACGGGAGTAGAATGACAGCACCCGGGGTTTGAACACTCAGTAGCTGCCTGAGAGGAGAGGTGATGTCTGAGCATGTGCAACCAGGACTGAGGAGCTCACAGCCCTGGTCATATACCTTGGATATGAGCTGTAAACAATGGATCACTATAGGAGCAGCTAAAACAAAAATGGTCCAGAATTTGTAATAATAATGAATGATGAAAAAGTTTAATATTTAATTTACAAACTTCCCACCTCAAGTTTACTTCGTGGCAAAACCCCTTTAATTCTTGTGTTGCTACATTTCAAGTGACATATCTGTTTTGTTTTTATCATTGTAGTCCTTATAGGGCTTGTTTTTAGCTGGATTTCTAAAAGTTATAGCATTTATAAAAGAGGTAAAGTCCAGCATCCTCTACAAGGGAAAATAGCTATAATAACAGACTTCTGTTGGTATACAGTATAGCTCTATGCAGTATACATGACAGGATAACTTTACTTTGCGCGTCGGTACAATTACAATTATATCAGTTTTATCAGTTTATCAGTTAGTATTTTTTATGTTTTATTAATTTTATACAATAGAAATGCATTTGTAAAAAAAAAATGCATTTTTTATGTCGCCATAGGCGGCGAGCCACAACTTTATTTATTTATTGTGCTGCAGCATGAACAAAAATCAGATTTCTGTCTTTTTTTTGTCTTGTTTTTTATGGTATTCACCATGACAAGTTAATAGGCTAGGTCATTGCACACAAATATGGGGCTAATATGTGTACTTTTTTATTTTTGATCTTCTTTGGGGCGATTAGCATGTAGTGGGGAAAGGGTGGTGTACGTGTTATTTTAGTTTGGTTTGTGTGTGTTTTTTACACTTAATTTTTTTCACGCATTTTTGTCATGCATTGTAACTGTCATCAGTATTGATTGACAACAAAGGCAATCTGGAAGCCTTTGTTAGGCTTCCAGGTTGTTACAGAAGCCATTGGCACTATGTGATCAAACTACAGAGGTGGGGGGTAAAAGGAGGCAGAGGGACTCCCCTCCCTGTGTCTTTCCCTTTGCTGTCGTGGTCGCGATTGACCGCACCATCTTAGGGGTCAGTGTGCTGCGGATGGAGTAAGCTCCGCTAGTGGCCGTCTGCACAGAATCAGCTATAATATGCAGTTGACTTTGGGTGCTAATCGTGTGGGCTCTGTTCATGAGCCTGCACAATGTCCTGGACGTGCCAGTACGTCCTATTGCAGAAAGTGACTTGCAATCAGGACATACTGATACGTCCAAATGCTGGAAGGGGTTAAAGGGGCTGTCTCACTACACAGTTTGCTTTTTATGTTAAAGGGGTTTTGCCACCATGTAATGTTGACGTTGGGAACCTCCAAAATGGGTATTTAATCACTTTTCTAAATATATGTGATTACAAAAAGTGAAAACTCTGAGAGCTACAGCATTGCTCAATCCCCCTTGGTTACCTCAATGCTTTCCCTAGTCACGACCCAGGAGCTGACAGTCCGCGCTTGCTTGAATCACTTCTTATCTGATGACAGGCAAAATGAATGAGCTTTTAAGGCACCGGGTAGAGAGTGCACTCTGAGGCTGTCTTGCTGTATTGAGAATCCACTGTTGTACTGTTTATTATTTCACTTAAGTTTTGAGACGCTCCCTTGGATTCCTCACTCCTCACTCGCCCCCACCCTCTCTCCCCTGCAGCTTCATGACTCAGCATGATTTGTTTACATCCTGCTCTTGTGCTGACAGGAGGTACGTAACTGGTCTCTTGGCAAATCCCCTTTAAAGATCTTGCAAAAACAAGTCACTTTGCAATATGTGTCTATTACCAGTGTCCTACCTATTCCTAGATATCCCCTCTTGTATGGGCTACATCAGCTCCTCAGGTCGCTATAGCTACAGACATGTTTGATTTCTCCTGATAGGCTGCCAGCACTGGTTGCTATAGCTACAGACCTGTTTGATCTCTCCTGATAGGCTGCCAGCATTGGTCGCTATAGCTACAGACCCGTTCTGTCTCTCCTAATAGGCTGCCAGCACTGGTTACTCTAGCTACAGACCTGGCTTCAACTGCAGCCTAGCAGAAGCCAGTAAACACGCCTCTGAGTTCAAAGTAAAGCCAAGAAAACAGGACTGAGGTAAGATGAATCAATGTAGTGAGACAACCCCTTTAAATAACCCAGGTCAGATAAATACATAGATAACACAGCATATCAAAAAGTACGGTAAGAGGTAGAGAGAGGACAGGGGAAACTCGGTGCATAGTAATAAGGGTTAAGATAGCGTCTTCGTGCCCAATGCATGTTTCACTCTCGCTTTTTTAATGGCGAATGCTCTTCAGATTTAGAATAAGACCAATCATTTGGAGATATAGAAGCACTTAAGTAACAGTTTTTGACTTCTCACATAGGCTGTAATGGAAATGAGCACACATATTAAGCAACCTCTCCAACAAACACCTTTATCCCAAGGTTACTGGGGCTCAAGGGTGGACATAACAATTGTGCAGTTGTACAGAGGCCCAGAAATTATGTCAGTTTCCTGCCATATTTATCAAGCTTTCCACCATCTTTTCAGATGTATGGCAGAGAAAAAGGGGGTCTGGCTTATAGTAGCATAAGGTTTGGATTTCTATTCTCTGGTTCAGTTCCCTTTTTAAAAAGTACAAGTGCAGATCAATGTAATCCGAACAAGTTTACGGAACCTTTTCACAAACAGGGGGGCGTAACTAGAACAGGCTGGTCTTCCACCATCCTCCCCCCAGACCATGAACATTTAACAGTACCTCCCACCATACATATCACCATCATACTGCTACCAATCAAATTACCAAGGCCAACACTACCGATAATGCTACTACATATGGGCTAGATAATATCGCCAAATCAAGACCACATTTCACCACCACATAGTATAGTGGTATTAGTCAGTCACTGTTATTGAATAAACATCAGTTTGCAAAGACCAACAATGGTGTCGGGGAGTGTTTTTGCAAAAAGGGCAATACACTACGTGGAAATCCCTAAAGAAGCATTTATGCTATCTATCATAGGGAGTGTTTTTGTCACTTCAAGGCTAATGCTACGCCCTTCTCACTAATACCCTACTGCCCAACGCATAAAGGGTACTGAAAAGTGACGGGAAACCATCAAAAGTAGACCATCTAATGTGGCAACCTGGTTCTAGGGTGGCCACGGGGCTTGTTTGTTTAGAATGGTAAAGATCCAATATTCATGGACCTTACCATCAAGATAGTATTAGACTACTGCTTTTACCTTGGCTGATTATAAAAAAAGGGGGGGACCCACATCGTTTTGATTTTTTTATTGATCCGAGAGTAATGTCTATTGACATTGAATATTCTTTTTTTTAACTATAACATAGGGCTCCCCATTTTTCATGACCATCCAAGGTAAAACCAGAGGCTGCAGGCTAATACGATCAGGATGGGAAGGTCCATGAATATTGGGTCCTTCCCACTATGAAAAAAACAGGCTGTAGCTGCCCTAGAGGCAAATCATCACATCAGCTTTTGACGATAACCCGGCTTTTCTCGGTACCCCTGATACATTAGGTATTAGGGTAATAATGAAAGTGGGGTTAGTAACAACTTTGGGATGACAAAAAAACTCTGTTGGCAAAGCCCTAGTGCTAGTTTGTCACCTCTATTACAAACACCAGTAGAAAAAAATACACCAACACACCACATAAAACACTATTTAAAAAACACTTCTCAACAACATTTTATCAAAGAAATGGATCCAACAATGGTCTGACATAGACCAGAGGGAAAACCTGCTAAATGTAAAAACACTAATCATCGTTTGGCTGACAGCTATCTAAAGTGCCTAGGGCAGCATGAATACTAAATATTGTCCTACAGACTCCTCACCCATAATTCCGCATCTAGGTAGATAGGCAGCCCATTCTGTAATAACACCCCGGTAGGTAGGGCCAACAGTAGGTAAGGCTCCAGATAGGCAAGGCCTCAGGTAAGTAGATAGAAAAGGCTCCAGTTAGGTTGTCATGCCCTAGGTAGCTATGTAAGCAGGCAGCAAGGCCCCAGCTAGGTAGGTTGGCTAGGCCACAAGTAAGTAGGCAGCCCGAGGTAGGTAGGCATGGCCTCGAGTATGTAAAAAGGCAGATAAGGCCCCAGGTAAGTAGGCAGGGTCACCGTTTACGTAGGTGTGCAGGCCCTAGGTAAGTTGGTAGATCCCAGGTAGGTAGGTCCCCATTAGACAGGTAACTAGGCCTCATTAGCTTCATTGGCAGGCCCCAAGTACGTAGCACCAGGCAGGCCCCAGATAGTTTAGTATAGAAGTAAAGTGGCTAGATGTCAGTTTATCTTGACGCTTGCCTTCACTGTGTGGGTGACACAGAAGCAGGCCCATCTCCACCCTCAATAGTCCCTGCCCACTTACACTCTCAGCGGGTGACTGGCCAGTGAAGACAGTGTTTACTGCCTGCCTCCAAAGTGCCAGTAGAGGCAAAGAGAGCAGAAGCAGCTTAACGTAGGTCACAGTGACTGCTGAGTGCCAGTTAGCTGCCTGTGTCCACCATCCCTCTATGTGTCACCAACGTGGGCTGGTAAGGGGGGGGGGACCTGGATGGGGGCACACTGGCAGCACTGTAGTAAATAAAAGAGAGAACGATTAGAGGGAATGTGTCATAAAAAATGAGTCATTGTTTAAGTCCCATTTTTATGTTAAACACATTTTTTAGGAATTTTTGCTTTTTTTTTTATTTTTCATATCACTTTCAATATTTTGAAATAATTCTTAAAGGGGTTTTCTCGCTACAAAGAATAGCTTTCAAATTGTAGGGAACACAAAATAAAGACATTTTCCAAATATATTGCATTGTTCCTCTGTTTTCCCTAAAGAGATACAAGTGAATTTATTTCCTCACTGGGTTTTTCTGTTCCCTAAGTAACCGACCTTTAAACAAATCTCCTGGGGCTGTTTGTTAAATGAGATAACAGAGAGTGAGTCATCACACAGGTCAGCATGTCAGTCAGTGTCCTGTGCTGCCAGACAGTAAAAAGCTTGATTTATCTCACAGTAAACAGCTCTGTAATTAGGGCTTTTTTTTTTGGGATCAGATAAAATCCTCAGAGTAGTTTGAGAAGCTAATCTAATCTAATTACATCTGAAGGCACAACGTAGCTGTACAAGATGGAAACTTATGCAAATTAGTATAGAACCAGGAAGTGACAGAGAATTTCTTATTCATTGTTGTCATTTTGAAACCCTTGGGAGACAACTCCTTTAAGTCCTACAGTTTTCACTTTGGCCACTAGGCCTTGTTTGCACTACTTTGAGAGCAGTCAGAGAGATGCTTTACAGTAGCTTCATGCACATAGGAGACTTAAGACTGACTTAGTCCCATTCATCTCTATAGGAGAGTTTTCTAGTCATGCTCTGTGACCTGGGAAGAAGTCACTGTGCAGGGAGGTGAAAGGGTGAACTGTGACTATCTCCTCTTGTGACTGGTGGATCCTGTGTTATCTGTTCAGTCTCCTTTCAGTTTGACCCTCTTTGTGCTGATAATGAGCAGACAACTGAGAATCGTTCTGTACAGAACAGGAAGTGTCAGACTAATATTAGGCTTAGTGGCCAAAGTGAAAACTGCAGGACTTAAGAATTATTAAAAAATATTGAAAGTGATATGGAAAATTGAAAAAAAAAAAACATAACCAAAAATTATAAAAAAATGTGTTTAACATAAAAATATGAGTTATGACAATGAGTTATTTTTGATGACACATTCCCTTTAAGAACAGCAATGATGGACCCTTCTTTTCCCTTCCTGAGAACTGTGGTTTACCGTAATTATTGGGACGTATTTTGCCCCATATTGAGCGCAGTACGCCGCGAAATGCATCCCAATTTAAGCCGTGTGAAGATAGCCTATGAGCAGCAGCGGGCTAGTTGTCTCACTTCCGGCCCCTTACAGGTCGCTGGTGAGGTTGTTGGCTGGATTAATCATATTGCAAGTGATAGTAAAGGCATGGATGGAGCCGTTCAGCCATGTGTCTATCTATGATATGTGTCACGCTTCCCAGAGGAGAGGAAGGTGGATCCACTGTTCACCGTGCAGAGTTGGCAAAGTCTACGCCAAGGAGCAGCGTCTAAGGGGCCCCTTGTCTTCACCGGCGCCCGCCACAAAGCAGGAAGGGCTTTGCAGCTGGGTAGCCCCCAGGTCGCTAACCCTGATGTAGACCCTGGTGGTGACAGCCGAAGAGGACGACACAGAGTTGGCTGGAACGAGAATGGCAGACACGGCTGGAACAATGTCAGTAGACGAAGGTCAGGCAGGCAGTAAATAGAAACAGAAGGTAGAACAGAGATAGCTTGTGAAACATATGCACAAGCAAACACGAGGATATGGACACCAACAACTGGGCAGAGAAGAGGAAACGGCATCCTTAAAAAGCTCCTGCAAGAATTGGATTGGAGGAGCACAATTACCTGTTGCACGCTGGCAACTTTAAATCCAGAGAACTGACGGGCGCGTGCCCCTAGTGGGGAGGAGGTTGCAGAGGAGCGCACCTGCTGAGGAGGAAGCAGGACGGGAGCAGGTGAGCATGGGACAGGCAGGAGCTGGGAGCGAACAGCAGCCCTGGGCGCAGCACGGGGACGACCAGCAGCCGGGTAACAGATGTGCCTGCGGTCTGGGAGCTGGACCGCAGCATGAGCCATAACAATATGGCAGACAGTGACAAACGTGTGAGCATCGTTGCCAACTTTTGAAATCGAAAAAGCAGGAGATTGTAGAGGGCGGCGCGCGGAGCAAAAATTTGCATGGACACGCCCATCTTGTCGGTGTGCCACGCCCCTTCAAAAGCCACACCCACTCCACCTAACTGCATAATGGCTTTGGAAGAAAGCCAGGTAGATGCCCTTTTAGCCTGGTAGTAGCCCCCCATATCCTGGTAGTGCCCCTTACAGACAGGTAGATGCCCCCTCTGTAGCCAGGTAGATGCCCCCTCTGTAGCCAGGTAGAGCCCAATTTGTAGCCAGGTAGAGGCCCCCTTTGTTGCCAGGTAGATGCCCCCTTTGTTAGCCAGGTAGTGCCCCCTTTGTTGCCAGGTAGTGCCCCCACTGTAGCCAGGTAGATGCCCCTCTGTTGCCAGGTAGACCCCCCCCATTGTAGCCAGGTAGATGCCCCTTTTGTTAGCCAGGTAGTGCACCCAGTGTTGCCAGGTAGACCCCCATTGTAGCCTGGTAGATGGCCCCTTTGTTTGCCAGGTAGTGCCCCCTCTGTTGCCAGGTGTGACCCCCCCTCTGTTGCCAGGTAGATGCCCCTTTGTTAGCCAGGTAGTGCCCCCTCTGTTGCCAGGCAGACTCCCCCATTGTAGCCAGGTAGTGCCCCCTCTGTTGCCAGGTAGACCCCCTCCCCATTGTAGCCAGGTAGATGCCCCCTTTGCGCCGCTGACCTGTATGTACAGCGAGCACCGGCGCCGGACCTACAGGGGGAGGAGGGAGGAGGGGAACGATCCCTCCTGCCTTCTCCCTGTATTGCTGACTGACTGTGCGGCTGCAGCCGCAATACGGCACGGAAATATGTACAGTATGTGTATTGATTTTTGTTACAACTTTACAAGTTGAGAGTTGTGAAAGTGTTAAAAAAAAAGTTTGGCTTGGGGTCTGGCTTTGTTTCTTTAATGCGCGGGCCCTTATAACCCGGTGCTCCTTATATAGAACCAAAACGAGCAGGGCCTCGATAATGCGCCTTAAATCCGGTGCGCCTTTTAGTAAAAAAAATAGGGTTTATTTTTGCCCCTTTTAAAAAATTTGACATAAATTTCTGCCTTTTTTAAGACTTTTTTAAAAGGCTTTTTGCCTCACATAACCCCTTTTTAAATTTATTTCCCCCCCTTCAAACGGGAAATATTCTGACTTAAAGGGCATGACTGAGATTTGTTTTTTCACCAAATTCCCCTTTTTCCCCCCCAAAAAAGACTTCCCCAAAAAAAACCCTAGTGCAATTTTTTTTCAGCTTAAAAATATAAGGCCCCCCCGAAAAAAAAGACCTAGACAATCTTTCACAGCCCCCCCCACACCAAAAATTAGCTTTAGCAATCTTTTAAATAGGTCTTCCCTTTGTGTGGAGGGCCCGGACCAGGGGTGCTCTTTAAAGGGATTTCCAGAGAAAGTTACTTACCCCTTTACAGCACAGGGAAAATGTAAACAAATCATGCGAGTCATGAAAGCTGAGGTAGGGGGGTGAGCAAGGGTGGGGAAATAAGGGAGCATTCAAAACTTAATCAAATAATAACATTACAAAGGCAGAAACAGCAGACACAGGTCAACCTGCACATTTCTCCCCACCCCCTTAAACCCCTTTCTTTTCTCGCACAGATAAAATGTTTCACGCAACACACCCTTCAACCCTTGGCGGTCTAATGCAAACTTTCAGGTAACAAAGGGGGCACGGAAAAGCTGTAGCTCTAAAGGGGCTTCACTTTTTGAAATTCACATTTTTAAAAAAAGTGATAAATATCCTTTTTGGGAGGACCCCAACCCAAATTCACGGGGGAAAAACCCCCTTTAAAGGGAAAGGCTATTGCTAGACATGAGATCCCAATGCTTCTAAAAAAAAAGGGAGTCCAAAAAAATTAACCAAAAATTCGGTTTTTGGGAAGTTTGATGAATTCCCAGAAGTATGACAGATGGTTTTGAATAAATTTTTTTTTTTTAAATCAAAATATTGGGATCGGAAAATGAACATACATGTTATAAGGGAAATAGAGATTTTTGATAAAATTTCAGAGTACTTAAAGAAGTGTATAACGTATTGAACTTTGGGAGAAGTTCTATTACAAAATACAGCATCATAAGGGCCAAACAGACTCCCAACAAAAAAAATAGCTGGGAATCTAGAGAAATTGGGGCAGTCACCATGATGCTGCCCATTAAAGTGATTTTATAATGACAAGACTACAGTATGGAACAAACGTGAATTCTTGTTTATAAAAAAATTGGACATCCCCTGAAAATAAGACCTAGCGCGTCTTTAGGAGCAAAAATTAAATATAAGACACTGTCTTATTTTCAGGGACACAGGATATGTGCTAGTAGGAGGTCTTTCTTGACCGGCACCACTAGGTCTCTCTACAGCCACCTCCAATGCCCCTCACAAAATAGCTAGCGGATGATCTGGTGTGTTTATTACCCATATTCAAGGATACCATTCAACCACCCCTTCCACCATTTTCCATGCCCAGCCTAAAAAAAACCCTGTTTTAGTAATATTTTCCAAAAGAGCATCAATACTAAATAGGAAAGAAATGAGGGAAGAAGAGGGAAAAAAGGGAAGAGGATGGGGGAAGAACCGTGCATCTCAGAGTAATGGGTGGGAGAGGCAGTGTGAAGTATAACAGTTGTATGAAGTAGTAGTCCCATGCAGAGAATATAAAAGAAGCCATGATAAGGGCTAAAGTGAGATATCAACTCATATTGTATTACTTCTGTTAGGCTAACACCTACTACTTTAAGAACTGGGGCTTACTAGCCAGCCCCTTCAATCTAAGCTCCACTAAAAGGGGTTTTCACACTACAAAGATTCGCTTTCAATATGTAGGGAACATTATATCAAGACTTTTTCCAAATACATTCCTCTTTTAATAATACTTGGTCAGGAGCTAAGAGATTTTATTTCCTCTAAGTGCACAGTTTTCTCTAGTTCCTTATTTACGTCTTCTTTCTGCTGGGTGTCTTACGTGAGAGCAGGTGGTGACACCACAGGACACTGGCAACTTGAGATTAGCGTTTGTTATCTCTAACAAACAAAGGAGATAACTTTTAGGCAATGTTCGCACGGCTTATTCAAGCCGTAAATGCGGGACGGATTTTGCCCGCAGTTACGGCTTGAATAAGGGGCGGGGCAGGGCGGGGGAGCTGCCCGCTGGCCCCATAGACATTGCATTATTCACGGCCCGTACGCGCCGTAAATAATTGACATGTCACTTTCTCCCCCCGCGGCGGATTCGCCGAGCGGGTAGGAGCGACGGAGTCCACAGTTCTCTATGAGAACTGTGGATTACCGTAGTTACTGGGACGGATTGGAGCCGTACTGCAGCGCAAATACGGCACGCAGTACGGCTCCAATCCATCCCAGAATAAGCCGTGTGAACGAGGCCTTAGTTGTTTACTTTGAGCTTCCTAGCCCTCTGCGCTATAGATTTAGTCTCCTGCACTCATGTCTGTGCAATTAGAAGAGCTGATTTGCTAATCACTGCTATAGAATCACCCACAGTCTAACTAGGAAGTGTGAATCTGAAGCTGCCTGTGGCTCTAGGACCCAAAATGGTGACAACCCCTTGAAATGTCTAACTAGATCGGCCACTTCAAAGGCCAACCAGTTACTATTGTAGCTATCCACTGGTCCACCAGGACTATACATTGCCCATTAGCAAACAAAACAGACCTAACTTCGACCATCCCTAAGTTTTATCTCTCCATATTTGCCCATTACTGTGTAACTCATACTTAGTTGACTTTGTCCCTCAGCCCCAGCATACTCCCCAAATATACTCAGTCTGACAATGCACTTAGCTGTCATTGAAGCAGTGTAATCTAAGACAGCACACTCCAAGCCTTCCACTTCCATGACCTGTCCTATAAATCCAATGAAAATATTAGTGGTCACTAACTTACTGTTTGATCTACAATGTACCGGACTGTGTAACAAAGCAGCACTACTGCATCTCCTGTGAAGATTGCCTTCATTGCACGGATAACCCCTATGATTAGCTCCACACAAGTCTATACCCTGGTCTCCAGGTCTAAAGCACCTCCTTAAAGTAAATGCATCAACAGAAAATGAACTATTGTTTAGCTCAAGATTTTATGTCAAACATATTTTTTTAAAGAATTTTTGGTTGTGTTTTATTTCAGTATAATTAATTTTAAACAATCCTGAAACCCTACAGACAACCAATCCATCGCTATAAAGTCCAAGCCTTGGCCTATTGCTCAGAAACTAACAGCACTTCTCCCTGTACCTCACAAGTTTCCCATTTGGTGCTTATAGCCAGTATTGGACACTCCGGCTGGGGCCCACCAGTGGAGTTAATTTTTTGGGCCCACCAGGGGAAGGGTTTTTGGGGGGCCCCCCCGGGGGGGTTTGGGTTCGGGGGCCCACCATGGAGTTAAATTTTTTTGGGGGCCACCGTGGATTTGTTCTTGGGGGCCACCATTGGATTGATTCTTGGGCCCCCCGGGGGATTGGTCTTGGGGCCCACCAGTTGATTTGATTTTTGGGGGGGGGGGGGGGTTCACCAGGGGATTTGATTTTTGGGCGTCCACCGGGGATTTGGTTCTTGGGGCCCCCGGGGAATTTGGGTTCTTGGTGCCCACCGGTGGAGTTGGTTCTTGGGGCCACCAGGGGAGTTGGCCGGGGGCCACCATTTGGAGTTACCCTTTTGGGGGCCACCATGGAGTTGGCTCTTTGGAGCCACCAGGGGGGTTTGGCTTTTGGGGTCCCCAGGGAGTTGGCTCTTGGGGCCACCAGTGGAGTTGGCTCTTGGGGCCACCTGGATTGCTTTGGGGCCCACCATGGATTTGGGCCTTTGGGGCACCAGTGGAAATTGGGCCCTTTTGGGGCCACCAGTGGAGTTGGCTCTTGGGTCCACCAGTGGAGTTGGCTCTTGGAACCCACCACTGGACTGAATTCCTAAGGCCCAGCCTACAGCTACTGTATAGGACGAGAAAAACCTGTTTTTTCCCTCCCTTTCTCTGCGTTCTTTAAAAATAGTACCCCGGGCCCCTGCCATTCGGGAACCACTGTTAAAGGGAAACCCAAAGAGCATCCCCTGCGCCTGGGGGGACCTGCTGAGTGCCCTTCCTTTTTAAAACCTTCAAAAAACCCCTCCCCTTCCCACACTTCCCTCTGTCGTACTAATCCCTTCAGAACCTATGCCCAAACCTGTATTGCTCCATGAGGTTGGCAACCAAGAAAGCTTCCATCCCAGCTGTCAACCACCACAATTCAACATGGCAGTGTCACTAGGCACAGTATCACACCAGCTTGCCATATCTGTATCAAAACAGAACCTGACACAGAATACAGCATGACACATCATACCTACATATACATATGTATACAGTCAAACCACAAAGAAATATTCATAGCAGTTTCTCAGATACACAATGGACATTTAAAACGGAGAGGCAACCATTTATAGGGAGAATTGACAGCTCATCCCCCTTACAAGCTTGCAAGTATATTGCTGTTCATTATTAATTATTTATTATTATTTATTATTCATTCATATAATGGTGACAAGCTACAACAAGAACAATACAGAGGTCCCTCAACATCCAATATTAATTGGTTCCAGGATGACCATTGTATGCCGAAACCATAACTCTATGGGCAAAGCCCCAAAATGTGACCAACATGATGCAAAATGGAGTTTAAAGAAAATGAAGCAGATACTAATCTAGATAAAGCCTTTCCCTTTCCAATAACATCAAAAAAACTGCTGGAACTGGAAATACTTTCTTGATGAGGACAGGACTTCTTCAGGACAGGCTTTATACAAAAGGGACCGGGGAAAAAAAGAAAATGAGGCCTTTATTTGGTCCCAAAGAGCCGCTCGCTGGAAATTTAAAAGAGCAGTACGGGACATAGTCCGCCTGTACTGTAAAAGGGTCAAACTAGCCTCCAATCACTGATGCGCTCAAATATAGAAGACGTACAGGACATGTAGTACTGCACGACTGTAAAAGGAAGCTACGGGACCCCAAAACGAGCTGCACCTACTAATACAGTATGAGCAAAAGGACATTTGTACCGCACTTAACTGAGAGGGGCCTACTAGACCGCCAATACTCAGTACCCAAAATAAATGTAAGAAAGTATAGGACATTAAAACCGCACTGTCTGTAGAGAGTTGCACAAGACTCCCAATCACGCAGCACCTCACTAAAAAAGTAAAGCGGGAGGGGGTCATGTAGTACTGCACTGTACTTGAGAGACCACTAACCCCCAATCACGCAGCCCCTCCAAACTGTAAGACAGTAAGGCATTAGTTGCACGACGTAGAGAGGGCACAAAACACCCAATCACTGCATGCACCCCACAATACGAAAAAGGGCAAAAAAATGTAACTGCACGTACTTGAGAGAGGGTACTAGACCCCCAATAACGCAAACACCTCACAATACATTAAGAGCGTACAGGCCCTTATTTCCGCACTGACTGTAAAAGGGGTGCAAGACCCCAATCACGCATGCACCTCACTAATACATGTACGAGCATACGGACATGTAGTCCCGCACTGTACGTAGAGAGGTGCTATAGACCGCCAATCCGGGAAATGCACTGCCAAACACATGTAAGAGCGTACAAACATGTATACCGCACTGTACTCAGAGAGGTGCTAAGACCCCCCAAATCACTGCTGCACCTCACTAAACATTTAAAGAGCATACAGAACAGATTTACCGCATGTAAGTAGAGAGGAAATATTTGACCTCCATTACTGCTTTAATTCAGAAAAACCCTTTAAATGAGCATAAAACAGTATACTGCACGACTGTAAGGGTGCTAAACCCCCAAATCACTGCATGCCCTCCCTAATACAAAAGAGCAGTACAGGAATGTAGTACCACATTTTTACTGTAAGAGGCGCTACTAACCCCCAACACTGCATGCACCCACTAATACATGTAAAGCATATAGGACATGTAGCCCCGCACTGACGTGAAAGGTGCTAAGACACCAATCCTGCATGCACTGCACAATCATGAAAGAGCATAAGACATGTAGTACTGCACTTAGTAGAGAGGGGCTACTAACCACCAATCACTGTTTTTCCCCTAAACAAATACATGTTAGAGCATACAGGACTTTTAAAATGCACTGTAGTAGGGAGGGGCATTTAACCACCAATCACTGCTTTCCCCCACTAATATTTGTAAGGCATCGGACATGTAGTAGCACTGTCTGTAGAGGGGCGCTCTAGACCACCAATCACGTTTTCCCCCAAATATATGTTGAGCATACAGAACATGTAGTACTGCACGTACTTAGAAGGTGCTATAGCCCCCCCAACATGCATGCACCAACAAAAACAGGGAAGAGCATACGGGACTGTGTACCCACTGACTTTAGAGAGGTGCTATAGACCCCATCCGCATGCACCCACTAATACATGAAAGAGCAGTACGGGACATGTATTCCCCGCCTTACTGAAAAGAGGTCTATAGACGCCAATCACTGCTGCACCACACAATACATTAAACAGTACAGGACATGTAGCCCCGCACTGAACTGTGAGAGGTGCTAAGACCCCAATCACTGCAGCACCACACTAAACATGTAAAGCGTACAGGACATTAGACCGCACGCTGTAGAGAGGTGCAAAGACCCCCAATCACGCGACCTCCTAATACAGTAAGAGCATTACGGGGACAGTATACCGCACGTACTGTAGGAGGTGCTATACCCACCAATCATTGCTTTTCCCCTCCAAAATCATGTAAAAGCAAAAAACTGAATTAATGCACTGTAGTAGGACGCACTAACCTCCAACATTGCATGCACCTCACTAATAATGTAAGGCAGTACACAACATGTAAAAAACCGCAAAATGCCCCAATCCTAAAACACCTCACTAATACATATTTTTACAATAAAATGTTCAGAAAATTTGCTCAGATAGGTCGGGGAAATTATATCTTGAAACCAATCAACAAAAAATTCCGGGGAACGACTATTAAATGCTGAAAATATTGTATCCTGAGACCATTGTCCCTTGAGGGGGCGCTGCATGCCACTATTAGCTAATCATTCCCCTGCCTCACTGTGTGGTAATACATTGTTTGTCCCCCAGATGTCAGTATTGTTATTTATACATTTCCTCACTTGTTTCACTTCCTTCTTGAGTGGGGTGAAGTTGTTTTTAGTGGCAATGGGGGAATTTATGTGAACTCACTGAGAAGCCTTCAGTTCTTTTTTCTAGGAAAGAATTAATTAATCATCGAAGAAAAGTACTTTCTTTTTTTGACAAAAATACTTCTTTATAAAAATAGATTTCAGCGGGAAAACTTCCATCCTGCACGTAAAGTAAACAAAACCTTGTGGGTTTCCAACAGTAAATTTTTCCAAAAGGTCGGGACAGGGGCCCAAACGGACGGAGAATTCCTTTTGGGAAAAAAAGGGTTTGGGGAAATTTTTATTTCCGTTTTTCAAAAAACACTTGCATTTAGGTTCGGGGACTTAGGGGGAAAAATGAATAAAAGTGTGACCATTCCCCCTTCCCAATTCTCAACGTTTTTTTGTGTTATTTATTTTAGGGGGGTGGGTGGTAACGCCGTGGGGGGGGGATGGGCTACCCGAATTATCATAAAAATAAAAAAACAAAAAAGCTATTTTTTGGCTTTTTAAAATTTTCAAAAGAGAACTGAAAGGTAGGATCAATAAACCAAACCTTTAACAACAACATGATGCACTGGAACAACCCAACACTGCCAGACCCCCCCCCCCAAAAAAAAAACTATTTTTAATATAGCTATTTAAAAAATTTGGTTTAAACCCCCTTTAAAAAGGGAGTAAACCATAAATACAAAGGCCCAACAAAATAGAATGGATACCAAAAATACAAAGAATACCCAAAAAAAAAATTTGTATCCAAAACAGTAATATAAAATGTAAAAAAAAATGCTTTAAAATCTTATTATAAACACTAAAAATATATCGAAAAAAACAAAAAACACACCCAAAAAGAAAAAACGAAAAAAAAGAATTATTTTTTCAGTTGGGGTTAGTTGGGGATTTGTATTTGGGGTGTTTTTTTCTGTTTCTGATTACAGAAGAGCATACAGGTCATTTTAGTACTTTCACGACTTAGAGAGTTCACTAAAAACCAAACACCATGCACCTCACTAATACATGAAGGCTTTCGGAATGTAGTACGCCCTGTTACGTAGAGAGGCGCAATAGACCACCAATAACGCAAAAACCTCACTAAACATTTAAAAGCATTCAGGAAAGTAGTACCGCACTGTACGTAAGAGGTGCATAGACCCCCCAAACACTGATCACCTCACTAAAAACATGTCGAGCATCGACATGTAGTACCGCATGTAAGAAAAGGTGCATAGACCGCCAATCACGAAGCACTGCACTAACACATGTAAGAGCAGTACAGAACATGTATACCGCACTGTAAAAAGAGATTTTTTCTTAGACCCCCAAACATGCATAAACCCCACTAAACAGTAAAGCATACAGAAAATGTAGAAAAGCCTGTACGTGAAGGCACACAGACCTCCAAACTGCAGTAATTCCGAATACATTATGGCATAAAGGGGATGTAGTACTGCACTGTACTGTAAGAGGTGCTATAACCCCCCAAAACACTGCATGCACCCCACTAATACATGTAAGAGCTTTCAGGACAGTATACCACATTTTACTGTAGAGAGGCGCTACTAGACCACCAATCATTTCACACCTCACTAAACATTAAGAATATAGGAATGTAGTACCGCCGATGTAAAAGGTGCTATAGACCAAACCCAATCACTGCAGCACTGCACTATAATGAAGACAGTAAAGGACATGTAGTACTGCACTGTACTGAGAGAGGGGCTAAGCCACCAAACACTGCATTTCCCCCACAATAATGTTGAGCAGTACAGGACATGTTTTTACTGCACTTTTTATGAAGGGAGGGGCAAATAGACCACCAAACACTGCATTCCCCCAATAAAGGTAAAGATACAGGGCTGTAGTACTGCACGTACTTAGAGAGGCCCTACTAGAAACCCCCAAACACTGCATTTCCCCCCACAAAAATTTTTTAAGCAGTACAGAACATGTATACTCACGTACTGTAAGAGGTGCTATAACCCCCAACACTGCAGCACCACACTAATCACGGGAAAAGAGTACAGGACATTAACCGCACTGTACTGTAAAAAGGGCTATAGACCCCCAATCCTGCATGCACCTCACTAAAAAAAGGGAAGGCAGTACAGGCTGTAATACCCCCTGTATGTAGAAGGCGCATGACCACCAATCACTGCATGCACCTCCCTAAACATGTGAAGCATACAGGACATTAGACCGCATGTACTGTAGAGGTGCTATAATCCCAACACGACACCACACTAAAACATGTAGAGCATACAGGACATGAAAATACCGCACTGTACGTAAAGGGCTAAGCCCCCAATCACTGCATGCACCACACTAAAAATTAAAAGGGAGTCAGGAATGTATTACCCGCACTTACTGTGGAGGTGCTATAACCCCCAAACAAGCAGTACCTCACTAATACATTAAGAGCATACAGGACATGTAGTACCCCCCACGTACTGAGAGAGGGGCTATCCCCCCACCAATCATTTCATTTTTCCCCCCACTAATACTTTAAGGCAGACACAATGTAGTACTGCACTGTACGTAGAGAGGGGCCTACAACCCCCAACATTGCATGCACCTCACTAATACAGAAAAAGCATACACGACATTTAATCCCCCAATCGCCACCAACACTAATGCACCTCACTAATACATATGTTTTTTCAAGTAAAAAAGTTCATGATAAGGCCTCAGATCAGGTCTGGGGAAATTTTAACTTGAAACCAAAATCAACATACAAGCCCGGGAAAGACTATTAAATCGAAAATATTGTATCCTGAGACCATGTCCTTTGGGGGGCCTGCATGCCCTTTAGCAATCATTTCCCCTGCCTCACTGGTGGTAATACATTGTTTGTCCCCAATTCATATTTTATTTATTTTCTTTCTCACTTGTTTCACTTCCTTCTTGAGTGGGGTGAAGTTGTTTTTAGTGGCAATGGGGGAATTTATGTGACCTCACTGAGAAGCCTTCAGTTCTGTTTCTATGGAAGAGAAGTTAATTAATCATCGAAGAAAATGTATCTTTCTTGTTGACACAAATACTTCATGATAACAATAGATATTGCAGCAGGAAACTTCCATCCTGCAGCTGTATAGAGTAATACAAAACCTTGTAGGGCTTGTCCAACAGTCAGATTGTCCAAAGGTCGGGACATGGTCTCCAACTGGACGGAGAATTCCTATTGGCAACAAAAGGTTTGTGGTTAATTTTTATTTCCCTGTGTTCTTAACACTTGCATTTTAGGTTCTGGGACTTAGGAGGAAAAATGAATAAAAGCTGTGACCATTCACCTTCCAATTCTCAACGTTGTTTTGTGTCTATTTATTTTAGTGGGGTGGGTGGTTAAGCAGCCGTGGGGGCGGGATGGTGCTACACCGAATTATTCATACAAATAATTAACATAAAAGAGCTATTCTTGGCATTTATATTCTAAAAGAGAACTGAAAGAGTAGGAGTCAATGAACCAAACCTTATATACAACAACATGATGCATCTGAGAACAACCAACTACTTGCCAGACCCCTCCTCCCCCAAAAAAAATCTATTTTTAATATATGCTATTTATAAAATTTGGTTTAACCCCTTAAACAGGTAGTAAACCTATAAATACAAAGGCCAATCAAAATAGAATGGATACCATAAATACAAAGAATACCAAAAGAAATTGTATCCAATACAGTAATATAGAAATGTAAAAACAATGCTTTATTAAATCTTATTATAAACACTAAGAAATATATCAGTAACAGACAAAATCACACCCAAATAGAAAATACTGAAAAATAAGAATTATGTTTCAGTGGGATTAGTTGGGTATTTTGTATTTGGGTGTGATTTTGTCTGTTACTGATATTTTTTAGTGTTTATAATAAGAGTTAATAAAGAATTGTTTTTACATTTCTATAAAACTGTATTGGATACAATTTATTTTGGTATTCCCTTAAACAGGTAGTCAAGTAGAAAAAAAAGTTATATTTAAAAGTTAGGCACTTTTGTAATGTAAAACTGTAGAAAGTCCACCAAAAATGTAATGAAAGTACATCAGCTGTTTGAGGACAGGAAGGTCAGTAGCTTTGTGTGTCTGGAGACATAGAAAACAGTTCTGTGTTGAGCCCGAGAGATCAGTCAATTGATGAAGATGTGACCTTTTAACTCCTTAACGACCGCCCGGCGTCTTTTGACGTCGGCTGGTTCAGGTCGTTTGTCTGCAGCGACGTCTTTCAGCGTCACTGCAGACCTCGTGGTTTGCGGCGCTGCAGCAGTGCTAGTAATAGGGCTGTACTACACAGCCCTGATCCCAGAGCACCAGGGAGCGGGAAAAACCTCCGCTCCCCGGTGCTTTAACTCTTTGATTGCTGCAGTTCATCACCGCAGCGTAAGCAAAGCGTTTCCCTGCTCTGTCGGGTGCTCGGGACACCCGAGGATCCGACAGAGCCCAGGGAACAGCTGCAACAGTCATCCCTGGGGACCTAGAGTAGCCCCAGGGCTGTCTGTGTGACAAGCCAGTGATCAGGACAGACTGTGTGCTGCCCTGATCACTGCCTGTGTCAGACTGACACAGATTATAATGTATTAGCATATATGAATATGCTAATACATTACTAAGTGTAAAAAATAAAGTAACACCATTCTCCGTTCATGGGATTTAAATAAAAAAGAGAAAAAACAAAAAATGTAAAAAAATAAATAAAAATAAAAATAAAAATAAATATTTAATAAAAAATAATTGTGCATACATTACACACAAAAAAAACACATATTAGGTATCCATACAACCGTAATAATCTGTAGAATTAATCTAACAAGTTATTAAGTGTGAAATGTGAATGGCGTTCGGCTTAAGGGGTTAACGGCCTCCCTTAAAGCCACACCCTTTTGAAGCCACTCAAAGCTTTTAACATGAGGGAGGAAATATGAGGCATGCATTGAGACTGAGGTTCATTGAGACAGACAAAGCAAGGCAAAGGATCCTGGTGCTTGGAGTTTTACAAGGGAAAGGGATGCAGCTTTCAAAACAGGAAATTCTGCTGCTCGGCAGCAAAGAAGGGAGAAAAGGACAAATTAGCACAGAAAACATCACAAGGAGATGGATGAAGACTTTGGCAAGCCAAAAGAGGATTTTATTTTTATTCACTTTTATTTTATGCTATAAAATGCATACATTTCTTTTGTGTATTGCCATGGTGCACAATGTGACCCCTGTGTCAAACCGCGGAGGTGCCCATAGCTATGTCAGGGGTAGCAACCTGGGGTTTCACAGCAGCGATACCATTCGGGCTTGTGGTGGGCTCCAGTGAAGACTGAGTTCCCCTTTGACTCCCTGACATGGTCTGCCACTATACCATCTACGCTCACGGTGATTATAGAGGATCCACAAATACCCAGCATTCACCGTGTCAGTGTATATGGTCGTTACATGCATGCAGTACTATTTTTCTGAAAACATGATGGAATCTGGAGACAGAGGTTCTGGCACAAATATGAACATTGCTTAAAACCAGAAACTATTTTTTAAAGGGGTTTTGCCACGATCTCGTTTCATACATCCTGCATCCAGCTCTTCAGCTGTGTGTGCTCAGAAGGGGGCGTGTGATTTGTTTGAATTGCATATCATGTGACCCAGCAGGATGACATCACCAGGCCTTTCCTCTCACTAGTCAAAGAAAGGTCTGTTTATGTAAAAAGTTGTGAGTAGTTACAATGTAGCTCAGAGGTAAAACTTTTGCCTCCAGGCACAAGGGTCCCTGGTTCAAATCCCTGCAGGAACCAAACCTGTGGATTTTATTTCTCTTTATCAATGCACAAACCTCACTGAGGTTTCTTTTTTTCATTTATTTGCACTGTTTGACTAATTACTATGAAGTACAGAGGACGGGAGGAGAGTGACAGCACCTGGGGTTTGAACACTCAGTAACTGCCTGAGAGGAGAGGAGAGGTGATGTCTGAGCATTTGCGACCAGGACTGAGAAGCTCTCAGCCCTGGTCGTATCCCCTGGACATGAGCTTTAAACAATGGATCACTAAAGGAGCAGCTAAACAAAAACAGCCCAGAATTTTTAATAATGATGAATGGTGAAAATGTTTATTATTTAATTTACAAACTTCCCAAATCAATTTTAAACCCCTTTAATAGATTGATTGATCACCCATTCCTCATAACATGTTTATCCTTATTTCTCATCGCCTACGTATTTTATCATTATATTTGTCAATGGTTTCTGATGAGTGACAAGTGAAATGGGAAGCAGATGACCTATGTTTTTCATATAAACTTCTCATGACTTGTATTTGGTAATCACTCAACTTCCTATTAGCTGTTTGCTATGTGCATGTTGTACCTATAGATAAGTAATAGAGTTATATGTAGAAAAACTGTATACAGAGGAATAGCTAGCTTCAGATATATGTAAATAACAGGGTCACAGATGGTCCCTGGTCCACCTCACTTCATTACTTACATGTCAAGCATTTACCCCGTTTTATACTGTGCGAACACTCTAAATGATGATGTTAAAGGGCTTGTCTCGTCTCAAAGTTTCATAGGATGCATGAATGAAATAATGCTGCTTTGCTCTGTCACTTCCTGGTCAAGCTGTCTGTAATTAGCACATGAGCTCAGTGTTTTCAGACTTCTCTGTTTATTATGTTTATTAGTCTAGATTAGCTAAATTAACTTCTACCAGGACAGGAGAAGCTGCTGAGCTAAAGTAAACAGTAGAGTAACTACTGTCTTTTGTCTGAAGATCAGATAACACACAAGCTCTCACTGTCTGAAGTTCTGTGCTGTGCGACCTGTGTGACTTCACTCCCTGCTATCAGATAGAACAAACAGCAGGGGAGAAGGAGTACACAGGTCGGTCACTTGGGAAACTAGAAAGCACAGAAGGTGATAAAATCATTTGTAGCTCCTTAATAAAAAAATATGAACAAAGCAACATATTTGAAAACGTCATCATTTAGTGTTCCCTACATTTTGAAAGCTATATTTTGTATTGAGACAACCCCTTTAAGGAGGATCCTTTAGCAACTCTAAGCCACCAGGACTAAGATGTATCTGCAACTTCTGTAATGCCTGTTGCAAAGTTTTTCTGATTAACTTTCTAATCTTTCTATATGACTACAGTTAGTAAAGGGTTTTGTATAACAGCTCAATTTATTTTAATGGAGTTTAGCAGCAATACCAGACATGGCCCATGGACACAAGTGTTGCTGTTTCAGACATCATTTCTAATTTCAGCCAAAAATTATTATTAGACTTAATAGAGGATAGTATAGAAACTAGCACAAATAGTTATATATAAACTTCCTCTCTGAGTTAGTCACTTCTTAAATAATAGAATTATCTTCTCAAAGCCCACACATGGACAAAGCAACACGCTATAAATAAGATATGTACAAGTAACGTTTCTATATAAAATACAGAACGAGATGCCACTACCCACACTAAGTGGCGTGAATGACCATTACACATCAAGCTTGTTATGTCTGCCTTGTCTATCACCAGATAAGAAGCCAACAGGACACATGACGTGGCACGATCAGGAGCCACCGGACCTCCAGGCCGCTAAGCAAACAAAAGGACTTGGACACCATTGCATCCTAAATATAGGAATTAAGATGCATACAGATATCTATGCAAATATACATATACACAAACATATATGAACATATATATATACAGGTTACATATACTGTATATATGTATATGAACATATACATGCCCACATGGCACATAAAATTTGTGTATACTGTACATATATTATATATATAATATATATATAAATATATATATATATATATAAATATATATAAAAATATATATACACACACACACACACACAGTATCTCACAAAAGTGAGTACATTGCTCACATTTTTGTAAATAATGTATTTTTTCATGGGAAGATATGACACTGTGATACAATGTAAAGTAGACAGTGCACAGCTTGTAGAACAGTGTAAATGTGCTTTGCCCTCAAAATAACTTAATACACAGCCATCAATGTCTAAACCGCTGGCAACAAAAGTGAGTGCAACCCTAAGGGAAAATGGACAAATTGTGCCTTGTACCTTCCATTTGAGGATGCCTTACAGATGCTCAATAGGGTTTAGGTTTGAAGACATGCTTGGCCAGTCTAGCACCTTTACCCTCATTTTCTTTTGCAAGGCAGTGGTCATCTTGGAGGTTATCATGTTGGAATACTGCCCTGCAGTCCAGTGTCCAAATGGAGAGGGTCACACTTTGCTTCAGTGTCACAGCACACGTTGGCATTCATGGTTCCCTCAATAACCTGTAGCTCCCCACAGCTGGCAACACTCATGCAGCCCCAAACCATGACACTCCCAACACCATGCTTCACTGTAGACACACTTGTCTTTGTACTCCTCACCTGCTACACCCGCTTAACACCATCTGAACCCAATAAGATTATCTTGGTCTCATCAGACCACAGGACTTGGTTCTATGTCCTTAGTCTGCTTGTATTCAGCAAACTGTTTGTGGGCTTTCTTGTGCATCATCTTTAAAAGAGGCTTCCTTCTGGGACGACAGCCATGCAGACAATTTGATGCAGTGTGCGGTGTACGGTTTGAGCACTGACAGGCTGACCCGCCACTCCTTTAACCTCAGCAGCAATGCAAGCAGCACTCATATGTCTATTTTGAAAAGACAGTCTCTGGCTATGGAGCTGAGGACGTGCACTCAACTTCTTTGGTCGACCAGGACGATGCCCGTTCTGAGCGGAACTTGTCTTGCTAAACCGATTTATGGTCTTGGTCACCTCGCTGCAGCTCAGTTTCAGGGTGTTGCCAAACTGCTTATAGAAAAGGCCATCTTTATGTAGAGCAACAATTCTTGTTTTCAGATCCTCAGACAGTTCTTAGCCATGAGGGACAATTTTGAACTTCCAGTGACCAGTATAAGAGTGATCACACCAAATTTAACAAACCTGATTCCCATTCACACCATTGTAACAAGTCACATGACACCATGGACGTAAGTGGGAAAATTGGGCACAATTTCTCCATTTTCTAATTGCTACCCCCCACCTGCTATCGCACACATCTATCACTTCCTACTCTATAGCACTCACAGGCACTTATCTGTATATAGTAGTATGGTGTGGGTGGCAATTTGTATGTAAGCCACCACATATTTAAGAAATCTGTCCGGACCATTGTAAACTTAGCACTTCTCACCCTTCATCTCACCCATACACCATAATAGATTGCAAGCTTTCGCGAGCAGTGCCCTCACAACATGGGCGACATGTATGATCGGGAGTTGCGCCTGTTTTGTGGCAAAAACTGTTGGTCACCGATCCGAATCCCCTGTTGGACGCAGGGATGCGATGTTAGGCGCAAGCACTGGGACGGGACGCACCACATTCGAATCCTCCGAGGCATGTACGATGGCGAGTCGGCAAAGAGAGGCGCAGTGCAGCTCCGACAGGCAGACCTGGTTGATTCTGGTATAAATGAGCCGGAGGAGGCGAAGTGCAGCAGGAACGTATTGGAATGGGGCAACATGTGCTCTAGGTCGACTGTTACAACAGTCTCTCAGCGACATGGAGTAAGATTTCAAAAATCGTTTTTCAGATAACGTTTTACACCTAATAAAAAGAGCTGAAAACTTCTAACACTGCGTTTGTCGCCGTCACCGGCGCTACATCAGGAATTGCGATATAGAAAACTGCCGGGAAATACAGTAATTCAAATTCTGTAAGCGCTTCTCATTGGTCGGCATAAACCAGCCAATCAGAATAGAAGCGACAGTGACCCAATATAACCTATGGAGAAGTATTGACCAATCGAATTAAAAGACGGGACAGTTCAAAATACAGTAAAAAAAGGCAGAAAAGAGCTGATTGGTTGAGCTAGCGAGGGCTTGACTATCCTGGCCAATCAGAATAGGAGCGACAGTTACCCATTATAACCTATGGAGAAGTATTGACCAATTGAATTAAAAGACGGGACAGTTCAAAATACAGTAAAAAAAGGCAGAAAAGAGCTGATTGGTTGAGACCAGGCGGCAGATATGAATCCACCAATCATATGTAGTGCGTCTATTTTGAGTGGAGCAAGAAGGGCGCAATAGAAGGGCGCCTTAAAAGTTATTACTGTCTATGGGAAATATTCTAGTACTGTGATTGGTTGGGGGGAAGAGGGGCTCGTCCAGCTTAGCCAATCAGCGGGTGAGCTACTTATCTCATAGAGTCCTATGGGGAAGGGGAAAAGAAATGCAGAGCGAGCTCTGTTTGTGATTGGCTATGTTAAAAGAGCCGCGGTTATTTGGACCAATGGGAGAGCGAGCGACGCTCTTATGGGTTTTCTAATGCAATCAAATGATAAGACTCACAAAGTTGTACCGATCTCTATATAAACTGAACAATAATATGGGGGTAACGAAAATAAACAAATAAAAATGAATCAATGAGTTAATTTTTATTTCTTTAATTTCGTTAGCCAATGATCAATAATATGGGGCTAATGAAAATAAAGAAATAAAAATGAATCATCTGTAAGTAGTTTCTTAATGTGTAATGTCTCTCTCTTTGTCTGTACTTAAACCCTCTAAATTGTAAAGTGCTGCGGAATATGTTGGCGCTATATAAAGATTATTATTAGGGGTGTACTCACTTGTCACCAGCAGTTTAGACATTGATGGCTGAGTTATTTTGAGGGCACACCACATTTGCCCTGTTATAAAAGCTGTACACTGACTTCTTTATATTGTATCAAAGCGTCATATTCTCAGCGCTGTCCCATGAAAAGATATAATACAATATTTACAAAAATGTGAGGGGTGTACTTACTTTTCGGAGATACTGTATACGTATTAAAAATTTCCTACCATTTGCTTGTAATCAATTCCTTCCTAAATTTATAGTGTAGGGCTTGTATCTAGATGATCCGACCGGTGTTGCTAGCCATGCACCATCGGCCGCATTTGGGTGGTAACAAGTTCTGTGTGTGACCGGTTTCTCGAAAGCGCACCTTTTAGCACATGCACATCAGTGATAGTCAGGCTTGGACTGGCCCACAGGGGATCTGGGTAATCCGCGATGGGCCACGGAGCATGGTGAACTAGTGAGAATAGCAGGCCAGGGAGAAAGGCAGAGAAATCGGTAGAAATCATGAGTCATGTGTAGTATGTGCAGTCATATACAGAAGCTGTAGAATGGGCCCCAAGAATCAACTCCAGTGGTGGGCCCCAAGAATCACCTCCACTGGTGGGCACTAGTAATCAGCTCCACTGGTGGGCTCCAAGAATCACCTCCACTAATGGCTCCAAGAATCAACTCCACCGGTGGGCCCAAAGAATCAACTCCACTGGTGGGCGCTAGTAATCAGCTCCACTGGTGGGTCCCAAGAATCAACTCCACTGGTGGACACCAAGAATCAACTCCACTGGTGAGCCCCAAAAATCAACTCCACTGGTGAGCCCCAAGAATCAACTCCACTGGTGGGCCCCAAGAATCAACTCCACTGGTGGGCCCCCAAGAATCAACTCCACTGGTAGACCCCAAGAAACAACTCCACTGGTGGGCCCCAAGAATCAACTCCACTGATGGGCCCCAAGAAACAAAGCCCGAGGCACACCAGTCTGATACTGGTGATAGCCCTGGCTATAGCATCTATCCCCTTAGAAAATAGAAGTGTGAGTGATCCAGGGCATGTCAGTAACATAGATAAACAAAGTCCTGTGCATAACACTCAGCAGGGACGGAGTCACCATGGTTGGACAGGACAATTGAAAAGCAGAGAGAAATGTTCAGTAACCTAGGGAAGCTTGTACACACAAACAGAGATAAAATCTTCTTCATCTCCTAAACAAAGCAAAATAAGAACAGCAATGTATTTAGTAATAGTCGTTATTTACCTTTTCTTAAATGATTATAGCTAATCATCGAGGTGAGTATACCCCTTTAAGGTTGTTATTTTTGTGTCTTTATGTTCTTTACAAAATGCAAAAATATTTTTGGTGCCTTTGGGCAAATCTTGGGGATTTCCTAGGCTGCGGAAACCACCTCCTGAGCATTTTCTGGGCCACACTGCTTGAGCTGAATAGGACTGAGTAAATCCCTATGCATCTTGTATCAGCTTTCACGCAGACAGAATTATAAAATGTAACTGGATGGCTGGGTAAGAGTCAGCAGGGAATTAGGACCTTTGTATTTCAGAAATATACTATTTCCACCCCTGTAAGAATTATGGAGCCATGAAACTAATATATTTCTAATGAGGAAGCTCTGGGGATCATGTGAACATCATATGATAAGCAGCATTAGCTGACCAGTGACTATATAGTAGATGACCCGCGGTCATAAGGTACATAGTGGTACTTGATCAATGTGGTAAAGTATGTCCCTGCCCAAGTTATATGTGTTACATGTGTACAGTATTTCACATGTTAGAGCAGCGTTTCATGCTCCAGAGCTGTACTCCTACTAGAGAAAAGAACAAGCCCTCCAGTCATATATAATGAGGTGATAGGACTGCTTTCTGGTCACCCACATGTATAAGATTTCTCTAGTGTCTTCATCAGTAAACCCCTATTTGGATTAGCAATAGCTCTTCCCACGGAGGCAACATCACTGCCGAAATGGTAATGCATATAGGCGGTCATGCAATTTATACACAGGCGGGTCACATTATTATGAATATGAGTTTATATCTAGAGAAATCGTTGTGTGCAGCATAGACAGCAGCTAGAAGGGCTGGAGGGACTCAATAAAGTCCTGGTAGGTAGTCACAGGAATCTGGAGCAAACTGCATCCCAAAGCTGCAGCTCGACAAAGCCAACATGGCAATTGAGGTGGTCCTACAGATGCTTAATTGGGCTCAAGTCTGAGGAATAAGGAGGCCAGGGTAGTACTTGGAAGTCTTGGTCAAACTTTTCCAACAAATGTTGAAAATTTCTAACCATCCATCTCAGGGAAGACAGCCAGCATGTATGGATGTACGTGATCCGTAGGGATGGTTACACCCAAATTGGTGCAAGTGCCTTTCACATGGATGAGTGGAACGGAGAATGCCACAGAACATTCCACAGACCAGAGCGCTGCCACAGCTTGTGTTTTCTAGCAATGGTCTGATGTTTCTCACCTGATATACCAATGTCCATCCATTCCTTAAAGGGGTTTTCTCATTACAGGCTTTTGCAGACTTGAGCGGTTTCTGTCTCTTACAACTTCAAATCCAGGGGCGTGTCTCTCCTCCCAGTAGGTGGGTCTTCCCTCACTGAATACTGGTGACATCATCATTCTGTGTGAGCAGTGGAAGGAAGACGATGTCACAGCTCTGCAGACATGAGAACTGACCATTGCAGGAGGTCTGCAGAGCTGTGACATCGTCTTCCTTCCACTGCTCACACAGAATTATGATGTCACCTCCTTCTTGTAACCAGAACACCTGTATTGGTGTAAACAGTTATATATACAGTCTGAACTGATGAAACCAATGTGAGAAATGCACTCTGCTCCCCCCTCGGTTATCAGGCAGGAAGTAGAGGGGAACAGAGTGTATAATGATGTGTTATATGGGAGGAGAGTAAATCTAGCAGCTAGAGACTCAGTAATCCTTCACATAGAGCTAGGAGATGAGCATAGAGTTGCTCAGAGAGCCTTTTTTATACAGACGCCATCACAGAAAGCTGAGGCACCTAGTTTCAGTGTGTTTTTACCCAGCTCAGAGGGGAGTAAGCGTAGAGTTCAGGCAGCCAATCACAGCACAGGGGGCATGTCCCATCCAGGGGTATGTCCCAAAAGGTTGAACTAAATATCATTCAGCCAATCACAACAAAGGGGGGCGTGGCCCGACCCCAGGCTTCAGATTTAGCTCTAGACACTTGCAGATTAGGTCATAGCTGCTATACTAAATGATTTAGGTCATGCAAACCAATTGCAAAAATGCTTATATTTACAGTCCCCATCATTACAGATATGATCCTTGTAGCGAAAAAAAACTTTGCTTATTTGCAATGACGCCATTTGTCCACTCACGCGACATTTTCACCACAGCAGCACGAAAAGAGCTAACAAACTACGCAGTTTCAGAAATACCGCCACCTTTGTCCCGGAAGCCAACAATCACCCATTTGCAACTCTGATAACTCGCCCCTTTGAACCACGACAGCAATGAGGGATATATCTACAGATAGGTATATAAGGTGTGTGATAGGCTATCAAGCCAGTGCGCCACACGTGACTTCCTTCATGAGCTACACACTGCCTACATCGAAAGTAGGAATTGGTCATAATAATGTGACTCAATTGTGTAACTAAAAATATAGGAATTTTAATACAGCGCCCAAGACCTGTCCTTAAAAGGGAAAATGGCTTATGCTTTGTGGTGATCCCTTTATTTAAAGACGTATACTTTATACACAAATAACTCAAAAAAAATCTGCCTATGTAAGGTATTTTTAAGGGTTTCCATGTAAAAAGTACAAAGTTCTTGGTGCAAACAAACATTTAAAAGTTAAACAATAACTCACATATATTAGTGCAATGAAAAGTTCTGCTTAAAAATGGCAATGAATATGCACACAACCATCATTGTTAGGAAATATGGGACTTCTCTATTGCATACAAAAAACTTCTCCATCATAAAGGGTCAGAAAGGGAAAAAGGTAATTTTCTTTTTACGCTATTCAATATTCAAAGTAGTTTCTCCTATCCTAAAGAAAATCACTTTTTATATCCAGATTAATTTCCTAATAAAGCCTTATAATGGGAAATCGACTTTATCAACTCAGACATTAAAGGGGTTGTCTCACTACTTTGATTCATCTTACCTCAGTCCTGTTTTCTTGGTTTCATTTTAAATTCAGGGGCGTGTTTACTGGCTTCCACTAGGCTGCAGTAGAAGTCAGGTCTGTAGCTATAGCAACCAGTGCTGGCAGCCTATCAGGAGAGATCAAACAGGTCTGTAGCTATAGCGACCAGTGCTGACAGCCTATCAGGAGAGATCAAACAGGTCTGTAGCTATAGCGACCTGAGGAGCAGCCCATACAAGAGGGGATATCTAGGAATAGCTAGGACACTGTTAATGAATACATATTGCAAAGTGACTTGTTTTTGCAAGATCTTTAACATGAAAAGCAATCCTTGTAGTGAGACAACCCCTTTAATGGCATATCGACAGGATGTGCCGTAACTGTCAGATCCCACACCCATCTCAAAAACGGGACCCTGAAACTCCTTGCGCAGAATACAGAAGTGGGCACCCATGTGATATTTATGGAATATCCTATCAATATGCCATACATTTCTGAGATGATAAACCTTTTGAAGGCCCTTAGCACACCAGTACATACCGGTACATTCTGAAAAAGATTGCTCAGCACTTCTCAAACGTTTTGCAGAAAAGTGATATTTATTAAGCAGTAGACGTAGTGGACGTATCTCCAATATGAAACAGAGCAGATGCAGTATAAGTCAACCAGAGAATATTTTCAGCCAGGCGGCCTTCCTCAGTCTTGTCTGGTAGAGACTAATGAGGCAGCAGAGGTTAGAGGGGTCTCCTCTCCCCCTGGATTACTTACACTGCATCTGCTCTATGTTTCATATTGGAGATACATCCACTACCTCTACTGCATAATAGATATCACTTTTCTGCAAAAAATTTGAAGATTGTTGAGGAATCTTTTTCACTTTCTATTATATAGGATTGGTAATCCTACTGCAAGCACCGCAGTACTCTTAAAGACACCATTACCCCTTCTTTATCTCTATTTATCCTTGTAGATTGTATGCCCTCACGGGCTGGGTCCTCTTTCCTCTCTGTATCAGTTACTAGTCATTTTCCGTCACCATTGTATTTGTTCAACATTTGTTATGTATGTAATTCCCCTTGAATGTACAGCGCCCTGGAATTAATGGCGCTCTAAAATAAATAATAATAATAAAAAATACTGATGTACCGGTACATTCTGGCAGCGTTAAAGGGGTCTTGCCAGGACGTGCCTTATCTGCTAAGAAGCAAATGTAAACAAGCCACGCTAGCTGAGAGAGAGAGACAGACTGCCAGAGCTGCATAAGGGATCGTGTGAAATGTTCACTCAAATAATCAAACTACAACTAGTGGAATCTGTATACAAATGACAACATCTTTTCTCCACAGCAGCTTGAAAGCTTCTTCATGTTCTCTGTCATCAGATAAAGTAGGGATCTACTCAGATAATCACACTACAACTAGTGGATTCTGTAACCAAAAGACAACATATTTCTACCCGGTGCCTTGAAAGCTTCATCAGCTCCCTTTCATCAGCTAAGAAGGGTTCTCTGTGCAAGCCCGGCCAGCAGATCGTGGCAGGACGTCTCTTTTAAGTAACTCAGGGCAGGTAAGGCAGCCTGTAGCTCTCTCAGGCTGCATTATTTTTAATCACATATATTTAGAAAAGTGATTAAATAAGTATTTTGGAGGATCCCACGTCAACATTACATCGTGTCAAAACCCCTTTAAGGCAGTAGGCGGCTCAACACTAGCTTACTCCAATCTCCATCATTCAACCATGTAGACAGCATGGTAAATGCAATTACAGCATCTAATTGATTAAAAAAACAGGCTCACAATCACTTTCCCCCCACCCACAATCATGGGGTGCTATTTGACCTAATGAATGCCTACATAGCTGCCATGTTTATACTCCTATTACACCCTGCCATAGGAAAAGTGTAATAGGAGATAAATGAAGTCCCTAAATACTGCAGCATGTAGTATAAGAGAACAAGCAATTGCATGTGCAACTCTCCTACTCCAAATGACAGAAAACAAAAAGAATATATCTCAAACCAATAGAGTAGTGGATTGGTACCAGTCTAACATTCAATTACACGGTATATTCATCAGGTCACCGGAAACCGGTGGTGCTTTGCTTTCGTATAGAAAGTTCCACCAATAGCGGCACGCACCAATTCTTCTTCTGTTAACCTTTATTCAGCGTTTCAATAAAAACAGCAGCACATGGACAGAGAGCGACACCGATTCAGCCGTTTCACGTCAGACGCTTCCTCGAGGCATATACAGCGCATGCGTACAAGCGCCTTTAAACTCCCCTGTGCCAGTCAACCAGTGACAAGAGCTGCTGTTTGCTGGCCGGGCTTGCGCAGACCACACTTCTTATCTGATGAGACTGAGCTGCAGAAGTTTTTAAGGCACCGGGTAGCAATATGTTTTCTTTTGTATACAGAATAAACTAGTTGTAGAGTGATTAGATCCCTGCTTTATCTGATGACAGAGAACATGAAGGAGCTTTCAAGCTGCTGTGTAGAAAAGCTGTTGTCTTTTCTATACAGAATCCACAAGTTATAGTTTGATAATTTGAGTGAACATGTCACAGGATCCCTTATGCAGCTTTGTGCTCTGGCTGTGTGCGTCTCTCTCTCTCTTTCAGCTCCTTGATTTGTTTACATTAGCTTCTTAGCAGATAAGGCTCCTCCTGACAGTGCAGTCTGAGGTTGTGTCTTGCTGTATTGAGAATCCACTCTTGTACTGTTTATTATTTCATTTAAGTTTTGAGACGCTCCCTTGGATTCCTCACTCCTCACTCGCCCCCACCCTCTCTCCCCTGCAGCTTCATGACTCAGCGTGATTTGTTGACATTCTGCCTGTGTTAAGGAATAGAGGTAAGAATCTTTCGTTTCGGCAAATCCCCTTTAAGTTCACTTAGAAATGATTGCAGAATGTTTTATTTATTTATTTATTTTTTTACATTTTTTTTACACCATTCACATTCCACACTTAATAACTTTTTAGATTAATTCTACAGGTTATTACGGTCGTGTGGATATCTAATATGTGTAGGTTTTTTTTCTTGTGTGTAATGTATGCACAATTTTTTTTAATTAAATATTTATTTTTATTTTATTATTATTTTTTTATTCATTTTTTTACACTTTTTATATTTTTTACTTTTTTTACACTTAGTAATGTATTAGCATATTCATATATGCTAATACATTCTAATCTGTGTCACTTTGACACAGGCAGTGATCTGGACAGCACACAGTGTGTCCTGGTCCCTGGCTTCATACACAGACAGCTCTGGGGCCACTCTACGTCCCCAGGGCTGACTGTGCAGCCGTTCCCCGGGCTCTGTCGGGTCACCGGGTGTTCCGATCACCCGACAGAGCAGAGGAACCCTTTGATTGCGCTGCGGTAACGCACCGCCGCAATCAAAGGGTTAAAGCATTGGGTTGCGGAGATTTCCTCCACTTCCCGGTGCTCGCAGGACATGCTCTGGGATCAGGGCTGTATAGTACAGCCCCGATCTCAGCGCAGTTGCGGCGCCGGGCGCCGCAAACCCCTAAGGCTATGTTCACACGGCTTAAAAGGGGACGTATTTCAGTCCATAATTACGCACCGTAGTGCGCAAATTACGGCTGGAATACGTCCCAGTCATTACGGTAATCCACAGTTCTCATAGAGAACTATGGATTACGTCTCCTCTCCCTGCTCGGCGAATCCGCCGCAGGGGGAGAAAGTGACATGTCATTTTCTAGCGGCGTATACGCGCCGCTAGTAATGATAGTCTATGGGCCGGTGAGGTGCCAGCCCCCCGCTCCTGCCCCGCCGCCGGCCACACGGCGTTATTGCGGGGCGCAATTACGACCCACAAATAAGCCGGGTGAACATAGCCTAAGTCTGCAGCGACGCCAAAAGACGTCACTGAAGACGAACGACCCACACCAGCCGGCTTCAAAAGACGGTGCGCGGTCGTTAAAGGGTTAAATATTGAGATCTTGCTTAAAGGGCGTGTCTCACGAGGTAGATCCGCGTCTCACTTTGGCTCGTATGAGAACAAGGAGGGCAACGGTGCATGAGAATAAGGAGCTTGTAGCCGTCCTCTCCATTCACTTCCATGGGAGTTCTGAATATAGCAGAGCGAGTGTGCTCGGCTAGATTCGGAACTCCCATAGAAATAAGTGGGGATGATGGCTGCAAGTGCCACTCTCCTTATTCTCATGCTAGCTACGAGCTTACCTGTAAAGAGGATATTTCTTTGTGGGACAACTCCTTTAATTTCAGGCCCTACAGAAAAATGTCAGAATGGTTCCCATCCCCTACAAAAAGGGAGAAGATTTATTCCCCATTCCCATAAAGCAGTATCACAGCTGAGCTCTTACTTGCACAGTGCACACTAAAGCTGCTTTCACACAGCGCAGTTTTGGTGCAGTTTTAACTGCGCTCCAATTAATCTGCCTTTATTCACACCAAGCTTCTTTCAGTTGTCTAAATTTTTCAGAAAGATGTTTCAAGTAAGTCATCAATGACCTTGTGTGAAGTCTTTTGGATACAAACACACTAATTGATTACTCACTTTCCAAACAGTTGAGATAAGTGAAAGAAGCTGCTGGTAATAAAGGCAGTTTAATTAGAGCGCAGTTAAAACTGCACCAAAACTGCGCTGTGTGAAAGCACCTTAACCATAGTTGGCAACTTTTGAAATTGTAAAAGCAGGAGATTGTAGTGGGCAGCGCGCGTAGCGCGCCGCGGCAAAGATTTGCATGGACATGCCCATCTTGTCGATGTGCCACGCCCCTTCAAAAAGCCACACCCACTCCACCTAACTGCATAACGGCTTTGGAAGACAGCCATGTAGATGCCCTTATAGCCAGGTAGTAGCCCCCCATAACCAGGTAGTGCCCCTTACAGGCAGGTAGATGCCCCCTTGTAGCCAAGTAGATGCCCCCTCTGTAGCCAGGTAGATGCCCCCCTTTGTTAGCCAGGTAGATGCCCCCTTTGTTGCCAGGTAGTGCCCCCTTGTTTGCCAGGTAGTTCCCCCTCTGTTGCCAGGTAGTGCCCCCTCTGTTGCCAGGTAGATGCCCCCATTGTTAGCCAGGTAGTGCCCCCTCTGTTGCCAGGTAGATGCCCCCATTGTTAGCCAGGTATTGCCCCCTCTGTTGCCAGGTAGATGCCCCCTAAAAATAAAATAATAAAAGCCACTCACCTGACCAGGCTCCTGCAGCGCGGCCACTCCGGACGATCTCCTCAGGAAGTGAGTGCAGAGGCGCGTCACTACCCCCTGCGCCGCTGACCTGTATGCAAGGCGCACCGGCGCTGTACATACAGGGGGAGAAGGGAGGAGGGGAACGATCCCTCCTGCCTCCTCCCTGCACAGCGAGACTCCGAGCGGGTGAAGCGGCCGCAGCGGCCGCTTCACCCGCCGGTGGGAACGGCCCGGCGGTGCCAGAGTAGCGCACCAGTGCTACAATGTCACCGCGGTCAGTTAAAGAGCCCCCTGCCGCCTACTGGCGGCGGGAGAAATGCCCACTCTGCTGGGGGGGGCGGGGGGGGGGGGGGACCCCAATTAGCGGGCCCCTCCGCCAAAAGCGGGAGAGTTGGCATGTATGACCTTAACTCATGCAGCATCAACAAGATTCCTCTGACTATGCTTTTTTTAATTATGCATGGCAGATTGGTTGATCCAGCACTCTCAGCAAGTGAATAGAAAAGTAAAACAAACACCTAGGGCCACATGTGTGAAAACTGTCTATGTCTAAAATTCACTTTGTTGCCCATAGCAACCAATCAGAGCGCCCATTTCATTTTTCCAGAGAACTATATAAAATGAGAGGGCCACTATGATTGGTTGCTATGGGCAACAAAGTGAATTTTAGACTTAGACAGTTTTCATACATGAGGCCCTTAATTCTCACACATTAAAAAGATATGCCACGTCTAAGGACACATTGTCCGAAATGCATAGGTTTTCCTTTGAGCGAAACCATGCGCTAATTTAGCCCTATCTTTTTAATGCTTGAGAATTAAGGGCGACATGTCCCAACTCGCCAACGCCAGTTTTTTGGTCTATTTTGCGGCAAAACCGCTTTTGACGCCATGTTCTTGTTGTAGATGAACTGTCGTACACCAAAACTAGGCGCATTATACGCCGGGCATGACACTTTGTAATGCGCCTAAATATGGTGCGCTGTTCGCCCCCGTCACGCAATGCACCTATTGAGGCGCATTACACATAGTTGCCAACCCTCCCGTTTTTGGCGGATCACTCCCGCTAATGGGGGGCCGTGTCCCGCCCTCCCGCTAAGGTGGCCTCACCTCCCGCCTCTTTAGAGAAGCTGGAGGTTATCTGTATACAGAGGCATCGGGCAGCGTCTCTAGAACGCTGCCCTTCAGCCTCTGTCCTGCGCCGCCGCCGGCAATACTCTCCTTCAGAGGAAGCTACGAGAGCATTGCTGGGGAAGGGGGCGGGGATTAGCGGCACCCGTGAAGCTCCGCCCCCTTTCCCTGAGTTTGAAGGACTAGGATGCCAGCAGGACAGGTGAGTGCAGGGATGGCTGTATGTGTGGGGAGGGGGGTGGCTGATTGCCTGTGAGGAGAGGGGTGTGTGTGCAGTGAGTGTGAGTGCATGTGAGGGGAGGGGAGTGTGTGCAGTGAGTGTGAGTGCATGTGAGGGGAGGAGTGTGTGTGCAGTGACTGAGTGCATGTGAGGGGAGGGGAGTAAAGTAAGTTTTATTATTTTATTGTTACTAGTTATAGGGGAACTGCCTGGATAAAGGGGGAATCTGCCTGGCTCATGCGGGCATCTGCCTGGCATCGGGGCATCTACCTGGATAAAGGGGGCATCTTCCTGGCTCATGGGGGCATATGCCGTGCATGGGGGCATCGACCTGGATAAAGGGGGCATCTTCCTGGCTCATGGGGCATATGCTTGCATGGGGGCATCTACCTGGATAAAGGGGGCATCTTCCTGGCTCATGGGGGCATATGCCTTGCATGGGGGCATCGACCTGGATAAAGGGGGCATCTTCCTGGCTCATGGAGGCATATGCCTTGCATGGGGGCATCTACCTGTATAAAGGGGGCATCTGCCTGGCTCATGGGGGCATCTGCCTGGTTTATGGGGGCATCTGCATGGCGCATGGGAACATCTACATCTGCCTGGATAAAGGGGGCATCTGCCTGGTATGGGGGCATCTGCCTGGTTTATGGGGGCATCTGCATGGCTTATGGGGACATCTACCTGGATAAAGGGGGCATCTGCCTAGCTATTGGGGGAACTACCTGGCTACAAGGATCATCTAAGTGGCTATTGGGGACACTACCTGGCTTTGGGGGCACCTACCTGGTATAAGGGGCTCTACCTGGCTGTAAGGGGACTACCGGCTATTGGGGACAGCTACCTGGTTAAAGGGGGCATTAACCTGGCTACAGGAGGATATACCTGGTTCAAGGTTCAAATAGGCCACCGAGATACCTACTATTGGACCAGTTTGTCAGTTATCTCCCAGCTCTGCTGGATGCTGAATATGACCATCCGAACAGTCAGGGAAAGTGGTTGACGCAAAATCCCTAATTAGCTTTCTTCCAGAGCATTACCACTGTTAGGCTCGATGTTCACACGGCTTAATTGCGGGACGTATTTCGCCCGCAATTTACGACGTTGTGGACGGGGTAATGGGGGCGGGCGGTGAGTCGGGGGAGGGAGTAAGCAGCGTAGGGCCGGCACTTCGCCGGCCCTTTAGATATCCACTGCTTAGCGGCTCGCGTGTATATACGGCGCTAGAAAGTGACAGGTGGAATTATCACCCGCCCGGCGGATTCGCCGGAGCGGGGAGAGGAGAAGTAATCCATAGTTTCTCTATGAGAACTGTGAACTTACCGTTAATGATTGATTGGGCCGTTTTCGGCCCGTAATTGGCTCGCACTTCAGGCGCGTAAATTACGGACCGAAATAGGCCATTTTTAAGCCGTGTGATAAATGGCCTAAGGTGCGAGTAGGTTGGTGTTGGCTTTTTCCAATGGGGGTGTGGCTTAAATGCAAGATGGGCGTGGATCTGACATTTTCGACACGGCGTGCTACACACGCCGCCTTCACGTCTCCTGCTTTTTTACTTTCAAAAGTTGGCATGTATGGCTTTTAATAATGTTATGCACGGGCCGGGCAACGTGTTGTCAGTGTGGGTGAAGTGTGTTTTTGTATTGTAATACAGTTCCTTGCCGTGGCCGGGGGTCTGCGTGCTGCTGCCCACAGCTCAGTCGAGTTCTCTCTTTACTGTGCTGCTTTGAGCGGCCCGCCCCTCCCTCCCTGTCCCCCCCTCTAGCTGCTTGCGGACTCAGTCTGATACTGGAGAGTGGAGACTGGCCTGGCGCATTGCCCTGCCTGAGTGACAGGGACTGATGGTACTTATCCTCTTATGTCCTATTACATGCCAACTCTACCGTTTATGGCGGGGGGGAGTCCCACTCTATTTGGGGTCCGCTTCCGCCTCCTCTCCGGGGGGAGTTGGGCGGCCGGGGGGGTCCTTTAAATTTACCGGGCGCAAGAAGTGCGCTGGTGGGCTACTCTTGCTGCAGCGGGGTGATCCGCTGTCCAACAGGCTGGTGTGAGCGGCCGCAGCGGTCCGCGTCTCCCGCCCGCGGTCTCAATGTGCGGGAGGATGGCAGAGGATCGCTCTCCTCCTCCCTCCTCTCCCTGTATGTACGTCGCGAGGTGGTGTGCGCCGTACATACAGTCAACGGCGCAGGGGGAAGTGACGCGCGGCCTGCAGGGGAAGGGTGACTTCGCGGCCTGCTCTTGACTCGCACCCCTGGTCATGAGGAGATCGGGACTCGGAGCTGGCCGCGCTGCCAGGAGTCCTAGGTAAGTAATGTGTATTTTATTATTATGATTTTTATTAGCTTTGGGGCTTACCCTGGCTAAACAGATGAAGGGCAACTACCTGGCAACAGAGGGGCACTAACTCTGGCAACAGTGGGAGGCACTACCTGGCAACAATGGGGGCACATACCTGGACTAACAGATGGGGGCACTCCTTTGCAACAGAGTGGGCACTACTTGGCAACAGAGGGGCCACACCTGGCAAACAGATGGGGGCACTCCCTTGTCTAACAGATGGTGCAACTACCTCTAAATAGTGCGTTACCATACCTGGCAACATGATTTTGAAACTTACCATAGACAACATATTGTACATCAATGTCAACATATTTTTCACTACATTCAACAAATTTTTCACTACCTTTCCACAACATGATTGTTGTCATTACTTCTAACGATTTTTCTCTACCATTTTCAACATATTTATTCCTCACCTGTCAAACATCATTTTTCCACATACCATTTCAACATGATTATTACATAACCATTCAACATATTTTCAATCAACCAGTCAAACAAATGATTTCACAACATTCAACAATTTTTCATACCTTTCACACATAATTGGCACAAGGCGCATTCAAGAACATCGCTCTGCTTATTCACCACCTGTCATACAATTTTTGTCCCCCACCCAATTCACATACCACAATTTTTCAACAACCATTACCCAAATTTCTTCGCCAAATTCAAACCCATTTTTCAAACATTGCAACCCACAAATTTCAAAGGGATTCAGACATAGTTTTTCCTGCACCAATTCTATACAAACTTTTTCATTACATTCCATAACTTTCCACCATTAAAATTTTTTTACTTACCATTCTCACATTTCCAAGCTCCATTTCATATACATAGTTCCACTCCGAACAATCATATATTATTCTATTTATTTTACAAAAATAACTTTTTAATTCAAACCACAATATTTTCTAACCAATCCCATGAAAAAGTTTGTTCTGTCCCCTCTCTACTCTCTTTGTCTACCCCCTAAAAACACCAATCAAAAACCCAAAACTACCTAAATTCCACCCCATGTATCATAATACCGATGTCCATCATATTAAACACCCCATCTTTTCCATTGTCTTCTTCATCTTGTCCTCAATAGAGTTAGTTCTCTTTACCCTTCTTAATCTCCCTTTCATCTTATGTAATTCCTTCTCCTCACATACCCCACAATCAGACCATCCCCCTTATCCACACCAACTCAAACCTATTTCCCTCATATCATTTTCCTCAGAACAAACCTGTGAGTCTCCATTTATTTCATTTTATTGTTCCATATCCATTTCCCATCTCCATTTCTTTTAGTGTGTGTTCACCCACACACCCTTTTCCCAACACCATTTTATTTTTTTTCTTCCCCACACCTTTTCCCATCAGCCATTTCTTTTATTTTTTGTCCCACAATCCTTTTTCCCGTCAGACCATTTCATTTTTTTTTGTTTTTTTCTTACTCCCTCAACCTTTTGTTCCCCAGTACACATTTTGTATTTTTATTTTTTGTTCCCCCATAACCTTTTTCCCAAAACATTTGTTATTTTTTTTTTTTTCCCCCACTCCCTTTTTTTCCCAAAACCATTTTTATCTTTTTTTTTGTTTTCCCCAAAACCATTTTCCCTCATAACCATTTTCTTTTTTTTTTTTCTTCCCACACCCTCCTTTGTTCAACACATTTCTTTTATTTTTTTTCCCCACAACCTTTTTTCCCCCCAACACCATTGTTCTGTGTTTTTTGTTTGTACCCCACAGGCCCTTTTCCCATCAACCATTTTATTTTTTTTTTTATTCCCCCCCCCAAACCCTTTTCCCATCAGTGACATTTTTCTTTTTTTTTCCCTACTTTTTTTTTCCCCCGTACCCTTTTATCCATTGTACCATGTGTTTCTTTTTTTTGTTCACCACACACCTTTTTCCCATCACCATTTTTGTTTTTTTTGTTATCCAACCCTTTTTCCCATGTAACTTTATCTTTTTTCTCCACACCTTTTTCATACATTTATCTTTTTTTAAGTTACTGTTCCTACCACACAACACCCTTGATATTTCACCATAACTTGTTTTTTTTCACCCACACCCTTTTTCCTCTCCCATCACCATTTTGTTATTTTTTTTTGCTGTCCCAGACACCTTTTTCCCATCTAATACATTTCTAGACAACTCTTTGTTTTTGTAGTGTGTGATAATACGCTCATCCCCTTTGTTCCCACTGTGTAACTCCATAGCTGTTGTGACATATGTGTTTTTGCTGTTTTTTTATGTGTCACTCCGAAGACTAACCCCTTTTTCCGTGTATCCATGGATATGTGCTCCACGCGTAGTAGTGCTTATTATGTGTGGTATCATTCACTGAGTTTCAGACTGTGTCCACCTTTGACCACGTTTTTCAGCGCTTGCTGTGTTCCGTTCAGTCCTGTCTTAGCTGTCGTGCTTATTGTTCGTTTTTCCCCTCTCAGTGACCTCTTTTAGTGCACGCTTTTTTTCTCTGGTTATTATCTTTGACACTCCCATTGGATCGTGTCTTCACCGATCACTCATGTTCTTTCTTCTCTATGTTTGTATTTTTATCACACCATTTTTCCAGACGTACACTAGATTAGACTGACGACAATGTTTTGCTGTTATACTATGTAGTGTTCCGAGCTACCAATTTTGCTTCCCATAAACGTATTTTTCATTTTGTCGCTGTGTTTTTACTTTGTTGCTTTTGTTCTCACAACTCCAGAGTGAGAAGTGTCGCATAAGAGTCACATTTTCTATTTTTTTTTCATTTTGTGGTCCCCAGCACCCTTTTTGTATATAGGCTCCCTGTCCCCTGCAACCACATGTCAGTTTTTGTCTTGCCGCACACACACATTTTTTTCCATCAACCATCTTGTTTAAAATGTTGTGTTTTGCCTTCCACACCCTTTTTCCACTGTAAACATTTATCATTTTACTGTGTTGTGTGTTTGTGTGTTGTGTGTGACCGGTTATTGTCCAACACACCTTTTATATGACTCCTGTGTCACCATTTTATTTTCAGTTTGTCTTTTCCAAACCCCTTTGTGTGACCACCTCTGTCACCATGTGCTTTGTTGTTTTGTGATTCCAATCTTTTTTCTGCCATCCACCATTTTTCCCCACTCACGACGATTCGTATTCTTGTTCTGTTCCACATTTCTCCACTTTCCCGACGTAGTTTTTTTCTCGGCATACACTCCAGATACGTGTTGTTTTCTTGCATTGCGCCCTCATCATCTAACTGACTCCACACCTTTGCGTTATATTATAGTGCCGCACTCGCCTATACTATGACAATAGTGTTTGTTTCGCGTTTACCTTACATACTCCTCAGAGTTTATGCATCTTTTACATTATTAGTTGACCTCTGATGACTAGACTAGTGTGTCTGTGTTGTGATGTCGACTTCCCCCACTCCACTTGTGTGTGTGATCCAATAACCATGATTGTTTGTTTGTTAGCGAACAGTCCTCCCCGTGTCGCCTTTTCTCCTAACCACCATCTTTTTTGTTTTTTTTCTCGACATACTAGCCACTGACCACAATTGGTAGATGCGTTTCTCACTTGCGCCTGCACACTCGACCTAGTGTGTCTTTTGTTTAAAGCACTATATGTCGACTGATGTTCCACCATAACTGTGAGCAAACTACACGATGTTGTTTGTGTGTTCCATGCCTGTCGCTCACGATTCAAGGGCATTATTTGTTCCGACGACTGCACATGTCATGTTTGTGTGTGTTTTGCTCTCCAAAGATGCGCACAACTATTTTTGCGCTCCAGACAATCCATTTTTGAGATATACACGTCCATATGATGTCCCACCACCTATTTGTTCGTCCCTCACACACACGTTCTTTGTTTTTCTAACTGTGGTAACGATCCACATATATAGTTTATGCCCCTCTCTTTCCACAATAGTTTTGACTGTGATAGTTCGAATAGTCAAATAGAGCACTTCGCCGCTCCGTTGTCTTGGCAGTATCCTCAATCCTCACTGAGTACAGCTGACTCCGTTCGTTGTCGATACAGTGATCGCTTGGATTTTTTTGTTCACAATCCACTAATATTACGCTTCCCTTTGCGTGCCTCCTCGATCAACCCTGCTACGTGTCTTTGCTTAGTCGCGACGTGCGATACAAATTCCGCACTGAGCACACTGTTTTGTTAATCCAACAAAACCCTGTTTTGTTTGTCCCTAATCTAGATGCTACACATCTCAGTTCGTGTAGATTCCCTCGCAACTCACGCGCTATTAATGTCGTGTTGTCACAGGTGGTCTTTTCCATACAATACGCGCGTAATGTCGCTCGCAGACTATCGTATCTTGTGTGGTCGCTCTGTGGCACAACTCACACTCGTCACAACCAATTTCTGTTCTCGCACCACACACAAACCACTCGCCCCTGATACATGCTGTGTTGTAGTTTTCACAGAAAACGATCCCACCCACACTGAGTCGAAGTCACCAATATAACCCTCACTCAGATAGTTCTATTGATTTTACAAAACATCATAACACTTCTGATCCCACCCTAGTCAGTACCTCTCTCCCACAAATCCTCACCACCCAAATTTATCCACACACACCACTTATCTCCCACCTATCAACCACCCTCTTACGTTAATGCAACCTCAACCTATTTCCCCCCAACTCACACCCCTCCTCATTTTTCCTACGCCCTCATCCAACTACACCCCCCACTACACACAACTCACCCGCTTACCTTTTTTCCCCTAATATCCCACTCGCACCCCCACGAATTTTTCTCTCTCACACCAAGACCCCTTGTTTAGACCTGTACCAACCCCACATTTCAACACCCTTTTCTAAATAACCCATTTTTTCATTTTAGTTTTTTCCACCTAATTTGTGTGTCCCACTAGTCTGAGAATCACCCACTCCGCCATCCACCCTAGTGCTGTAGTGACCAATCTCACACTTTCTACCTAGAATATGAATCAACCACCTCAACACCCTTTCCTATATTATTCACAGTTCTTATCACATCTACTCCAACTACACTATGTGTGTTCAACATGTTGTTGTCATTCTATTCCCTTCACCTTCATATCCCACTCCCTTACAATTTAAATCATATCCTTCCTCACCTGATTCATCTTTATATCTCTCATCTCTTTGCTCCCATACCCTATCATCTCACCACACCCCATACAGCCGATACTCCTCAGATCCACAGATAGTGTCTTCATCCACACTATACACTACCACGCAGTACCTCCGCACATAATCCCTTCTACGCCTGACCAATGTATACACCCAATTTTCTCTGCGTCAAACCTTATACACCAACCTCTCACATACTAGTTTTGTTACCCTCAAATCGTCTCCTATGTTCTCCCACACACAGTTAATAATTGTTGTCTGCCATATCTAATAACATTGTAAGTAAAAATAAGAATATACTAGATCACTGAGAACTAACCTATATATTCTCCTAATACAGTTCACCAGTAGTCAACACTAACACTCCATACAGATGATATAGAATGTTTATCACATTCTAGTCCTCTTACAACAGTGTGATTGTAAATAGTAATACAATAATAAAAATCACATTTACAATTAAACCATAACCGCTCCGTGACTCCAACGTGAATTTAGTCTCATTATGCTATCTTAGACTGAGTGATATACGTTTTTCTCATTCCTGTATGATTGCCCCGATTTGTCTCACCACAATGATAAAATCCATCTCCCCTAATACCTGTCTACCACATTAATTCACATCACTTCCCAGACAATTGATTGTGCTCATTTGTTCAAGTGAACCCTGTATGTCAATCATCCAGTGTTCTCACATCGGCCCCAGTACACTAGTATTGTATTCCCATGTTGCTTATATGGTCTATCTAGTAGTATGCACACATAAATACACTCGCGTTACTCGCCTGCCTCCTCCTATGTGAAACAGCCATAGCCTACACACAAGTTCTCCCTCCATTATAAAGACCAAGACTAAATACTCTATAAACAAGTTAGTTCACCCCCGCTCCACGCCACAACACATAAGATACAAAACCATTCTATGATATTATGTCTTTAATGTATTGTCCCTTATTTTCCTTATCCATATTTTTTATATGTTTGTGTGTTGTCTCCCTTGTGTCTATTACACCTTATCTCTGTGTTAGATGTCCTACTTACACCCCTTTCTTACTTTTTTTTATGTACCTCTCTTTTAAGTAGTGTTCGAATGTTTTCCACAATTCTTTTATACCTTTATTTGTGTCTTCTTATCACCATTTAATACATAATCATCCACATCCACATCAACTTTAATTTCCCATCCACCACTCTCCATACAAGTATATTTTTATCTTCCTCACTACCCTCTGCTAGTCATGTTGTTCCCCCAAGTACTGTTGTCCTTACGCACGAGTCCCAACACCATAATCACTAAACACATCTTATATACCCACATCTATCTGAGATTACTCTACATCACTCATACTTTTCAACCCCCACCCCTTTATCTACATTGTCAATAGCCCTTTGCAAATTTATATCTCCCACCTAGACCTTAGTCAATACAATGAAGTGTCTAAAACTATACTAATGTTGAGATCTAAATGATTTTATTAAAACCAATGATGTAATACATATTTGAATTGTCATATGAAAAAAGAATATATAACCTGAACTCACAAGCTAAATATAATCACAATACTTAGTCAAAAAAGAGCCACCCATGTATCACTCTTGTAGGTTGACAACGTGTATTCTATCAGTGAACTTTCATACCATTAATCACATACCACTATGTCCGTGTACTGTTCGTCACAACGCAATACTCATGTCACACTCCTCCACGATATACCGTGTATTGTACATGTCACATAAACAACATTAACCTGTGTGCACCATTACCGTCAAGTTGAAGATTTACTGCGTTGGACCACATGTAATGTTGATACATACACATTTGCGTTGTAGTCACCCAACTGTATCTCCATTGATGTCCCATCCCAGACACATCAAATTATATTTTCACTGAATATGGTGTTTGTCTCACCATTTTAGTACAATTGAGTAATTGTCTAACTGTACTTAAACCCCATTATGTTATGTACCACGATACATTTTGACTCAAAGTGTAAATCTACGTCAGTACTAAAAATATTCTTTTTTAGTATATTTTCAAATGTTTGATACCCATTGAAATTATTAAAAAATACCTACCTATCATGTCGTGACCTGATTAGTGTCACACATATTCCTAAATACAACTTGTTGTGTCCCCAAGTTCATCCAATTGACCCTGTCCCATTAAAAATCTCCATATTCACCTTGACTTTCACATCTATAGTAACACTCATAAGTAATATCACTACTCACACCATAATATACCCTAAATCAACCCCAGATGTTCACGACACAAGTCCTGTCACACTTATCCTCTCTATCCAGTGCACATATAAGCACCAACAAATAAATTCTCAAATCCCCAAAACTTTATGTGTAGCCGAAAATATAGTATAATGTGATCACACTCAGTGTCGCTTCTCCATGTAATAAGAAAAGTTGACACTTAAGAATTATCACTACCTCCGAAACATTCTCCCAAACCACATGTGTCGTAAAAAATGCTTCCGAACAAACCGTCTCAAGTCACATACTCGGTACACATATAGAACCTCAGTTATCAAGAGTTTACTTCCGCAAGAATCAAAATAATAAAACATACAATACACTCTCAGTGTGCCTAATAATCGCTCATTTAAACAACCCACTGTATTTGGCAATTTTCACTCAGTTGTTAAAGATACTTACAACCTCTGATCACCAATCAAATATAGAAATGTAGCCCAAGTATCACTGATAAAGTCATAGGAATTGAATTCACCTCTCATGAGATGTCTATATCCAACATTACCCCACTACCAGATAGCCCGTAACTAGACCCCCCTTGTGCATATGTGCAGAGTGGCTCGAGATGACTAGAGAGCTTCTGAGGTCATCGTGAGAATGCCTATGAGAAGGCGAGAGTCAAGGCTGACTAGAACAGTATTGACTCTATACGCACCATGTTGAAGTAGACGATAGAGGCATCTGAGATGGCTAGATAATCATCATCTTGAGAAATAGATAAAAATATATAATACAAAGATTGAGATAATAATGTGTGTTGAGTGTACTGCCTTAGTAGGGTTTCATGTATATTAAAATGTCACTGACAGATAAATGGTGATTAGGTGAATGGAATGTTCAAAGGTGTATAGATGTATTAGGGGCAGAAAATAGTTACAGTAATATATATCATACTCACTGATATATTGTATACAGTGTCGTGATGATCTTTTACGCGGCACTCCCTGTACACTAGAAATAACAAGAGGTTAGTTGTAAGTTTGACTGCATCTTGGTAGTAAGTAGTAGTGTGTTAAAAATACCTCTCATCTGGTAAGATCTAGACTAATATTGATCCACCTCAATGAATTGAGATTATGTGATTTATGAGCGTGTGTTATTTGAGTGAAATGGTTAAACACTTATACTACATGAGAGTTTGTAACTCTCATAAAGATTTATACCATGTACCACAAGTAATATATCATATATAATATTGTTGATAATATAAGTTGTGGTTCTCTAATCAATTGTTGCCGATGATGTACTAATAAGATATGAGCGGCACTAGAGTTGCTCACTAGATGAGACTGTGCTAAGAGATTTGGTCAGTGTCAGGAGACTGGATACTGCGATTGTGTGCTTAGACAGAGAATTATCTGTCACCTCCTGTTATCTTGTATACTGGCAATCAAATAGTCGCTCTCAAATTCAGCTCATACTAGAGACGAGAGGATAATTGTGAGGCTCCTCTTGTTGGGTATGTGTAGTCTGTGTATTATAGAAAAGAGTTAAGAGATGGACACACTTACTCGCAGAGAGATTGAAATTGTCGAGATGGAATTGTTCAGCGACTTACATAGAGATAATGAGTCCGGATCGCTGTGAAGATGTGACAACACCAATAATCCTATAGGACGAATGTTTTGACTCCTGGCGATTATACGCACAAACAGACCCTCAAGCTCACTCAAACGTGGTATCGAGCTAACTTTGTTGTTGACGTATGAGCAGTATAGTGTTGTGTTACCACATACCATATAGATACAAAAGCAATTTGAAATTCAGTGCAATTGTCATATAGGAGGTTCCTAATGCAGTTGACCCTTTGTAGTATGTTGTGTATGATGTAACATCAGTGGCTATAAGGAAGCTTATCACCATGTACACCACAGTATGTTTGCCGAATTTCCATGTTGTCAAATCATTACACCTCCTCGCGTGTCACTAATATGGGAAGATAAAATGAGCTCCCTTTGTACCTAACACACGCAAATTGGATCTATGAAATATATATAGAGCTCATAATACACGATGATCTCACATCGCTCCACAAACTATTGTGAAATCCCTCAAGATGACCTGAGCTGCTATTTCATACGGGTGGATTAGTAGAAGTCAATTGGGGAGTAAATAACGATCAAACCATGTGTGATGTAAGTCTGTCCGTAAATGTGTCGCAGGACGACGTGTCATAGGGCCGGATCGGTGGTTTAAGGCAGCACTAAGAAATGTAAGCCCATTGGGGTCGGCGCACAACATATGGTGCCATAAAGAGTAGTAGGGTCCGCGATGGAGGCTACCACCTCGCCCACAATTGGTGTCGTACACCCCCACGTTTCAGATCCCTCTAACACCTTTAGCTACGCCTGCACAATTATCATAAAGTGGCAATGACTCTATCTCTATCACGGACTACCTCCTCAAGAACGTAAAAATGAACTCAGTCACTCGGCCACCCATGCGGCCGGATGTCCTTGTCATAATTTCTTTTGCTATAGAGTCACAAACTCTAAGCATAGTGTGTACCATCTCCTATCCCCGGACTCTCGGCTCGTTCGCGTGATAATACAATTAGATCTAACTTATGAATCCTGTGGACTCCATAATATGGTGATCATCTTGTTATCTCTATATATATACGCTCACACACTTTCTCTGATAGTTGTAGCATGGTTTGCGGTCAGAATACTCCCTGATATATTAGAACAGTCCACTGAATAAAGTCAGGACCTTAGACATAGAGAGAGTGAATCTGTGCAGATCCACGCCATCAATGCACTCAGAACGAGGCTTAGTGGCTGTATGACGTTAAATAGGAATACGACAATCCCTCCTTGACTCAGTTCTCATCATAAGTATGCGGCGTGGCGATCACACGCCATACATACTAAATGAAGTGAACTTGAATTAACTTGGCTATCAACTACTTAAGTTGCCGTTGCACTGTAGACTACGTGTGTTATAAAATACCCTACACAGGAAATGATCAATTATGCGATGGACATCTCTGTCATAAGGTGGTATGATATGTAGCGGACTACGATACAATATAGTACACGCATATCTGGTAGTTCTGGCCCTACTGTGATCAGAAGAGATACTTTAATGCTTAAGGCCTCATGTCGCATCTGTGATATCTGAGACTGTGAGACTCTATGTTATCAAATCGCAATGCTACGTCTGCCGCGCTCATCACTCGCATCGCGCTAATACATCGCCAGATAACCCATATACTCCTCATCACACGCCTAGCGCTACAGATCCCCAGCGATCTCATATCACCGGAGCGCGCTGCTCGCGATACACACCACATCTGGGCTGACACGCGATCTCACGTGATCATGAACCCCACGTGTTCTAACGCTGACACATAAGACAAACTACACCATCGCGGAGATGTTGAGCATGTAATAGAGCATAATCTTCAGAGTTTTTGTGTTCACAAGTAATAAGATAGTGTACAAATAGTAGCTGAGATTTGGACTGCACGCTCATGTGCTCTCTGAGATGGATTTTATTGATGTGACGTCTGTCTGAGGGGAGACATCACTCGCAGTCTTCTGAAGCCTCTCGCGAGGATACTATATCGTATGCCTGTATAAGTGTGCTATCGGATCAAGTGTCTATGTGTGTTTCTGTTGACGCTGCAGAGAGCTGAGTATTGATCGACAGCGTAGACTCCACATAATTAGGCAAGAAGCACAAGGATATTATAGTAAACTTCTGTAGGATAATAATCCGTCCATCACATCCTATGGGCTACTCATCGTGTATACTGGTACTCCTGACGCTCACCCATCGCCATAGATTCAGGGTATTTGACAGTTGTGAGACCAGGTTATGTACACTGCTACCTGCAAATTATCACATCGACAATAGCACCTCACAATTATAACAAAGCAGCTCTATATAATATCCTACCACATCGTCTGTCGCACTCATACAGTAGTACGTGACTAAGCTGACTTCCTCCTCGCACCATCCTGTTTGACGTGTAAGTGAATGAGACTCACTATTCACGCGCATGTGTAACCGAGAAGAGTATTTTTGTTCAACAGATAAGCTAGGTGACATAAGTTTCATATGTGCGTAGCTACTACCAGTGCCGTGAAGGTCAGCAATGTGCTTGCGCACAACAATAGCTTTTACTTGACATTTGTAAGGGCACACACAGGAGGGCAGCTGTTCTTTTGTCTGGATGTGTCGCATGTCGACTTCTCGCCTCTTTCGTCCGTGAATAGTCGTCTATGTGTCGCTCACATGAGATACTCGTCTCGTCAAGTGATATGGAGTATGTGTCACTCCTGACCCGCTTTCACACAGCTGCGTCTGTTCTGTGGAATATTGTACACGACTGAGTAAAGATCTAGACCATCGAAGAATCTGTACATTTCACTTCCTTTGTTTTCTAATTTTTATCTACCTTGTGTGCCACACCTAACTGATTGACTGTGGCCCCGTGTGCCTCCTCGCCGTGCCATCTCCTGTGTAGAGAGAGCAAACTTCTTGTCTCCGCAATGTTTAGTCCAAGATTTGCGTCCCGATTGATGGTGCTAGCTCTCTCTCTATCAACCTATCCTAGGAGTAATTTATGCGGCGGAACCCCTCAATAGGTATGTAGGCTGGTACAGACTGTGGTCTGGCCCCGGGCAGTTAGCTAGGGTAAGTTGTGGAGGTAGCACGATTAGGCGAGCTTTGCCATGCGGGCGTTTTAGAAAAATTTGTATGCATGATATTAGAATTGCGCTGTCTAGAGAATGAGTACTTTATGGTCGCGCTGCGACAAGTCTTGTAGGTTAGTGGTCCTATCGTTCACGTTGAGTAGTTGTGAGGGCTATAAGAGTAGGGAGGGGTCCTTCGAGTAGGATTTAGTTTGGAGGATTACCGCGCTGAGATCTGGTAGTGTGAAAGTAGTAAGTTATTGTGGTGACTGCTTACGGGGTAGTATGTCGTCGTGGCCGTCACCTTGATAGAGACACATCGATAGCATGAGGTCCACCCACCCTCCGCCTGTAGAATGTTAAGGGCCACCTCTTTGTATGCAGAATATTAGTCCCCTTCCTGTAAAAGTTGCAGGGCCCCAATTTGTATGCAGAGTCGTTCCCCCCCCCGTAGGAGAGGGCCGCCACTCCTTGTCAGGCAGCAATTAGATTCCGCGCCCCCCCCCTGTAGAGCGAGAGTAGGGCACCCAAAATCCTTTTGTATGGCGTAGAATAGCGTGTCCCCTCCACTGTGTAGATTAGGGACCTCACTCCACTTGTAGAGGATCAGGAATTCAGATGACCCCTGCTCCTAGTAGGTTTGGTCTCTGTGCGGCCTTGCTGTAAGATAGGCAGAATAATCCCCTCCAGAGAGGCAGAAATAGATCCCCCCAAGTCATTGGGGCCGCCCTGTAGAGCTCGGGAATTAGACTCCCCCTATTTCACAGCTCACTTGTGTAAGTAAGACGCGACGGTTGTGTAAGGTTATGTAGTTCCTGTCTCTCCCGACTGTCCGCGAGGTGTAGGTGTGAGGGACAACACTTTGTGAGGACATAGTTGTTCCCCACCCAGTTATTAGTGTGCCGTCCCATTGTGAGGCAAGCAAGTATTCACCTCCCTTAGATCAGATGTTTTTGTGCCCCTCCCATGAGAGCTGCATTAGTCCCCTCCCCTCCAGTATTTGGCGCCCCCCTGTGTTGGGCATGTAGATCCCCCCCGGAGTTACTTAGAGTGCTCTCCTTGGCTAGGGCGCGCCAAGTTTCGCCCGCGTTTCCCCGCAGATAGATTGGTGTGTTCCGTCCTTTGTAGGGATAGGGTGATTTGGGGCCAGGACATGATTTTTTGTGTTAGGGTAGCGCCAAAAGCTTAGTGAGTTGGGATTATCAGAACCCAGAATGTTTCATGCAATATATACCATTTTACTTGGTAATCCACCTTTTTGGTATCTCAACTATTCCTGTTTTCTTTTTCTGCTTTGCAATTGTCACTGTGGGATTATTGACCAATTTGGGAATAATAGCTGGAACCTCTGACGGATCATTAAGCGACGGGCCATATTTGATCAGGGGACGTCCAACGAAAATTACTGCCGACACCTACTCTTCCACTCTTTGTGGGTTTACCGTTTTGTGGGTGTGGGGAGGGGTACGTGGGTATTATACTCCACATTTGTGTATTAAGCGTTTCTATTACACGAACAGGTTCTGTAATGAATCTGTTGCCGAATCATTGATGACTGTGTAAAAGGAGCGCGACTCTTTTTATATTTTGTTCTTTTTTTTGATTTTGGGATTTTTGTTGGTTGGCCTCTTTTTTTTTTCTGCTCGTTTTGTTGTCTTTTTGTTTCTAGTTTTTTGGTCTTATCTTAGAGATGTTTTTCGAACTTGTCCCGGTATACCGCTCCCACTTCAGTTATTGTTTTGGTCGAGTTTTGCATCCTCTAACAGTCCTGGATAAGTGAATTAGTCACGTTTGAAGTGATTTCTAAGATTCCTGTGTCTCATGCTTGTTGTTTTATACCAAAAAATGAAGACATTGTTTCAAAACCAAAACACACTCCTATGCATTTTGAGTATGGGCTACAATGTTCTACAAGACCCTTTACTGCTCTCCGCAGTCAGAAAAGTAGACTTGGGTTTTTTTTTTTCTATCGTTATAATGTTTTTATTGTCAAAACACATTAGTGATTAAGTACCAAACGCCGATAGGCAATGTGTTTGGATTCAAAAACCTTATTGAAGAGTACGAAAAGCTTTGATAGTCAATTTATCACAACAATACAAACTTGTTTGAGGGCGCATTAATTAACAGGGGGATGAAAGCAAAATATTTTATGGTATAAAGATTTGGACTTCAGTGATTGGATCCATTGGTATGCTCACCAGAAAGGGTTGGGGGTTGTGCCCATCTTTATATGGTGAGAGTTGCATCGGGATCTCATAGAGATGTATGGAGAGTGTAGCATCTCAATGGATGTGCATGCCCGTAATTATACTTAGCCAAGGAGCGTATCATACTCACTGTATGGTATTCCGAAGTAACGACAAACTTGTGTGCGTTCTTAACCAAAGTTAGGCAAAAGATATAGAAAACCATTAACTGTAAACAAAAATGGGGGGGTAGAATACATCGATCGGCTCAGTGCGGCTCACCTGGCGTTCCTCGTAACCATCGCAATCTATATAAGTCGTTTTTTTCTGAATCTTGATCCATTTCTACAAGAAATGTTTTATTTATTTATAGAAATTTGGTTATTACTCAGGAGTTCAATCAGACATAGCGTGTGTAGTCTATGGACATGTCGAGTCGTTGTGTGACTGTCAGAGGCGCGCAGAAAGGAAAATCTAATCACCCGTTAAATAGTGCTCAATGATATTTACTGTATGTAAGGGATGGAGTATGTTCTAATTTCTCCAATTTTTGCATAATGTTTTGGACCTCCCTAAAACCAAGGTCTTTGTTATAGTATGTGAACAAGATGTGGGAAGCCAATGTAGTCCTAGGGATTAATATTTTTCTATGCCTAAGGATCTGAGAAAAAGGTGAGAGAGAATAGGTGGGATTTATTTAAGGAGGGTAGTGGTTTGGGTTCTTGGGGAAGAAAAGTATAAAGTACTAGGTAAATATAATTGGAGAAGCCGTTTTGGGAAGGGCTTCTTTGTACGTTATTCACCGTGATTCTGTAAATATTCGATATCGTATCAACCTGTACTCCTAAAGGGTCTGCAGGAGAACCAAACAACTGCTTTCTTCTACCAGATGTGGAGCCATAGTACCTGATTTGCAGTTATACAGGCCAGACATTTCGCTGGTGACTGAGTTTGGATATTTATTTAAGATTGTAGAAAAGGCCACGGATACACGATATCCATCTGGCTTTGTGTGGATTTGTTATAGTTCAAATCTTGGGCCCTAGTGGACACAGAAGATTTTTGTGTGTCTCAGTTGTCGATCTTTTGCCCCAGTCCTCGCTTCATGAGAGAGGTAAGGTTTCACTCTTTTCTCCTCATTACTTTTTTGAATAAGTGTGAGCTTTTTACGAAAGAATGGTAGTTTGAGTAGATAGTGTCTATATAGAAGACCTGGTTTAGTGCATCGCATTTCATGAATCTGCCCAAACACCAGAGTTCAAATAAAATGTTGTTTGTGTCGTATTCGCGCGCTTAGCTATATCTCAGGTGGGTAGTTTTCCCATGTGACATTGTATAGAGGCTATCGGAGTTGGTTAATTGAGGATGAAATCTTCGCTTAAATTGGTCGTTGTTCTGTCGTACACACCTGATCCATTATAAGACTTTTAGTGTTATGGTGTCAAGGAACCTCACTGCTACAATTTGAGAGGGTAGGCTCTGGGAAACCTAAAAGGGGCGGGTGTGAGGGATACCAGAAGAGTCTCAGGTACGGTTGGGTTTGCCTAAGGTAAGGTTTGTGTTCTTGGGCCATCCAATTATTATGATAATATTGTCACTTTTTTTTTGGTTGTGTAGGATCTGCGTGTACATGTGGGTGATATTTTCTTGTGCGATCAAGGGGATGGTTCGGAGATAGGACTTTGTCTGGTAGTGATGAGGACGGGAGTAGGGGGGATGGGCTGTGCTATTGAGGCTTTGTATAATTTGAGATTTCGAGGAGGGACATCTGAAGTTTTTTGGGGCTTACACAGGTTTAATAAGCATCCATGAGTGTTCGGGCTCGCTGACTGCTGTTGCTAGGTAGTTTTCTTCAGATGTCTGGTAAAGGCCAGACCACCTTTCTGGCTTTGTATCGAGTATTTCAAGGTTGATTCCATCTCTTTTAGGGTGGCCATCATGCCCAGGGAAAAATTGAGACGTCTCAACTTGCTGAGCTCTTTAAAAAGGATTCTTAGGTAACTCAGTATCGGGATCTGCCAGGAAGTGGTTTATAGTAGTTGGTGTGGAAGGTGTTGTTCTATCTTTGAATATGTTTAATCGTCCGCTATCCATGAAAAGTCCTTTCTTTCCCAGTGGTTCAAAAGATCTCCTGTTTAACTTTTTGAAAAGATAGGGGAGAGAAGTTCATGTCATAAGAGCTTTATCTCTTAAAGTCTGAGGAAATGTATGAATCCCCTAAAAATATTTAAAAGATGGAGTCCTCCCAGGAAGTATGTTTTTGGCAAAGGTTGGCCCTAAGTCGATCCCTCGCAAGTCTCTGGGAGGGACATAGAGGCTCTGGACGGAGCTTTCTGTTGTCAAATTTAGTTTTTTTTTGGTTGTGTACTGTACGCTGTATTCCTTCAGTGTCCTCATTGCTGTCAGGAAGATATGTACTGGTCTCGGTGAGGTATATAAGAGGGTCATGGCGATTAGGCGGTATTATGCATTTTGTATGGGTTTGGCCTTGCTTAACTCGGATACCATGTTATAGGATGTGTGTCTCTTGTAAAGCCTGCATCAGGTTGTTCCATAAACCAATATGTTATAATTAGTAAGTTGTTAGTGTTAGTGGTTTTTTTTTTTGTTGTGTTTTTTCTTGGTCGTTACTAGTTTTCTTTGTTTGTGATCTCTGAGTGCATTTGCCTATGACAAAGGACTAGAGCTGCGAGCCATTGATTCCGTATTTTGGGCTTTTCGTGCAAAGCAGTTAATTGAGAGCCTAATAAATCTAGAGACCCCTCGCGCATGCCCTCAGCACCCAGGGAGCATCTAGGACTACACTTCCAGAAAAAGGCAAAATGACGCGGGTCTTCTATACAGGAAAATAGGGAAAAGACTTGGATACTTCCTGTGATTGTGGTACGTCGCGGGTGTTTCAGTTGTATTGTTGTTAGAGTTTTTCGAGTGTGTTGTCTCTCGCCTCTCTGGAGGGTACTGGAAACCCACCTGGTTTCCATGTGATATGAGGGAGTAGAGCAGGGGTTGAGCTTGTCGATTGGCTTATCAAATTGCCATTAGTTGGAGAAATGTTTCATGGTCGGCCACTTTGATTGAGGGCCCTTTCCGAGTTCGGTGATACTTCCAAGCTCCCGAAGAAATGGTTGTGTTGAAGGGCTTTCCAAAGAGGATAATTAGAGTCCATTCTAAATAGGGATTGGATGTTTGATGAATGAGGGCCTCTCTGTTTTTACAGGCACGCTTAGTGGTTTGTAGGTGTAGTAAAGTATTGCACTCACTGTGATTGTTTGGGTTGTGCTGTGCAGCCGCCAAACATCCACTAAATTGCTTATCGTGAATCCTAGTATTGTTGTGTTTTCTGTTTCACCTATTAAGTGTGTGAAAGCCACTGAGAGGAACTGTGGACAGTATCTACGGAAGGTTCAAAGGCTCGATGTTCATATCTCACGCACATTATAATCTGGCCCTGAGCAAAAGCAAAGTTAAGCTAGCTTATATCTTTATTGAATTGATTAAAAGAAATTTTGACCCGTGTTGGGGACTCATGTTTGCCTGGTGTAAAATCTGACCCTGCGGCTTAAATTTAATGAACTCGAGCCCTAGCGTCCTCATCTCGAAAGGTATCAAGTATAGTAACAGGCAATAATTTATGAAAGCAGACTGAGACCCCTTTGACTTTGGCCGTCGAGCTATTGTTATGGCACCAGGCAGGGAAGTACCTGTTTCGGTAGGACTGGATGAGGGTGGAAAGGAGAGAGTTTTCCTGAAGACAGCATATATTGATTTTTGTTTGTGCAGATGATACAGAATTTGAGATCTGTTTTCGGGGGAGTTAAATCCCTTAACATTAAGGGATGTGAGTCGGAGGTTGGTCATGTGGTGGTAGCTTCAGGACAAAGTGAACAAAAACCCCCCGAACATAGAAGGAGTGGTGCCGCCAGAGCCAGATCGAAGAACACAGTGCAAACTGATAACAACCAACCAAAAAAAACATAGGCCTGACGAGGAAAGGCCAAACAACTAACATATGCAGATAGGTAACTGCAGTGTCCATTTGGTGTCCACAAAGGGCCGAGACTTACCGAGGGTCCGAATGTGTGAAACCCAGTGGAATGCGCAAAAATAAGGGTATATAATATTATTCCACAGCATTGGGCCCTCCCGAGACATCTGAATTACATAGTGTGAGAACGCCGCCCACCCAGGGCCGAAACGTAAAGGTGGGATAAATAGGGAAGGTAGGTAGGGAAAATATATATATAAAAAAAAAAGAAAAAAAGAGGGGAGGGGAGGTATAAGGAGGGAAGAGGTAGCGATTTGGCAACCTGAGTAGGGTGATGCTCACCAAGTTAAAGGGACTACATGGGCGTTAATGTCCGTTGACAAAACACACAGAGAACTCAAATCATAATGAGCCAGAAGGCATCAATGTCCTAGAAGAGCACCAAAGCTTATCGAGGGATCATGAAAGCGAAGCCCATCAGACCATGCCCAGGACAATCATGGGGCAAGGTGGGAAGATAGATGCAAGACCAAGGTCCCCAAGTACCCGCATAGGGTAGCTGTGGGTATTACAATTGTCAAGGCGGTATCCATCTTACAGTGCTGTATCAAAGTATGGGGCTGAAGAGAGGCGTCAACCAGGGCTTGTCCTGCAGGGAGGATAGCAGGTCAGCGATGAGGTTTCACCCTGGAGGGCTGACTATCAGGGCTTCATTGGCGACTGCGAATTCTCTGAGATTTTGGGGCGACCAAGTTAGTATGCCGGCATTGATTATCCAGAAAGGTCGATCTCCCAGCAAAGGGATCGCCTGTGGATGCTAAAGTCCAGTCCGGTAGCGCCACTTCAGGAAGACCCAAGGTTGAGATGAAGGTGGGCAGGTCCTCAAGGGATTGGAAGGTAAGGAAACTGTTTTGGTGCTTGACTTGTTGGGAGAATGGGAACCCCCCTCTGTATGGAATGTTTCTGGACTGAAGTCCTGCCAGCAGGGGTTTGATGGCAGCTCATTCAGAGGGTGCAACTGGAGAGATCTGGGAACAGGCCAAATTTAAGGCCTTTAAACTCCACTTGCTGCATTAGACAAGCCTTCCGCATAATCTCCTCTTTTAGGGTGTAATGGTGGATCCTGCAGATAATGTCTCTCGGGCGGGTATCGTCCATACTCTGAGGACGCAAAGCTCTATGTGCTCTATCAAATTCGATTAAAGTTTCTTCTGGTCTTCCAAGTATAAAGTTGAAGAGTTTAGTCAAAGTGGGGATCAATTCCCCAGGCATTACAGATTTCGGAAGGCCACGCAGCCTGACATTATTGCGTCGATTTCGGTTCTCTAAGTCATCTAATTGGATGATAAGTTGCTGATGATGAGAGGTTTGTTCCGCCACAGAGGCTTGAAGAGTAGTTATAAGAGTTTTTGTTGATTCTTGGGCTTTTTCAAGTTGATGTACTTTAACTTGAAGATCAGCAACATTTAACTGGAGCGGGCGTAGATCCTGTCGCCAGGCCTGCCGCATCTCCTGAGCTAAGGACTGCAAATCCTGCTTGGAGAGTAGTAGTAAGAGAAGGGCCCTCAGTTCTGGGTGTGATTCCAGCGTAAGCATGGCATCCTCAGCGGGTATTAGGCAGTTCGCCTGGATAGTGGAGGCTCCAGGTGGCGGTTGAGAGATAGGAGAATTAGACCCCGGCTGCTTGATGGACGTGGTGGACTCACTCCCCATATTGAGGAGTTAGGGCTCGAAGCCCAGGAGGTATTGTCTTGCATCTGAGAATATACCGAGAGGTTGACGTTGGATAGGGCCTCCGGCGGGGTCAGGGCGGCAGGGGGCCTCGGTGACTAGAAGCAGACGAGGCGTCTGGGTGGGTCAACTCCTCTGCCGTGGAGGCCCTGCCACCACCCCAAGCCACTCCAGGTCTGCTGAACGGGTTGGGTAGCCACATAGCTGAGGGCTTAGAGGAGTTAGGCAGGAGTGCAGCAGGTGCCTGTGAGGCAGGGAAAAGAGGTATATGTCATGTTATCCCGGGCCAATGCGATTTGTGCTTGGGCGCTGGTCGGGAGTGCTGTCTATGAAAGACGCCTGTGGGCTCCATGAGTCCCAAGTGGACCCCTGAGGCTAGTCGGCCCATGATGTGTGCAGGGTGGCTGTTTGTAGCGCAGTAGAGTGCCGGGGTGACAGGTCCCTGATGTTTTTTTTTTTTTATTATATTAAAACTCCCATTTTTACTTTTTTTTTTATATTTTCATTTTAAACCCAAATATATTTTTTAAAAAAACCCACAATAACCAAAAAAAAAATAAAAAAAAAAAAACAAAAAAAACAACCCCAAAACCCCAATTTTTTTCCTAAAAATAACCAACCCCAAAAAAAAAAAAAAAAAAAAAAACAAACCCAAAACAAAAAAAAAAACCAAAAAAACAAAAAACCACAAAAAAAAAAAAAAAAACAAAAAAAAAAAACAAAAAACAAACCCCAAACAAAAAAAAAAAAAAACAAAACCCCACCAAAAAAAACAAAACAACCCAAAAAAAAAAAAAAAACCCCAAAAAAAAAAAACAAACTAAAAACTAAAAAAAAAAAACACCAAAAAAAAAAAAAAAAAAAAAAAAAAACAAAAAAACCCCCCCCACAAAAAAACCCCCCCCCCCCCCCACAAAAAAAAAAAAAAAAAAAAAAAACAAAAACAAAAAAAAAAAACCCAAAAACAAAAAAAACAACCCCCACCAAAAAAAAAACCCCCCACCCCCCCCCCCCCAAAAAAAAAAACGCCCAACACCACAAACAAAAACCCCCCCCCCCCCAAAAAAAAAACCCCCCCCCCCCAAATTTTTTCTCCCCCCCCATTTCCCCCCCCCCCCCCCCCCCCCCGCCCCCCCCCCCCTTTCCCCCCCACCCCCCCCCCCCCTCCCCCCCCCCTTTTTTTTGGCAAATTCCCCGGGTTTCGGGGGGCCTGAAAATCTTCAGCACCCCAATTCGATGAGCTGTCCATGGAGGTAGCTGTGCAGCCCTTTCCCCTTGGGGCTTGGCCTTTTTCCAAAAGGCGGGTGACTGGCTTTTGGGTACTGGGTTTCCCCCCAGCACCGGACGCTCCGTCCTGATCCCCGAGAGGGGAGCCAGGCAGTGAGATCTGGGAGTCCCCCTCATTCCACCGCCCTCTGATTTGCTGCTGAGCCGCGGTGGATGCCGCAGTGGCGGGTGCCTGCGGTGGAAGTTCCGGCGGCTCTCTCTGTAGGGCCGGGATGTCAGAATCCTCCCTGGTGCGTCACGTCTCCTCCACCGTCCGCCACGATGCTGGTGGGAGTGTCCAGCGCTGACTTTGCGCTGTCGCCAGGAACGGTTCTGCTGGAGGCACAGCGGGTAGCTGCCTGGGCGCTTGGTGGGCAAGATGGCGCCACCTCCAGCCACGCACGAGCAGGTAGGCCTTCTCCCTCTAGCTCCTGCAACAGAGCAAAGTAATTTGAGATTGTCAGGCCGGTCAGTTCATCCGAGGTTCCGTCAGCGGCCTGTGATTTCTTATTTCTTTTCCGGCCCATTCTGAGCGCCCAAATAGGTAATTAGCGCTGGTCTCGAGATGAGCCTCTGCGGGACACGTCTGTCTCCTCACAGGGGAACCAAAGAGGGTTTCAGGGCACCTCTCTATATTTGCAAATACCAAACAAGATCAATACAGACTGGGAGTCTCCCTGATGAATTTCTTGCATCAATCTTTCACAGCTTTGTCATTAGATACCAAATCAGATCCACTCCTGGTGAGCACATGGAATGCCTGGCAAAAAATGAGACTAGGAAAAGGATTTATTTCTAGATTTTAATAATGGTTGTCTTCAAGATTTCATGAAATGGCAGAAAGCAGGAATTACAAATATCTAACATTTTTAAAAACATGAAAAATTTTTTAAATTTTTTTGCTGGAGAATCTGGGGCAAATTCACAGATGCGGGAAAACCATATTTCTTTTAAATATGTGCAAAGCTACATCACTAAATAATCTTTTCAACTTCTGCAGGTGAGTGGGAATCCCCCCGTATTGGAGGACTTCAATTACGCATTCTAACAGGGGATTAACATCCCATTATTATAAATTTATCCATGCTCCCCTCGACTAATTCCAACATGGCCATCACTAAATGGCGCTAAGGGGAACTTTTTTTAAAAGCCCTTTGGCAAAGGGAGAAAAACCCGTCAAACAGATCCCTCGAGATGAGATTACAACTATATCACAAAGTTTACATAACTCCAATACAGGGTTACAAAATGGGTATTTTCAAATCTAACAACTGTTTAAATGTCAGATGCAAAAGGCAGACCTGTTTCACTGTTTATGGAGCTTTCCTATCACCCAAGACCATTGGAAAAAAAAAGCAATCTTTACTACCAATCATTTATCAAACTATGTCCCTATTACCGCTTCATGGGCCATATATGCACACATTGAAACGTCTGAATCCACGTACACCTCAGCAGCAGGGATTAAATCAATCCAGCATACATGGATTAGTGAATCACCTTCACCCTTTAGATTATTTTTGGAGAATCTTTTATTTATCATGAAGATGGATTGTGTAGAACCCCATAAAAAAAAAAAAAATCCCCAAACTCTTAGGCTGTTTCAAAACCTTATTAAAGCCGAAAATTGCAGCCGGAGCGCCCCAAATTTCCCGGGTTGATTAAGGGGGGGGAAGGGGGGGGGGGGTGGGGGGCGCTGCCCGCCGGCCCCATTCTTGCATTTTCCCAGGGCAGTATTCGCCTGGATAATGTGCAGGAGCGGGGAATCCATGTTCTCTAGAAACTGTGGATTACCTAATTACTGCAATCCGACGGCGTGGGGCTCCAAACCCGGGGGCGAAATAAGCAGTGTGAACAGCCCCTTACAGTAGCCTATAAAAATTCAACAAGCAGTTAGAGATTGTTTCTCACTCACTTCATGGCATCAAACCCGTATTGTAATGGATGATGACCCACTAGGTTTAACTGAGAAAATCATCCACAATGGTCATGGTCCCAGGTGTCCGATGTGCCACCTGCAAGCAGCTAATGCAGTAGCAAGCCGGTTTGTTAATTTGTTTAGTTTTTTTTCTTACAATTGTTTTGTATATCAAAATTGCAAGGGTGTTGTCTCTAGTCAAACATTCCAATACACCATCAAAATTTATATCATACTAACCAGACTGCAGAGACTGACCTTGCTGATCGAAAGGGAAATGGGGAAAAACTTTGGATCTCATATTTTTTGGATATACACCAACCCCATTTATTTTTGGGCCCTTAATTTTTTTCGTTAAAACATTAATTTTTAATGGGGCCCAAACCAAAAGGGAAATTGCTTGGTGAAACATGGCAGAAAAAATCCGGGTTTCAAACCCCCAGCAAGTAGGGGGAAGAAAAGGGGATTTGAGGCCCTTTTAACGTGGCATGGTTGTGGGGCCGAAGGGCTGGTCTGAGTATTTTAAAACTGTGATTCCTGGGATTTTTTCCGCACAACCATCTCTAGGGGTTTAAGGAAGGTCCGAAAAAAAAAAAAAACCAGTGGCGGAGTCCCCCTGGCGGAAAAGCCCCTTTTTGAGCCAGGGCAAAGGAGAATGGGCGACTGGTTCGACTGATAGAAGGGAACAGTGACTCAAAACCACCCGTTACAAAACCCAAAGGTAGGGAGAAGAGCATCTCTGAACCACAGTCGGCGAACTTTGAGGGGATGGGGTACAGCAGCAGAAGACCACACCCCGGGGGCCCTCCTTTTGCTAAGAAAGGAAAAATGGGTCCCAAATTTTCCCAAGCTCATCGAAATTGGGCAGTAAAGATTGGAAAAACGTTGCCTGGTCTGATGAGTCTCGATTTCTGCTCGACATTCGGATGGTAGGGTCAGAATTGGCGTCAACAACATAAGCATGGACCCTCCGTTGTATAAATGGTTCAGGCTGGTGGGGGGTGCAGGTGTGGGGATTTTTTTGGCACTCTTTGGGCCCCTTGGAAACCAATTGAGCTTTTGCAACCCCTTTGTGGAATCTAGCCACGAGAATTGAGGCGTTCTGAAGGCAAAAGGGGTCCAACCCCGTTAAGCAGGGTGTACCTAATAAAGTGGCCGGTGAGTGTATATATAATGTTACTATCAACCCATAGATGACAGTGGATCTTGACCAACCCTCTAACGTTGAAATATAGGAGGATTTCATCTATACAAAATAAGTTTGGAAAAGGGGAGGAAACTGGGATGGGGGGACTGGAGAAGACAATTACTAATTTTAATTTAAATAGGAGTTACTGTAGCTCATGATACAGATGTTAGGCCTAAAGTGGTTAGATATGTTAATATAGGAAAATTGAAGGAAGAAAAGGATAACACATCGAAAGAATGACATTCTTGCCATAAATGTTACATTGTTGCTTTCTATTAATTGACCTTTTGAAATGCACAGTACAAAAGGTTGTAGTCATTATGATGTGTTCAATAAAATATTCATGAATTTATGTAATGCAGAAGGGAGTACAAGCAATAGTTCCCCTTAGTGGTCAAGTACCTTAGTGGAATTGCTTGTGTTATGGATGAATGTTACATATTAATGTGCTATGCTAGCTTATGCAGCAGAGTTAAGATGGCGCTCATGTCTGGGACAACACCCAGGAACCAGTCTTCGTCCGGACTAGAAAAAGACTAAAAATGAAAGAATGGTCAAATAATGTGGTTTGGGGATTAAATTATTTTGACCACTCACGCAGACAATCCTTTAAAAGGACTGTCGGGTAGACTGCACTCAGGGTGCAGGGGAAAAAAGGGCGCAGCTGATTTGCGATCCCACCCCGATAACTGCTGCTGGCGTCTGTGAATGACAGAGGCCCCGTCACTCCCCGGGCAGGGGGCGTGTCGCACCAACCAATGGGGAGGACCCCGGGGGCCGCTCCCAACAGCTGCGGGGCGGTATCCCGGAATACATTTTAAAAACCCTGGAGGTGAGTGCTGTGCCCGTGATTTTCCTGGCTGCCTTCATCCGTGCTGATTGCTTGTTTTTTTTCCGTGTACCTGACCTCGGGTTGTTCTCCTGACCCCCGGGTGTGTTTGTTTTTTTACCTCGCTCCCCTTCGTGTTTTTACCTCGGGTTGTTTACGTTTTCCCTCGGTTTGATTTGTGGCTTGGGGTTCCTGATTTGGGATTGCCCGGGTTTGATATTCTCCCCCTGACGGCCCCAGCACTTTTGGCAGGCAAGGGGCTGTCCCCGTTGGTCTCCCCCTAGGGAGCACGTCCAGAGGGGGGGGACAGTGGGCTGGGTTCCAGTCAGGGCTCACTGTACCTCCCATGACGTGACAAGGACATATGCTTGCTGTGCTGTTTCCTCTTTTTGACTCTATATAATCCGCTGTAACTAGGAATAAATGAGGAAGTTTATGCTCTGAAACCTGATGTCAGAGAAACTTCTTGCTGTACGCGCGCACTTAAATATATTTTAATTTGGAACCAGGTAAACAACATCAGAGGTATTGTTTAAGTACCTATCCAAAACAGTTGGCGCTTCAATGTGGGGCCATCGCACTGCGGCACCAACCTGGGGACAGCCGAACCAAGCGGGCATCGGGGAGGCCGGACATTGAACGAGGATGGAGACTGCAGCTCCAATGAGAACGGTAAGAAAATCTTGTTATCTTGCCGAATGTCCTGACTCCATTGTCGGTCCGACCCTGTGTTCCATCTGCTGTGTTCCGTAGGCTAAATATCAGGTATGTGCCCAGTGCAGAAAAGGACCTGAATTCATTATAGGTTGTTGTGAGGAAAATTCACTCAAAAAATGACAAATCCTTCTCCTCCCTCCAACTTAGTATCTAGTCAGATCTCACAAATGTCCCTCCAGCCCCAGGAAAGCTAAATTTACACATTAATTAGCCCAGCTCAGACCCATTGTAAATGCCCTGTTTTAAGAAGCCACCAACGCAGGAGGTCAACCCATGAAAGGATCCTCATGCAACTTAATTAGCTCAAATCCCCAGCTTCAAAGACTTGAAGAAAAGGCTCCAAGCCGTAGTGGCCTCGATATTTCATAAAGATTTATGAGAGAATCATGTATCCGAGGTATACCCCCAATTTCATATCTTAAAATATGGAACTCCCCGCACACATAGCCACCACTCCCATGTTTGCATGAGGCAGGGGTACCGAGAAATCCAGAACTGGACGTAGGGAGTCCATTGGATAGGGGTGTCTGGCATCGAGGCGTAGCGTAGGCCCATCCGGTTCTGATGATGCCGTCGGCTCGGTTCTGTCCCAAAGCCCTGCCGCGTTATGGTCCATTTTTGTGTTTCTGTCAGAAATTGCATGGCCAGAGTGGGAGGAGTTCATAGACCATCCCAGGGGTGTGTGGGGGAGTGTAGGGGGCTGCCACGTGGGCTGTCCCATTACAAATATAAGCAGGAGCCCCAGGTGGGCCCAGTCGTTGCATTCAGAAGGGGGGTACCTGACATCATTCCAGAAGCATCCACGCAGCGCAGGGCCACATCCACCCTACATGTGGGCCGAGAACCAAGCCAATCTCAGGTAACTGGACACACCTTACTGCCTTTTGTCTGTAACCATACTTATATTTGCACCTCTGACTCTTGTCTGTATAATATTATCATTCTGTACAGATTACCTGTCTAGTGTGCCCTCCAAGGCTAATGAAATCTATAAATTTTAATCTAAGTTAATCTAGTCTTGATCATCCACCTCACATGCCTATTACTCGGTCTATAATATATAGCTACCCCAAGGCTGGTTCCTGGCCTTGTTATAAATCAGTAACGGACCGGTCTTATAACCAAACTAGAAACTGGTGGCAGCCTATTGGCCTAGCAGAGCTCCATTTTACCAGTGTCGGTAAACAGATCTCTCCTATCCGTGCAGGGTCGTGGACAAGTAGTGTGCTCTCTCGTCCTACCTGGGTCTCCCTGTGCCCGTGCGGACAGGGGTTAATGGTGAAACAGTATCTGGCTGACCTTGTGTACCCCTAGGGGGCAGGGCAATGTCACGATACACCCCAAGTCAGGCCGTCGATCCTCTAGTGGGACGGCGGGGCGGGCTTTTTCCTGACAGTTGTTTACCTGGGTATCTATTTATGTTGTATGTTACTCTCCTGACCTTGCAGTACAAATCCCAACCAGGTTGCCCCATGTGACCCAGTCTTGCCAGTAGGCGGGAGAAGACATAGTTTCCTGTACGGTGGTCCAGAGTGGATCCCCGGGACAGAGGGTGTCGTGATAATCAGAGGGTCCCCGGTTCACAACCTCTGAGGTGCCACTCATGGAGACAAGGGATTACTGGGGAAGATGAGGGGGAGAAATAGTTGATGGTCTAGGAGATAAATGTCTTTTCTGTTGTGTGTGTCTGGGTTACTGTTGGGAATTAAAATCCACGGTTGGAGTCTCCTCAAAGTAAGGGAAGCAGGTTATAAAAGTGAGGAGATGGGTTACAGACTGTTGTTCCCAGGGATGCCTGTGGACAACTCAAGAGTGGGAACTGAGAGAAGAGTTCTAGAATAGAATAGAGTTCTAGATCTGGGATTGGAGTTAGGTGAACCGTAAGGGAAAATGGGAAACCAGGTATCAAACCACAGAAAAGGGGTGACAGGCTATGAACTGGTGGTTGGAAGAGAGGGGAAAGAAAGTGTACAGAGAATAAAGCAGTTGATGAAGGTGTGTGGCATAGGTCCAAAGGCTGGCTACAGCTGGAAGAATGGCGGCAGGCAGTGTTAGAAAAGAAGGGACTGTTAATAGATCAAGGGCTACAGAAGCCCAGCGCCAGCCCCTCCAATCACCAGCACCGGCACCGCCCCTTTGTATCCGATGCTGGAAGCTAAGAGGAGAAGAGCTTATAGTCATGCCCAGCCTACCCTCAGGCCTCCCCAACCAATCTCGCATGCCTCTTCTTTCCGAGCATTCATATGTAAACCCCGCCCGCTCAATCCACTCCTCTGATGACTCTTTCATCTCTGACTCTACAGATCAGTCAGCTGCCAGACCCCACTCAAATGTTACAGTAGGCCAATGGCCATGGTCTGGGACCCTACTCCTGCCCGACCGCAGTCCCAATCAGCAGCACCTGTCTTGCCAGCACTGCCTCCTGTGCCCACCCATACCACCGCCTCCAGACACATCCTTACATTACACGTCTTTCATACCCTCCCAGGCCTCCAGCCTTATTGCTAGTCTGCCTGACCCAGAAACACAGCCCATTCCCTTCTACCGCCGTATGGTACAGATCCGGAAAACATATGCTGCTTCTTGGAGGGACCTGGCTGGCTTGTCTGACATTAGGGCAGGAGAGGCTTACTGGCTCATAATGGAAAAGGAACTGCAAGCGGGGCAGGTCCTAAATGACCTTACATATGATTCTGGCCTAGAAATTTACACACAATTACATGCATGGGCCAGGAATCGGCTGGTTGACCATACCACCAGTCTGCAGGACATCCCCCAAGAGAAAACCTGAGTCGGCAGGGGAGTTCCCAGCACCTCGCACCCAGGTGTTCTCTGATCTCGGTTTCTCTCCTTAGGATAAGCTATATGCCCCAATGCTAGTACAGGTCTTTGTAGTCAAGACCCCCTGAAAGAGTAGGATCTGATCCAGATGCAGGGCAGCCCTTCTGATGCATGTGGAACAAGTACCTTTCTAGGTCTTGTTACCTTTTGCCGGCTTTGGATAAGGAATGTAGTCCTCACTCAGGCACATGGCTCCCACCAGAGACTGGTGGATTACTCAGCCAACTGCGGCAACAACCCCCTGATGTGTGTCTTGATCATGATTGTGCCTCTGATGGAACAGGAAACATCAGGTTTTTAATATGTTAGCAGACGTCTCTTTTGCTAACCATAAGTTTGAGTTTTTTTGTAGATGGTGCACAAAGCTTGGGAGAGGATGGAAGATACCATACTGAATATGTGGTTGTCACCCAACACGAGGTAATAAAGGCAGAGTCATTTCCCTCTCATGCATCAGTGCAGAGGGAGGAACTGACAGCTCTTGCTGGGGTGTGTAGACTGGCAGAAGGTAAAACGGTAACTGTCTATACAGACTCAGGGTATGCCTTCAGGGTAGCCCATTATTATGGTCCTATCTGGAAGGCTCAAAGTTTCCTTGCTTCCACAGGTAAAGCCATGGAAAGCCATGAAGCTACTGATGCAAGCCTTGCTGCTCCCGTCCAAAGCTGCAATCGTTAAAGTCAAAGCGCACATCACAGATAATCCGCAATGCAGATGCAGCTGCAAAGGAGGCAGCCAAGCAGCCAAGGCATGTGATAACGACGACTACAGAAGCTATATTGGTTTGCAGTGACCCAGTGACGCCCAAGGCCTTGAAGACTTTACAGAAGCAAACAGGTGCAGGAGAAAGAGTCTGGACTAGGGCGTGTGCACGGACTACTCTTGATTGACTACAAATGGTAGGAACTCGAACAGTGTTACTTAGGGCACTGTATCTCTTAATGGCGCAAGCCATACATGGACAGGCTTATTTTTCAAAACAAGCTATGATGGACATGGTCACAAAAGTGTGGTGTGCACGAGTGTGTTGGGTGCAGTGACTAGGTTTATCCAGTCCTGCATGACATGCGCTCTGCATAATCCAAGAAAACCTGTAAAGGTTCCACAAAAAACACATGATAAAGCTTCTCTATCCATTTCAGCGAGTGCAGATTTTTTACATATAGCTGCCAAAAGTAGGGGTATATGAGTATGTTTTGGTGTGGATCGATCTCTTTTCAGGATGGTCTGTAGCCTACCCCATGGTGAGTGCCACTGCAAGAGTTGCAGCCAAGAACCAGTTGTCTGAGGTAATATGCCGGTCTGAAGTACTAAACAGTTTGTGGGTACAACAGGCCAAGGTAGAAAGGTTAAATGGCACTCTTAAATTAAGGATCAGAAAATCCATAGACAGAGTGCTTGCCACTTCCATTGTTCTCTGTCCCATACACCCCTAACAGGGAAAGACAAAAGTGGGAAGTCCCTGACCAGTAGAATGAACCTCACAAAAAAGGCCAATGTGATTTTCTGGATTTCATTAACCTACTCCTAAAATTATAGACTGTTCCTGACTTCTCAGTGGGCAAACTTACAAAATCAGCAAGGGATCAAGTAATTATTTCCTTCACTGTGTGTGTGTGTGTATATATATATAATATATATATATACATATATATATACATATACACAAAGGTATATATATATATATATATATATATATATATATATATATATATATATATATATATTTTGTGGGGGGTTAGCCTCAACATTCAGGTAGCAGCCTGGGCTTTGGCAGACAGAGACAGGGACACAGCGTAAAAAGTCCAAGTCCAGGCTGTGCCTGGGTTTATTAGAATGGCAACAAAATAAAACAGCCTTAATGTCAGGCAAAACGCACAAAATAAAATCCTGCTCGGCTGAGCTCTAGCTAAACAATAACGGCCCTGACTACACCAGAGACACACTCAGTGCCTCTTGTACAGAGACCAATATACACAGTAACAGGGCTGCTTACCATGTGGCTTGTAGCATTCCACCAGGAGCCTTGACAGGCCTGAAGACCCAGGCTTTATAGGCCTGAGCCCCGCCACACCGGGGGCGTGAGAGGGGCCACCCACCCAGCTCTTTGACCCTCCAGGAAAAGCCGACCCAGACACAAGCGATTGGAACCGCTTCTACTCCAGTCAGCAGCATAGTGCTACTGACACACAAGACTGTCGGCTCTCCCTTCAGCGAGTCCAGGCCACTCGGTGACACGCATCTATCCATGCACTCCCTATAGTCACATATGAGAGCGTTCTAGGGGAAACGTATCTTACCTCAATAAAGCCGCCTGTCTCTGTCTGACAATATATATATATATATATATATATATATATATATATATATATATATATATGCCCGTCTATCCAGGAGAGAACCAACCCGCTACCTAATACCTTACAAGATATATAAAATATATATATAATATATATATATAATATATATATATAATATATATATATATATTTTTTTTTTTTTTTTTACATAGTTACAAGTTTTTTCGGGCCGAAAAAGACATATTCCATCCAGTTCAGCCCATTTATTAAAGTTTGCTAAAGTGTTAAAGTGTTGATCCAGAGGAAGGCAAAAACCCCCTGAAGTAGGAGCCAATTGACCTCATGTTGGGGAAAAAAATTCCTTCCTGACTCCAATCTGGCAATCGGAAATAAATCCCGGGATCAACGACCCCCCTCCAGAATCCTAGTCACTATAATTTGTTATGTTATCACTCTCCAGAAATGCATCCAAGCCCTTCTTGAACTCTGTAGTGAATTCACCATGACAATTTCCTCTGGCAAGAGTTCCACAGTTTTCCACCGCTCTAACAGTAAAGAATCCCTTCTATGTTTATGTAGAAACTTTCTTTCCTCAAGACGTAGAGAATGCCCCCTTGTTCTAGATACAGTCCTGGTATAAATAAATCCTTTAAGCGTGATCTCTATATTGGCCCTTAAAAATTTAAACACATTTATTATGCCCCCCCCGAAGCCGTCTTTTCTCTAAACTAAATAACCCTAACCTTGCTAATCTTTCTGGATATTGCAGTCCACCCAGCCCTTTAATATTTTTGTTGCCCGCCTTTGTACTGTTCAAGCTCTACAATGCCCTTTCCCGTGCACTGGTGCCCAAAACTGTACACAATATTCCATGTGTGGTCTAACCAGTGACTTGTATAGTGGGAGAATAATTTTTCCCATCGTGTGAAATCTATGCCCTTTTAATACACCCCCATGATCCTATAGCCTTGGCACTGCTCCCTGACACTGGTGCACAGTAAGTTTACTGTCCACTAGGATTCCCAAGGTCCTTCTCCATGTCACTTTTAAACCCAGTGTTTTTCCTTTTTAAACCCATGTAATCATGTAATGGATTTTTCCCCCCATGTGCAAAACCTTGCATTTACCCAGTGTTAAACCTCATCTCCCACTTCTCTGCCCAGGCCTCCAAACTATCCAGAACCCTAAGTAATAACACATTATCCTCCATTGTGTGGATTCCTTTACAGAGCTTAGTATCATCTGCAAAGATCAATATTCTACAGTGCAATCCCAGTGTAAGATCATTTATGAAAATGTTAAAGAGGATAGGGCCCAATACTGAGCCCTGTGGTACCCCACAGTAACAGGGATCCATCTTGGAGTAATGAAACCGTTAATTACCACCCTTTTTTTTTCTATCAGTGAGCCAGTTGCTTACCCACTTGCACACATTTTCCCCCAGTCCAAGCAATTCTCATTTTCCCTTCCCAAAACCTTTTATGTGAACAGTATCAAATGCTTTAGAAAAATCCAAATATATGACATCCGTGCCTCACCCTGATCCAGTCTGGAACTAACCTTCTCATAGAAGCTGATGAGATTAGTCTGACAGGACCTATCCTTCATAAACCCATGCTGGAATGGCATTATACATTTATTTTCAGTGAGATACTCCAGGATAGCATCTCTAAGAAAACCCTCAAAAATTTTACCTACAACAGAGGTTAAGCTTACCGGCCTGTAGTTTCCAGGATCACTTTTAGAAACCCCTTTTTTAATATTGGTTTCCCACATTTGCTATGCGCCAATCCTTTGGGACATACCCCGTTATTATACAGTCCATAAATATTAAAAATACACGCGGGTGTATACCGTCAGGGCCTGGGCATTTGTCTATTTTAATCTTCCTCAGGCGGAGCTGCACTTCTTCCTGGTTTAGACAAGAAACATTTAAGTTGGAGTTTACCTCATCCCTCTGTTCAATAGGAAGCTCATCCTCCTCGGTAAATACAGTGGAGAAGAAATTGTTTAATAGGTTTGCTTTTTTCTCATCGCCCTCTATAGTCCTCCCCTGTACTTTTTAAAGGGCCTACATTTCATTTAATCTTTTTACTATTTATATAGTTAAAAAATATTTTTTGGGGTTTTTGTTTTTTCTTTCTATGGCAATACGTCTTTCTGTCTTCCCGCTTTGCTGCCTTATCTTTATTTTACACACTTTATTTTCTTCCCTATATCTTCTAGCCGCCTCTTCACTGCCCTCCTGTTTTTAGTAGCTGAAAATGCTTTTTTTTTGTTCTTTATTGCCTCCTTTACATCTCTGTTTATCCACATTGGGTTTTTTTCCTGTTTCTAATTATTTTTTTACCATATGGTATTACCTCTCACCGTGGGCGCCTAAGATTTTTTAAAGATCTCCCATTTATTTTTTGTTCTGCATTTTTAAACACCTTGTCCCAGTCAATACAGTTTAGTGCCTCTCTAAGCAGGGTAAAATTAGCCTTCCTCAAATTCAGTGTTTTTGTGGGTCCATGACAAAAGGTCTATTGAAGGATAAATGAAGTTTATTAATATTATGGTCCCCTATTCCCATAGGTGCCCCTCAACCTGAACCTTTGTTACCCTGTCAGGTCTATTAGTCAATATTAAGTCTAAGTAGGGCCTTTCCTCTAGTCGGTTTTCCTGCACCATTTGGGAAAGGTAATTATCTTTAGTTATAGACAAAAACCCGTTTCCTTTGTGAGAGCTACAGGGTTTTAGATTCCCAGTTTATGTCTGGGTAGTTAAAAGTCGCCCAAATGTCAACCTCATTCTGATTAGATGCCCTTCATCTATTTGCCTGAGGAACATATCTTCTATGGGTTCTGTATATTTGGAGGCCTATAGCAGACCCCTATTAGAATTATATTACTGTTACTTCCCCCATGTATATTTACCCATAGTGATTCCACCTGTTCACTACCTAAAGATATCTTGTAAGGTATTAGGTAGCGGGTTGGTTCTCTCCTGGATAGACGGGCACAGAAGTCCAAACGACAAGAAAAGTTCGTTTAAACTGACCGCAGCCAGTTTTATTGCCAGCTTGTATTACATAAAAACAAAGCAAACAAAACAAATCCTATGCCTGTCCGGCTCTAATTAAACAGCAGGATTCCTCTCTATCCCGGTGCTGGCCTAACACTGGTCACCGTAACATAATAGCATGTCCATATCACAAGCAATTGCTGCCACAGGTTGCTAGCAGATGACTTGTTCCCAGGCTGAGAGAGTGTGTGTCTGCACTTCTGGCCTTATATGAGGCTAACACACCTAGGATTAATTAGACAGCCCAATTAGACAGCGGCCCACCCTCGCTTTCCCCTCTCCAGCAAACCAGGCCCTTGAAACGGGTTTTACTTAAACCCTACACATAGAGATCTTAGATCTCTGACACTTCTTAATCCCTGGCTGCTTTTTACCTGACAGACCTGAGGAATCTTGGGCAAATATACACTCCCTCTATGAACAGTCCAGACACTCTGTCACACATCCCCCACCCCCCTTTCACCTGTTTCAGACCCGGGGCTGTAACACATCTGGACATCAGAAAATGTACCCGAGACAAGGCATCTGCATTCTTCATTTGGGTCCCTGGCCGGTGCTTTACTGTAAACCTATACTCCTGTAGGGCTAAGAACCATCTAGTGACTCTGCTATTCTTTTCCTTATTCTCACACATCCATTTGAGGGGAGCATGATCCATAAACAATTCAAAATGCCGGCCAAGCAGGTAATAGTGGAGTGCTTCTAGGGCCCATTTAATAGCTAGGCACTCTGTTTCCACTATTGCATATTTTGTTTCATGGTCATTCAGCTTCCTACCCAAATATAGTACCGGATGTTCCTCACCATTCTGTACCTCACAAGGCATTATGGGAAAAGGGCTGAGAAGCCCACAGCGCCCTCTGTTGGATGTAACCAATCTTTAATTTGCTTTTGACCTACTAGGTCTTGAGAAGGAAAAAGGATTTTAGCCAAGCCAGTATCTCTCATCTGCAGACAACGCAGTTTCGGGATTTTTGTTCCTCATCAGTGCAGAGCAGAGCGATACTAGCTGGCTGTGTGGGAGGCATCAGGCGGCTCAGGAAGGGAAACATCTATCCTTAAGGAGAGCACCGAACACACGTCGTGTAGAGATTTGTTTTGCCTTTTCGCACTCTACGAAGCATCTGCATATCACAAGGCATTTAAGGAAAAGGGCTGAGAAGCCCACAGCGCCTCTGTTGGATGTAACAAATCCTCAATTTGCTTTTGACCTACTAGGTCATGATAAAGCAAAAAGGATTTTAGCCAAGCCATTATCTCTCATCTGCAGACAACGCTGTTTCGGGATTTTGATGAGGGACAAAAATCCCGAAACAGCATTGTCTGCAGATGAGAGATACTGGCTTGGGTAAAATCCTTTTTGCTTTCTCAAGACCTTTTGTGTAGCTTTATAATATCCGAAGATACCAATTGTTCCCTTACTCTTCAATGAAAAGAGAGGAGTTATTTAAACCTAAATCCAAACCCAAACAGGATAGAATTATGTTTATCTCCACTTATGATCAACACTCAAACATATATAAAAAAGTAATTTCTAAATATTGGAGGGTGTTGAATAATGATCCCACATTTGGTATGCTATTTAAAGATCTTCCGTCATTTGTATTCAAAAGAGGTCGAACGATAGGGGAACAATTGGTATCTTCGGATATTATAAAGCTTATTGATAATAGAAAAATTATAAGAACAGAAAAGAAAGGTACGTTTCCCTGTTTGGGATACGTCAATTGTTCCTCTATCATTAAGGAACCTGTGATTAATCATCCTTTATATGGCACAGAAATCAAGTTTAGGGACTTCTTCACATGCAATACTACTCAAGCGGTTTACCTGATAAAGTGCCCGTGCGGTTATGTATATGTCGGCCAGACTAAGAGAGCAGTCCGAATATGCATGAATGAACATAGATCTGCTATTCGACTATTCAGACAGAAAATAGACAAAGATAGTGATACCAGATTTGGCAAAACACCTCTCGCTCGACATTTTAACATAGCCAATCACGGAGTGAGTGATCTCCGATGGTGTGTGGGAGCGAGTAGAATGCAGAGAGACCGAGAGGGTTAAAACCCGTCTTCTGCAACATGAAGCCTATTGGGTAAATAGAATGCAATCCCTAGCCCCAAAAGGTCTTAATGAAGCATATAGCTTAAAAGTGTTTCTTTAACATGTCAGCTTCCCTATTTTGTTAATGTTTTTAATTGTCTTGTGTTTTTAATATTACGGTGTGGTATTTAAACAGAGGCATAGTTCCACTACGCATGCTTGAGAAAGAAGGCGGAGCCTTCGAAACGTTGCTGTTCGAGTGTGTAGCTCGCTCCATCTCAACATCTCCTCAGCTACTCTGATTGAGTGAACTTTCGTCCGTTAATGAGCTGAAAGCTGGACTTGAAACTTAAGTATACCACTACTCATTTTTCTACTATTGTATGAAATTTTTAATAACTTTTGTCCTGAAGTTTTGGATACATTTAATAAATATTTTGCAATACATTTTGAAATGATCAAGCCTACTAGTATTGATAAATCTGATTAAAATATAACATAATTTATCCCATACGCTGAACATCGTAGAAAGTAGGTTGCATGCATTCCAAACTGGTAGCAATAAAAAGTACACTTTAGCCCACAAAAAATGCACCCATAGGTCTTAGCACAAAAAAGTTATCGGCGCAAATTTGTGGCGCAAATTTCAAAAATAGAAAATGTTTGGAATTTTTTTACGGTATCAAAACATAACAGAAACCCTACATGTTTGGTATTGACGGATGCGTATCGACATGTAGAATACAGATAACACATCATTTTTACTGAAGATCGAATGCAGTAAAAACAAAACTCCTGCAAACATATCGCAAGTACGTTTTTTTCACATTTTGCCCCATTTATAATTTATTTACGGTTTCTCGGTATATTATATGATAATATGAATAACACCATATGAAGTACATCTTGTCCTGCCAAATAAAAGCCCTCATATGTGTATGTAGGTGGAAAAATAAAAAAGTGATGGCTCTGGGAAGGTGAGGAGGGAAAAACAAGCGTGACAAAAAAAGGCTCCGTCAGGAAGGGATTAAAGGTGGTCTGCCTAAGCCAGGCTTGTCGTATTGGCACTACAATGTGCCTGTATGTATGACCTGCAGAAGAGTAGGTTCATACATTCTGGTGCATTCTACACTACCTTAAAGCTATTTAGAACTGGCCTGTCAGCGCTAACGTTTATACATGTGGCCCATAGTCTCCCTGAGCCTGCTCTGGGCACACCTGACTATAACAGGCCATTCTTTCTTTACTGCACTGAAATAGCTTGCAATACCATGGCTGTCCACGCATAGTCACATGGCACATAACAGAGTTCAATAGAATATTACTCAGCCAGACTCGATCCAGTTGAGCCCCCTCATGCATACAGGTAGTCACTAGTCACTACAGTACAAATACTGCTACACGAAAGCCTCTATGATGGTACTAGACTATTACAAGACACACACTGCAAAATGTTCATGGCATTCTCTTTCAAGTACAACTGAGACACACATATATCGCCCATCAACTACACCTCCAGTGTTTATTGCTGATGCCTCAAATGTCACAATGACCCAGTATAAGACCTTGAACCCTGCCACTCTATTACCCCTGAACCTAGATACAAAGGAGGAGGAAGAAGAGGATAAAGAGGAGATAGATGAAGAAGAAAATGATTGCATGAACCTACTGGCCAAAAAAACAACAGAATTTGACCAAGTGAAAAACTCCCGGATCAGTAACCCAGAGTTAGGGTTTTTTTGTTAATGGATCTAGATACCAAGAGGACGGCAGCTACCATAATGGAATTTTGTTGGCCACACAACATAAGGTGATAAAGGATGAACCACTCCCACTTCACCTGTCTGCAAGGAGGTGGAGTCAGAGGCACTCAGACCGGCATGTTAAGCTGCTGAGGCTAAGACCACAAACATATACTTGACCTACAATATACATTTTGAATAGTCCACGGTTAATGCCTCATATGGAGAGCCCAGGAATTAATTGGAAAACCCATAAAAAATGCAAAAAGTGGCAGAGACCTTATGGAAGCCTTGTTATTGCCCACAGAGTTAGGAATAATAATAGTCAGGGAATATACAAAATTTGACACCACTAAAACAAGGGTAAACACTATAGCAGACAAAGTTTTAAAACATGCAGTGAAAAAATCTAGGGTTAAGGATCCTGTGAAGGTATAGACTGCAGGACTGTGGAGTAGGTGCCCATTTTGAAGGAGTAGGAGTAGGAGTTGTTATAAAATGGACCAACTCAGACTCCCAAAATATATAATTAGACCATCAGACGCTTTGACAGAGCTGAATGCTCTGTTCTTGCCAGAGGAGATAGAGGGGGCCTTAAAGAAACTACCGGGGGGTAAGGACCCAGGCTAACCTATTTATATTACCAAACATACTTCCCTCAGCTTTCTTCCACTTTAACATCCTTATATAATTCTTATTTGGGAGGGTCCATGGTCCTGACTACAATGTCACACTCTTATATCACCCTTATCCCTAAGCCAGATAAAGACCATATAGACCCATCTAACTATAGGCCGATTGCTCTATTGAACACGGACTTAAAGATTTTTACTAAAGTGTTAGCAGAACAGTTGGCCCCTTGGTTGCCCTGTCTGATACATAAGGATCAAATAGGATTTGTAGTAGGTAGGCAGGGCACAGACAACACTAGGAGGGCTTTAGATTTGATCGAGATTATCAACAGACAAGACCAGTCGGCCCTTCTCTTAAGCCTTAATGCGGAGAAGGCGTTTGATCGCCTGACTTGGTCCTTCTTGTTTGCAGCCCTAAGAAAGTATGGTATTCAAGGTCCTTTTTTGGAAGCGGTAAAGGGTCTGTACTGAATCCAGATGTTAAAGGAGTTAAGTTACGTGATAGAGAGTTCAAGTTATCGCTATTTGCAGATGACATATTGTTAACTTTACAAAAATACTATTGGCAACATGAATATTATAAAATCACTTTACTTGTATCCAATAATTTCATAAAAAATCCTTACAGAGCCATTTGGCTTACCGCACATTTAGAAGATTTTCAGTAAAGGTGAAACACGCTCATCCTCATTAGGAATGAAATGCAGAGTCCATTCTTGCAATCAGTTCATTTTCAAGAGGAGATGTGCCGGAGCACTTACTGAACTGCACCCGCTGCTGCAACGTTTCAAAGGCTAAACGCCTTTTTCTTCAGGCATGCGCAGACGATGGAATCCCACACTTCTATAGTATGTAGCAAACTTAACTCTTAATTGCCTACAATGTGACTAACTAGACTAACATAGTTTCGACAATCTACTAGTGTGATATACCTAATCTATGTGGAGCTAGACAAACAAGGACATGTACTACTCTATATTAAAATTTAAACATAAACAAAGAATCTCTCAAATTCAACGTCTCATTTAACCCTTTAGGGGCAATGAGTCCAACCGATGGATCCAAAAAGCCTCCCTTTGAAGGAGTTATTAGATAAACCTGTATGATCCTGACTAGTTACTTCTTCCAATACACACTATTTTAGGTCACTAACCTGATGTCTGGCTTTGGCGAAATGCCGTACCACTGTGGTTTCACCATATTTTTTAGTTTGACTTTCAACTTTACCTACCATTGTGTCCTTTTTCAAGTAAGATCTAATGTTATATTTATGTTCATTTATGCGGGTTTTTAAAGCCCGGCTAGTTTGATCGACATATATTTAGAACATTTTAATATGGCTGAACAATTTGGGCATGCAAGACATGGAAAGGTACCACTTTTACATGTTCCTATTCTTTCTTGGCCAAATTTTTCATCTTTCATCACTATAGGCCAATATTTATTTATTGTGTGGCATATCAAACCGGCATGTTTATCATAGGTACTGATAAAGAATAATCTATCATCTTTTTTCTTAGATTTAGGTGCTAACAATTGCTCTCTAGGTACCTTTAAAACCTCCATGCCCTCCTTTCGAATGATAACCTCATCATATCCTCTTTGTACAAATTTTTTACTATCTTCTGCATACTTTCAAGATAATCCTGGTCTGTACTACATATCCACCTTGCCCTCACGAATAGTGATGAAAGATGAAAAAACGACAAGAAAGAATAGGAGCATGTAAGAGTGGTACCTTTCCATGTCTTGCATGCGCAAATTGTTCAGCCATATTAAAAGGTTCTAAATTATCACATCCCACCAAAGGCTTTACCATACAAATAAAAGGGTATTTTACATGTAACACAACAGGCTTTACATACCTTTTAAAGTGCCCTTGCGGCAAAGTATATGTCGGGCAAACTAGCCGGGCTATAAAAACCCGCATAAATGAACATAAATCTAACATTAGATCTTACTTGAAAAAGGACACAATGGTAGGTAAAGTTGAAAGTCAAACTAAAAAATATTGTGAAATCACAGTGGCACGGCATTTCACCGAAGCCAGTCATCAGGTTAGTGACCTAAAATGGTGTATATTGGAAGAAGTAACTAGTCAGGATCATACAGGTTTATCTAATAAAATACTTCAAAGGGAGGCTTTTTGGATCCATCGGTTGGACTCATGTGCCCCTAAAGGGTTAAATGAGACGTTGAATTTGAGAACATTCTTGTGATGTTAATTTAATATAGAGTAGTACATGTCCTTGTTTGTCTAGCTCAGGGGTCCTCAAACTACAACCCACGGGCCGCATGCGGCCCGCCGAGGCCTTTTATCCGGCCCGCCACGAGTACCCTGCTGCAATCACTACCTAAGCCCTGCCGTTGCGCTGCTCGTGAAACCTTACGTCACCCGTCACAGCCCACGGCACCTCCCATACTATGGGAGGTGTCGTGGGCAGTGACGGATGACGTGTGGGCCGTCGAGAGCAGCGCAACGGCAGGGGCCAGTTTAGGTGGAATGAAGTGTGGGGGGGGCACTCTGCAGAGGACGGGAGGTGCCTGATAATGGAGGGCGGGCACTTGCAATATATGGGAGGTACCTGTGAGTGAGTGGTGGAGTGTCCGCTCTCCACACTACTCCGGGCCCCTCCCTATATTGTAAGTGCCCCCTCCCACTCAGCACCCCCGCCCTTGCAAGTGCCCGCACCCCGCCCCCCAAATACAGCCCCGCATTGCGCCGCTGGGGCTGATTTCCTGGGACTGACGCGGAGTACTCGTCCCAGCGTTCTCGCCACAGGAGGGGCAAGGAAAAAAACCCCTCTCGAATGCAGTTTGGGAGCCCCCTTGAACCCAGTTAGAACCCCCCCCCCTGCGTGCAAGGGCGGGCCCCCCCCCCCTGGTGCAGGGCGGGCCCCCTTGTGAACCAGGGCGGACCCCCCCCTGCTGTGTAGGGCAGGAGCCCCTTGTGAACCAGGGCAGACCCCACCCCCCCTGTGCAGGCGGGACCCCCTTGTAAGCCAGGGTGGGATTTCCCCTCCCCTGCTGTTAGGGCAGGAGCCCCCTTGTAAGCCGGGCAAGAGCCCCCCCCCCCCTGCTGTGTCAGGCAAAAGCCCCCGTAAGCAGAGACAGGACCCCACTTGGTCGGACGAGTGGCCATTTTTTTAAAAGCCTATAACTATTATGATTGAAAATGTGCTTTCCCCCCAGTTGTTTGCTTACTTTCGGGTGTCGGGGAAAGCGGGTGAAGAGTTAGAGAGTCACAATGTCCGACAAATTTTGTTATAGTTTCCCAAGTGCAGGGCAGGACCCCTCCCTTTTTTCAGGGCAGGAGCCCCCCCCGATGTCGGGTCAGGACAAAAGGAGTCAGGACAGCGAGAACAGGAGCCAATTTGGGTCGCAACTGACCACTTTTTTAAAAGCCCAAATAATTATTTTTGGTTGTAATGTGCTTTCCAGTCCCTGTTGCTTCTTACTTTCAGGTTTCTGGGAAAGCGGGTAAACGTTAGCAGAGCTCACAATTCCCGACAAATTTTGTTATGATTCCGAGTGTCGGGGCGGGACCCCCCCCGAGTGTCGGGGCAGGAGCCCCCCCGAGTGTATGGGCAGGGCCCTCCCCTGTAGGGCAGGACCCTCCCATGCGGGGCGGGACCCCCCCCGGGTATGGGGCAGGAGCCCCCCGAGTGACAGGGCAGGAGCCCCCCAGTGTCTGGTCGGGCCCGGAGACAAACAGCTTTGGTGGGACGAGGTGACCACATTTTTAGAACCCCAAAATTTATAGGAAATTAATGTGCTTTCCCTCCCCGTTCTTCTTAGTTTCAGTTTCGGGGAAAGCGGGTGAAGAGTTACAAGTCACAATTTTCCACAAATTTTGTTATAGCCCCCGAGTGTCGGGGCAGGACCCTCCCCAGTTAGGGCAGGACCCTCCCCATGTAGGGGGCGGAGCCCCCCCCGAGTTCAGGGCGGGACCCCCCCCGAGTGTCAGGGCAGACCCCTCCCCGAGTGTGGGGGCGGGAGCCCCCCCCGAGTTAGGGCAGGAGCCCTCCCCGAGGTCAGGGCGGGAGCCCCCCCCCGAGTGTCTGAGTCAGGGCCCGAGAACAGAAGCCACTTGGTGGGACAGAGGTGACCACTTTTTAGAAGCCCATAATTATTAGGAATTAATGTGTTTTCCCCCAGTCCCTTTTCTTTTTAGCTTTCAGGTTTCTGGAAAGCGGGTGAAGACGTTAGCAGAGCTCACAATTTCTGACAATTTTGTTATAGTTTCCCAAGTTCAGGGCAGGAGCCCTCCCGGGGTTCGGGGCAGGGCCCTCCCCGATTTTCGAGTCGGACAGCTGAAGACAAGAGCCAGCTTGGGTCGAAAATTTCCCACTTTTTTAGAAGCCCTAAAATTTTTATGGTTTGAAATGGTTTTCCCCACCCTTTTTGCTTGCTTAGTTTTTCGGGTTTCGGGGAAAGCTGGTAAGAATTAGCAAGCCACAATGTCCGACAAATTTTGTTATAGATTCCCGAGTGTCTCGGCAAGAGCCCTCCCCGAGTGTCTCGGCAAGAGCCCTCCCCGAGTGTCGGGAGCCCTCCCCGAGTGTCAGGGCAGGAGCCCTCCCCGAGTGTCAGGCGGACCCCCCCCGATTTGTAGGGCAGGAGCCCCCCCCCGAGTGTCTGAGTCAGGACACCGAGGACAAACCCAGCTTGGTCAGCAATGCCCACATTTTAAAACCCTAAATTATTAGGGATTGTAATGGCTTTCCCAGTCCCTGTTGTTTTGCTTAGTTTTCAGGTTTCGGGGAAAGCTGGGTGAAGCCCTAGTAGAGTTCCCAAAATGTCGGCACTTATTATAGTTTCCACATTTTCTCAGAGACAATTTTGCTGTTTGGGGTGATCTTTTCCGGGGCACCCATCCAGATTATTGCTCAAAGATTTTTTTCGGGAGAGCTGGAATCTATAACAAATGGTCAGAAAGGGGAAACTAAAAAGGTTGTCAGGGGATGACCAGAAAAGCTTTGTAACTATACAAACCCCTATGGGAAAAAATGAAAAAGTAAAAAAAAAAAATGAAACACGAAAATAAAAAAAAACATACACCCCCCCCTTTTCCCCTTTTACAAATGCCCGTTGTCCAAAAAAAGAAAAAAAAAAAAGCCTATTTAGTATTGCCATGTATGTAGCGACCTGTCCTATAAATCTGTCATGTTATTTAACCCACACGGTGAACACCGTAAAAACAGTCACAGAGATGTGATTTTTGTTTATCCCTCACGTAAAAAGGAATAAAAAAATCAAAAAGCCTTATAAATGCCAAGGGCACCAAGTAAAACGTTGGGGCATCCCGAAAAAAAAGAGTCCTTACACAGTCTGTAACAAAAAATAAAAAAATTTGGCTTCAAAGACGCATGCATATATAATAAAAATATAGTTTTACAACTAAAAACCACTCAAAAGCACTTCAATAAAAAAACTTTTTAAATTGGTACACCGTAATGTATCAACCACAAAGTAAACTAACTTGTCACTATTCGCATGGGGCCCGTTAAAAATAAAAAACACTACAGGATTCAGTATTTTCTTTACCCGCTTTTCCCAAAAAACAGATTAAAAATGATCACAAACCTTGTCCACCCCAAAAAAATACCAATAAAAAAAATCAATTAGTCACAAAAAACAACCCCTTCAAGCTCCAAACACAGAAAATAAAAAGTTATGGCTCTCAAAAATAGACTGTTTTTTCCTTTTTGAATAAAAGGTTAAAATTTGGAAAACAAAAAAAAAAAAAATCAAAATTAGGTTTCGCTGAATCATATTTACCCCGCTGAGTAAACTAGGGTGTCTTTATGCTGCAGGCAATAAATAGCATCCCCCAAAAAAAACAACCCATAATCAGGTCCGGAATAAGAAACTAGAAAAGTTTTTGGGTGTCAAATAGGACAACATAAACCTCTTTTTATAGAAAATTTCTATTGGGTAAAATAATAAAACATAAACTATTTAAATTTTATATCTTGTAATTCAAGACGGCGCTGCTGGAAGGTTTCACCCGTTTGGTACTTTGGGGGCTTGGCAAATGCGACATGGCACCCACCAAAATCTGAGTTTGAAAAATCCAAATAACGCTCCCTCCCTTATACACCCTGCCATGTGCCCAAACAGCAGTTTATACCCAAATATAGGGTATTGATGAACTTTGAAGAAATTGCATAGCAAAATTTGGGTTGCTTTTTTACATGATTATTTGTAAAAATAAAAAAAAAATTTAGCTAAAATTGCAGATTGTTGGAAAAAAGTTTCTTATAAACTTTCTAATATTGGCACTGGTGAGGCTGAAATGATATGGACTGGCAAGGCTGCATTGATGGGCACTGATCAGACTGCATTGGTGGGCAGTACACTCTGTCTCTGTGTGGGTAATTTTATTGCTGGTATATATATATATATATATATATATATATATATATATATATATATATATATATAAAATATAATACATTGGTATTTTACTAATACCAATTTGGAATCCCTAGGAAACAATGACATCAAGAAAGAGAAAAATTGACTCGGAGTGTAGGATATTCAAAGAACAGTGGACTTATGATTACTTTTTCATGCAGTACAAGGAAAGAACTGTGTGTTTGATATGCCAGAATATAGTGTCTGTGTTCAAAGAATACAATTTGCGTCGACACTATAAAACTCAACATAAAGATAAATATGATTGTTTGGTCGGAAAAGTGAGGACAGATAAAATATTAAAACTGAAAATACATTGATAACTCAGCAAAATACTTTTGTAAAGCAGAAGCAGCTAAATATTTCATCACTGCGAGCAAGTTTTCAAGTTGCCAAGCTAATAGCGTGCACTGGCAGACCATTCTTGGAGGGAGAATTTGTTAAAGACTGCCTTCTTTCTGTTTCCAAAGAGATGTGTCCAGAGGAGGCCGATTTATTTAGTACAGTGAGTCTTTCAGGACCTATAATTACACGAAGGATTGAAGAAATGGGAGACAATTTGCATCATCAATTGCAAAAATTCCTATTTTTCCTTGGCATTCGACGAAGGTAATGATATTCGTGATTCTGCACAACTTCTAATTTTTATTCGTGGGACGAATGACTATTTCGAAGTCACAGAAGAGCTTGCTGCATTGCAAAGCATCAAAGGAACAACTACAGGAGAGGATATCTATGAAAAGGTTTGCCAAACTGTGAATGTCTTAGAGCTGGACTGGACCAAACAAGCCAGTGTGACAACTGATGGTGCTCCTAGCATGGTGGGGTCAAAGAAAGGAGTAATTGCTCGCATTAATCAAGAGATGGACAAACATAACCATTCTCATCCAATACATTGTCTCATCCACCAACAGGCGCTGTGTAGTAAATCACTGAAGTGGGACTCTGTTATGAAAATTGTGGTATCTTGTGTTAACTTCATTAGAGCTAATGCATTAAACTACAGGCAATTTCAGGAATTTCTGTCTGAGCTAAATGTTGCCTATGAAGATGTTCTGTACCACACAGAATTCCGTTGGCTGAGTCGAGAGAGAGTTTTGAAGCATTTCTATGACTTACTTCCACAGATTACAGCTTTTCTGCTTTCAAAAAACAAAGAGGTACCAGAGCTCAATGATGCCGAATGGAAATGGCACCTTGCCTTTCTGACAGATATAACAGAGTTACTTAACAATTTCAATGTGCAACTTCAAGGAAAGGGGAAGCTCATCTGTGATATGCAATCACATGTGAAAGCATTTGAAGTAAAATTAGGCCTCCTCATTAAACAAGTGAAGGAGGAAAATTTCTGCCATCTCCCCACAACTCAAAGTTTGTTAGTGGAAAAATCATTGGTTGCATTCCCAAACAAAACATGTGTGGATTCACTGGAAAAGTTACAAAAGGAGTTCCAATGTAGATTTAAAGAGCTTCATCTCCATGAGCAAGAAATACAGCTTTTCCGTAACCCATTTTCTATTGACATTGAAAATGTGGATACAATTTACCAACTGGAACTGAATGGACTCTGTATTTTGTTCCTAATAAGGATGAGCGTGTTTCACCTTTACTGAAAATCTTCTAAATGTGCGGTAAGCCAAATGGCTCTGTAAGGATTTTTTATGAAATTATTGGATACAAGTAAAGTGATTTTATAATATTCATTGTCACGGGGGTCGCGGGCTCCGCTGCCCCCGCGACCGTCACCCTGCTCGCAGGGGATCCGGCGCGGCAGCTGCGGCTGCCCGCGACCTTCCCCCTGCTGTCCCTGTCCTGGCGCAGCGTCCCTTACCTGTCCGCGCTCCTGTGAACGCCGCTCCCGGCCGCCGTGCGCGTGGCCGCTGCTCTAGGCGCGCGCGCGCGCCGACTTCTCTAAATTTAAAGGGCCAGCGTCCCGATAATTGGTCCATTGTCGGGCGCTGGTTCTATTTAAGGTATCCGCCCTGTATTTTGAGAGTTTTGAGAGTTTTGGGGCGACATGTATGAACGGGCTTTTCGCCCGTTTTCTGGCGTATACTGCGCCTCCCAGCCCGAATCCCGCTGTCAGACGCGGGGATTCAGTGTTAGGCACAGTGTTCGCCACTTTCAGCTGCGCCCCGCATGAAGGGGCGGGCAGTGGGCGCGGTGTGGGCGCGGGGTAGGCGTTCCGGGGTGGGACGCGGCGCGCTCGAAAACTCCGAGGCATGTACGATGGCGAGTCGGCAAAGCGAGGCGCAGTGCAGCGCTCGGCAGCTCCGACAGGCAGACCAGGTTTTTTTTTGGTCTAAACCCTCCGACAGAGGCAAAGTGAAGCAGGATCGGAACACGCGAGGAAGCGGATCAAAGATCGCGACAGAAATCTCGGAGCTCCGCTCCGTGCAGCAGGTGTATGATTCCGAAAAAATCGCCTTTTTAAAGGCGGAAAACAGTGTCAGAAAAAAGAGCTGAACATAAAAAATAAACATAATAAAAAAAAACAAAACACTTTCCAAAACTCTAGAACGGCGCAATATCAAGAATTATGATATTGGAAATTGCCGGGAAATACAGTAATTCAAATTCTGAAACCTATTCTCATTGGTCGGCATAAACCAGCCAATCAGAATAGGAGCGACAGTGAACCATTAAAACCTATGGGGAAGGATTGACCAATCAGAATCCACGGCGGGATAATTCAAAATACAGTAAAAAGACAGAAAAGAGCTGATTGGCTGAGCTAGCGGGGGCTTGGCTAGCTCGGCCAATCAGAATAGGAGCGACAAAGACCCATTCTAGTCTATGGAGAAGTTTAGACCAATCAGAATCCACGGCGGGATAATTCAAAATACAGTAAAAAGACAGAAAAGAGCTGATTGGCTGAGCTAGCGGGTGCTTGGCTATCCCTGTATTTTGAACTGTCCCGCCTTTGAATATGATTGGTCAATTTTTCTCCATAGGATATAATGGGACATTGTCGCTCCTATTCTGATTGGTCAATTATACTCCATAGGATATAATGGGACCTTGTAGCTCCTATTCTGATTGGCTGGTTTATGCCGACCAATGATAATAGCTTAAACAATTTGAATTACTGTATTTCCCGGCGATTCTCTCTATTACAATTCCCTATGTAGCGCCGGTCTCGGCGACAATCGCGTTGTTCGGGTTTTTAACTGCTTTATTTGTAAAGAAGGGTTCGGCTCTTTATCTGATAATGTTTGACACTTAATAAAAATCTTTTTTTTATTAATACTTCATGCCGCACGGTGCTGAGAGCCGAGATTTCAGAGCGCCCATCTCTCCACAGACTATAATGGGAGAAGTAGCTCGCGCTCTGAGTGGCTGGGATAGCCAAGCCACCGATAGCTCAGCCAATCAGCTCTTTTCTGTCTTTTTACTGTATTTTGAATTATCCCGCCGTGGTTTCTGATTGGTCTAAACTTCTCAATAGACTAGAATGGGTCTTTGTCACTCCTATTCTGATTGGTCAATAATTCTCCATAGTCTAGAATGGGTCTCTGTCGCTCCTATTCTGATGGCTGAGCTAGCCAAGTCCCCGGTAGATTAACCAATCAGCTCATTACAGCATTTTTACTGTATTTTGAAATATACCGCAGTGGATTCTGATTGGTCTAAACTTCCCCATAGGTTTTAATGGTTGACTGTCGCTCCTATTCTGATTGGCCGGTCTATGCCGACCAATCAGAATAGCTGTCTGATTTTGAATTACTGTATTTCCCGGCAATTTCCAATATCCTAATTCTTGAATTAGGATATTGGGAAGTGATTTTGTTTTATGTATTTTTTATTTTTTAGGTTTCAGCTCTTTTCCTGAGAATGTTGAACGCCTTTATAAAGGTGATTTTTGATTCATACTCCGCACCGACATCTGGAATGATTTCTCGCCGCTCCAGCCTGTCTCGCATCGGAACAGTTTTTCGGCGCAGCCCCGCACGGCGCCTAAGTCCCGCACTGCGCCCATGTCCCCACACTGTGCCCCACACACACTGGCGAGGCGCGGCGGACTTTTCCCCGCATGTATGAGTGCACTACCTCCGGCGCCGAATCCTAGGTGCAGCCCCGCACTGCGCCTCGGACCCGCACTGCGCCTAAAACACAGGCGAGGCGCGGTGGACTTTACATTGTATGTATGAGCGCGCCCCGGCCCCGACATAAATCAGGCGCAGATTCCGCCAGAAAACTAGCGGAAAGGTGTGCCCCAACCCGTCGGGATTCATACATGTGGCCCTTGGAGTTTAGTCTTGATTACCTGTGTACCAGTCCGCTTGCTCACGTTTCCTGACCTTGCCTGTTTGCCGCCTGCCCTGACCGTCTGCCCGTCTCTGACTACGAACCTCTGCCGCCTGCCCTGACCTTCTGCCTGTCCCCGACTACGCCTCCGGATTACGTTTCTGTACCACGCTGTACCCCGGCTGCCATCGCAAGCAAGTCACGTCAGGAGTAACGACCTGGTAGCCTCACTCCGCAGCAAGTCATCCCGCTTTGCGGCGGGCTCTGGTTAAAACCGGGGGCTACTTAGATTCCGTTCCCTGGCGTGGCTTAGCTATCATCGCTTGCGTTGGCCCAGCGGATCCACTCCTCCGTTACAGTACAGACTGGCCATGGATTCCGCCAGGGTACCTCTGCCTGATCTCCGGGACATCACTACAGCTGTCGCCCAGCAGAGTCAACGTATCGACCAGCTAGCGGCCATGATGCAGAACCTGGCGACTCGTCTGCCTCCACCGGCTGCTGCCCCTGCACCTGCATCCGTTGCTCCGGCATCCATTGCTCTACCTGCTTCGGCGCCGGGTCCTTCTCTGCATCTGCCACTCCCCTCACGCTACGATGGAGACCCCAAGAAGTGCCGAGGGTTCATCAGCCAGTGCTCCATCCATCTCGAAATGATGGGGCACCAATTCCCTACAGAGCGAGCCAAGGTGGCCTTCATAATCAGCCTCTTGTCTGGAGAAGCCTTGGCTTGGGCTACGCCACTATGGGATCGAGGGGATCCTCTGACGGCGGACCTCCAAACTTTCCTCCGGGGGTTCCGCACCGTCTTCGAGGAACCAGGCCGTACTTCTTCGGCTGCCGCAGCGCTGCTCCGGCTACGTCAGGGCGACACCACAGTCGGTCAGTATTCGGTGCAGTTTCGCACTCTCGCTTCGGAGCTGGATTGGAACAACGAAGCGTTGGTGGCGACATTTTGGCAAGGCCTCTCGGGGCGAATCAAGGACGAGCTCGCCGCTCGGGATCTACCAGCTGCCTTGGATGACCTAATCCATTTGGCCACCCGAGTGGATATTCGCTTCGCCGAAAGGCAACAAGAGCTCCGCCTACAACGGGAAACCGTCCGTCCACGCCGTTTCCCCCGCTTGGCTCCCACGTTCCAGCGGTCACCCCTTCCTCCTCCAACGGCCTCTGAAGAGGAACCTATGCAGGTCGAGAGAGCCCACCTGTCCCAGGAAGAACGTTCTCAGCCTCAGCGTCGTCTGCGGCAGCTCTGCTTCTATTGTGGCGGTTCTGGCCATTACATTGGGGACTGTCCGGTGCGCCCGGGAAACTTCCGCACCTAGGGCTCGTAGGAGAGGCAACCCTAGGTGTCAGAACGGCCTCTCCCCGTCTGACCATGCCCGTATATATTGGTGCTTCTCCGGACAACACCTTTCAGGCCACCGCCTTTATTGATTCAGGATCAGCAGGAAACTTCATAAGCCACGAACTTGTGACCAGGTTTCGTCTTCCTGTGACTCCGTTGCAGAAACCTATGTTCGTCTCCTCGGTCAGTGGCGAATGCCTTAAGGACGCGATCCGCTTCCGTACGGCCCCCCTCTTCTTGCAAATTGGGGCCCTTCACAAGGAGACGTTGCAACTTCTTGTCCTGCCTCGATCCTCCTCGGAGATCCTTTTGGGCCTTCCTTGGCTACAGGACCATACCCCGACTTTGGATTGGAGCACAGGTGAAGTCATGCGTTGGGGTTCCGCGTGTCTCTCTCGTTGCCTGTCTAAGCCGCAACTCGCTCCTCAAGTCACCTCCCGGAAGTCTGCCAAGCCTCCTCCAGGTCTACCTTCGCCATACTGGGACTTTGCCGATGTCTTTTCGGAGAGTCAGGCTGAAACGCTTCCTCCACACCGGCCTTATGATTGTCCCATTGACCTGCAACCTGGCTGTACTCCTCCCAGAGGCCGGGTTTACCCTCTCTCCGTCCCGGAGACTAAGGCGATGTCTGAATACATCAAGGAGAACCTCCGCAAAGGATTCATCCGTAAGTCCTCGTCTCCGGCTGGAGCCGGCTTCTTCTTCGTGGAGAAAAAAGACGGGTCCCTCCGGCCCTGCATCGACTATCGGGGCTTGAATAAAATTACCATAAAAAAACGTTACCCGTTGCCCTTGATCTCCGAACTCTTTGACCGCCTGCGTGGGGCGAAAATATTTTCTAAACTGGATCTACGCGGGGCCTACAATTTAATCCTCATTAGGGAAGGGCGATGAATGGAAAACGGCATTTAATACACGGGACGGCCATTTCGAGTATTTGGTTATGCCTTTCGGTCTCTGCAACGCCCGGCAGTATTCAGAACTTTGTTAATGAGGATCTTTCGGGACCTACTCTATGTCTGTGTAATCGTCTACTTGTACGATATTCTCATATACTCCCCAGATCTCGAGACTCATCGCCACCATGTCCGCCAGGTCCTCAGACGACTCCGCACTCACCAGCTCTTTGCCAAACCCGAGAAGTGCCTCTTTGAACGTGCCAGCTTACCCTTCTTAGGGTACATCGTCTCAGATAAGGGTCTCTGGATGGATCCCTCCAAACTCTCCGCGGTGCTGCAGTGGCCACAACCGGTGGGCCTTCGGGCCATTCAACGTTTTTCGGGATTTGCTAATTATTATAGGCAATTTATCCCCCACTTCTCTACACTTGTGGCTCCCTTGGTGGCCCTAACTAGGAAGAAAGCCAATCCCAAATCCTGGCCCCCAGAGGCCCAAGAAGCCTTCAACCGGCTCAAAGCGACATTTGCTTCGGCTCCGGTCCTGTCTCGCCCTGACCCTAACTGTCCGTTTATTCTGGAAGTGGATGCTTCTTCGGTCGGGACTGGTGCTGTCCTCCTGCAGAGATCCTCCGCTGGTAAACTACGTACCTGTGGTTTTTTCTCCAAGACATTCTCTCCTGCCGAGAAGAACTATACCATAGGTGATTGTGAAGTACTGGCCATAAAGCTGGCTCTAGAAGAATGGCGTCATCTGCTGGAGGGGGCTCACCACCCTCTTGACATTTTCACAGACCATAAGAACCTTCTGTACCTTCAGTCGGCTCAACGCCTGAACCCCCGGCAAGCCAAGTGGTCATTATTCTTTGCCCGTTTTGACTTCTGCTTACATTTTCGACCGGCCGAGAAAAACCTCAGAGCTGATGCTCTATCTCGTTCCTCGGATACCGTGGGCCTTGAGCCTCCTCCCCAGCACATTGTCCCCCCGGAGCGACTCGTCACGGCTGCCCCCGTGGACCTCCGGCACCTACCCCCCGGGAAGACGTATGTGCGACCTGCCTTGCGCCCTAGAATCCTAAGTGGGGACACTCTTCTCATACGGCTGGGCACCCAGGAGTCCATAGGTCGCTTCAATTGGTCTCCCAATATTACTGGTGGCCTACTCTTGCTCAGGATATGAGGAACTTTGTTCTAGCCTGCACCTCCTGTGCCCGTAATAAGGTTCCTCGCCTCAAGCCCGCGGGCCTTCTTCAGCCGCTCCTGGTGCCGGAAAAACCCTGGACCCATGTAGCCATGGACTTCATTACTGATCTCCGGCCTCATCTGCAAACACGGTCATCTGGGTTGTGACCGACCGTTTTTCCAAAATGGCCCACTTTATCCCACTGCCTGGGTTACCCTCTGCCCCCCCATTGGCCCAACATTTTTTCAATCACGTTTTCCGTCTGCACGGTCTCCCTTTACATATTGTCTCAGATAGGGGAGTCCAATTTATTGCTAAATTTTGGCAGGCTTTGTGTGGTCAATTGCAGGTCCAGTTAGACTTCTCTTCCGCATACCACCCCCAGACCAATGGGCAGGTTGAGAGGGTTAACCAGGTGTTGGGCACCTACCTAAGGCATTTTGTGTCCGCCCGTCAAGATCACTGGTCTGATCTTCTTCCCTGGGCAGAGTTTTTTTTATCTCTTTAGATTCGGGATCTGCTGGGGCCTCCCCCTTTTTTGTCGTGTTTGGGTTACATCCCCGCCCGCCTCTGTCCCTGGCCACCTCGTGTTATGTCCCGGCTGTGGATGCCCAAGTAAGGGACATCAAGGCTCTCTGGCAGCTCACGCGACGGGCCCTGCTACGGGCTTCTGCTCACACCAAAGCTCAGGCTGACAGGTACCGTAGGCCCCCGCCCCTATTTGATAGGGTTTGGTTGGCCACCAAATATATTCGCTTTAAGGTGCCTTCTTATAAGTTAGGCCCTAAATACGTGGGTCCGTTTGAGGTACTGCAACGACTTAATCCGGTGTCCTACAAGCTCCGCTTGCCTCCTACCCTGCGCATCCCGAACTCCTTCCATGTCTCTCTCCTCAAGCCGGTGGTACTGAATCGCTTCTCCCGGGGGGCTGTCTCGCCTTCTCCTGTGGCCAACTCTGACAACATCTTTGAGGTCAAGGAGGTGCTGGCACAGAAGACAGTGAGGGGGAAGCGGTTCTTCCTCATTGACTGGAAGGGGTTCGGGCCGGAGGAGCGGTCGTGGGAACCAGAGGTCAACCTGTCGCCTGACCTCCTCTCTAGGTTTCAAAAGAAGAGGGGGAGACCTAAGGGGGGGTACTGTCACGGGGGTCGCGGGCTCCGCTGCCCCCCGCGACCGTCACCCTGCTCGCAGGGGATCCGGCGCGGCAGCTGCGGCTGCCCGCGACCTTCCCCCTGCTGTCCCGGTCCCGGCGCCGCGTCCCTTACCTGTCCGCGCTCCTGTGAACGCCGCTCCCGGCCGCCGTGCGCGTGGCCGCTGCTCTAGGCGCGCGCGCGCCGACTTCTCTAAATTTAAAGGGCCAGCGTCCCGATAATTGGTCCATTGTCGGGCGCTGGTTCTATTTAAGGTATCCGCCCCCAACACTTCCTGCCAGTCTGTTGGTGTGTTCTTGGTGCGTTTTGAGAGTTTTGGAGTTTAGTCTTGATTACCCGTGTACCAGTCCGCTTGCTCACGTTTCCTGACCTTGCCTGTTTGCCGCCTGCCCTGACCGTCTGCCCGTCTCTGACTACGAACCTCTGCCGCCTGCCCTGACCTTCTGCCTGTCCCCGACTACGCCTCCGGATTACGTTTCTGTACCACGCTGTACCCCGGCTGCCATCGCAAGCAAGTCACGTCAGGGGTAACGACCTGGTAGCCTCACGCCGCAGCAAGTCCATCCCGCTTTGCGGCGGGCTCTGGTGAAAACCGGGGGCTACTTAGATTCCGTTCCCTGGCGTGGCTTAGCTATCATTGCTTGCGTTGGCCCAGCGGATCCACTCCTCCATTACATTCATGTTGCCAATAGTATTTTTGTAAAGGCATTAGGAGTGGAGAATCCTGGATTGGCATGCAACAGTGAAGCACGCATTATAAAGAAAAAGGGAATTGCATTGAATTTATAAAAAAAAATATTGTTAACTTTGTCATCACCTCAAGTGACACTGCCTAACTTGCACTCCTTATTGGGGGATTTTGGTAAAATTTCGGGATACAAGGTGAATACTGATAAAACTGAAGCCTTACCTATCAAAATTCCAGATTCCCACCTGCAGCACATTCAACAGAATTTCCATTATAACTGGAAAAAAGATACATTGAAGTATCTGGGCATCCCTCTGACCGATTCATACTCCTCTGTCTATCACCAGAACTACCCCAAACTCTTTGCAGAAAATAGAAAATCACTGGACCAGTGGCATAGGTTACCTTTGTCTTGGTTTGGTAGAACAGCATCAGTCAAAATGACTCTTTGTTTTTGAATTGCTTCCAGTTCAAATTCCAATGGGGGAACTAAAGGCTATCCAGGCAGCTATTGCCCAATTTATTTGGGCTCGGAGATGCCATAGGTTTCCGAAGAGTGTTCTACAGATGCCCAAATCTTATGGGGGGCTGGCGGTCCCGGATGTCATAAAATATTTCTGGGCGGCTCAGTTAAGAAGAAGTCCTGGGTGTTCATCCTTGTATGTCTATTCAATATGGGTCGAAATTGAAAAGCTGTGGATGGCCCCTATTCATCTCAATTCACTAGTATGGAATACCTCAGATATTCAAATAGATAGGACACTTTTGGGTCCTATGACATTGCTGAGAAATGTCTGGAGGCATTGCCATATGCGGTTCTCCCTAACCTCAGTAGCTTCACCTATGACATCTTTTCTTTTTCATCCGCTTTTGCCTGATAGCTTAACTAAAGCGTATTTTCGGCCTTGGTTCGATCGGCGACTCTTTCGATTCACGGACATCGTAGATCAGACTAGGAAGGTGTTGCAGTTTGAGAATATTAAATCATCTTTTAATTTACCTAGTACTACATTTTATTCTTACCTATAAATCAGTCACTTTCTATGACAGGTACTCCATACAGTGTGTATTCCAACTCAATTCGAATGTCTTTGTAAGGCAGGAACATCTACCAGGGTACTTATATCCACTATACTATATATCAAATACTGTGTGTGCCTGACCACGAAAATCCCCCCAACATAAATTTATGGCAAAGTGGGATAGGTACTTGGGAACCTCTATATTACACTGGAGTAGAGGGCTACCTGGAAGGGGGCTTCTATGACTTCCCATATGTGCGAGCCATAGAGAGAATCAATACAAAATATTATTTTTCTGGTATCCTACACCTTCTCTGATTCATAAGTTTGATCCAGCAGTGTCTGACCATTGTTGGAGATGTAGGGAGGGAGGGGCACACCTCTTTCACATCTTCTGGGAATGTATGCAGATACAGTCTTTTTGGAAGGAATCGCAACACTTACTGCAAGAAGTAGTGGGTTTGCGGGTTCCTTTGGATCCTAAGCGATTTTTCCTGAATCTGTTCCCTCAACCCGTGAGTAAAGTAGGAAGGCAACTGACGATTCATATTATCACGGCGGCCAGATGTCTGATTTCCAAAAACTGGAGGTCTCCCCTCCCTCCATCCAGATCTGATCTCCTTCACATTATACATGATGTATTTAGAATGGAATACCTGACGGCTCTTCTTAATGACCAGGTGAATAGGTTTATGAGTATTTGGACCCTATGGGATATATACTCAATCAACTCAGGCCTTTCATGTTGACAACTACCAGATTTGACTAATCAGTTGTTAGACCCCATCACCTATTGTTTGTTTCCTAATGTGTCTTGTAATGTCTATGTCTGTTATCTTTGTTTAAGTGGGTTTTACTGTTCTATTTTTGGGTGTTGTTTGTTTATCAATTGACCGCACTTACCATCCCTTGGTTCTACCAGTGCTTGATGATAGGGTGTCAGATTTAGGTGGCGCTTAGCCTACAGGGAGCAACAGTCTGCAGCAGCTGGTTTGCGACCCCGCCCTGATAGACAGTCTGCTGGCAACTATGTGAGTGACAGAGGCCCAGCCACTATGGACAGGGGGCGTGTTGCACCAGCCAATGGGAGGACCTGGAGACCACTCCAATCAGCTACAAGGGCGGTGTCCGGGAATCACATTTAAAATCCCTGCAGGCTGAGAGCTGTGCCTGTGATATTCTCCTGTCTGCCTTCATTACCTGTGCTTATAGTTTGTTGTTTGCTATCCGTGTACCAGAACTCTGCTTGTTTTCCTGACCCTGTCTTGCGCTCTGATTTTGTACCTTGCTCCCGTTCGTGTTTGACCTTGGCTTGTTGCAGGGAGCAACAGTCTGCATTTTCTTTAGCACCTGATTCGCCAGAACTTTCTTCTGTGGACAGGTTCTTTGTCTCCTTGGGCATAATTTTTGATGACCCTGATAGGGAAGCTGTGGCCGAGGCTCGGCTGACCACTTTGAGGCAGGGTAAAAGGAATGTGGTGGACTATTGCTCCGAATTTCGTCGCTGGTGTGTTCTGTTGGGGTGGAATGACCCAGCTCTCAGATGTCAGTATAGATTTGTATTAGCCTACCATGTGAAGGATATGTTGGTGGCTTACCCTACCCCTGGTTCCTTAGATGAGGCTATGGCACTAGCTGTTCGTCTGGACAGACGTTTTAGGGAGAGACATCGGGAAAAAGCTCTCCCTCCTGTGGTCCACTCCACAGTCCCTTCTACACCCGCTGTTTATGATCTAAACCCAGAGGAGCCCATGCAAGTGGGAGCTTCTTCCGCGACTTCTACCCAGCGACTGGAGGACTTTGCGTCGTACCCAGGGATTGTGCTTTTACTGTGGCGAAGATAGACACGGTATCCGGGAGTGCTCCAAAAGGAAGAGCAGGCCGGAAAACTCCAGCGCCTAGGTGATTTGCAGGAAGGTCACCTAGGCGAACAGGTATTTCCTATTGTATCCAAAAGGTTGCTGCTCCCAGTTAAGATCTCATATATGTCTCTGTCTGGTTCTGGGAATGCTTTTGTGGATTCTGGGTCAGCTTCCAATTTTGTAGACACGTCCTTCGCCAAACGTCTGGGCCTACCTTGGAGACCTCTATCTGATTCCCTGCGGGTAGTGGCTATTGACTCCACTCCACTGGCTAGGGGCATAATCCAACATTGTACTCCGGAGCTCAAGATGTTGGTAGGATCCATACATACTGAAAAGTGTATCTTATTTATCATGGAGGGTCTGCCCGCTAATGTGGTTTTTGGGCTGCCCTGGCTTCAGAGAGACAACCCGGTGTTTGACTGGAATTCAGGAGAATTAATCAAGTGGGGACAACAGTGTTTTGACAGATGTCTCCCTACCATACTGGGCAATACTGAGGTGGAGCAGATTCCTGTTTTCATTCATGACTTTGCTGAAGTATTTTCTCAGAAACAGTTGGAGATACTACCCCCTCATAGATCTTACGACTGTGCCATTGACCTATTGCCCGGAGTGAGGTTTCCTAAGGGGAGGATATATAATCTGTCAGGTCCAGAGAGACTAGTCATGAAGCAATATATTGTAGAAAGTCTTCAGAAGGGTCAAATCCGGCCTTCGGTGTCCCTTATGGGTGCAGGGTTTTTCTTTGTAGGAAAAAAGGATGGAGGCCTCCGTCCATGCATAGATTACCGTTAATTGAATAAAATAACGGTAAAAAACCAATACCCTTTACCCTTGATCCCTGATCTGTTCAATCAAATCCAGGGAGCAAAGTGGTTTTCCAAGTTGGACCTTAGAGGGGCATATAACCTCATCTGTATATGATAAGGGGATGACTGGAAAACCGTGTTTAAGACTCCTAAGGGTCATTTTGAATATCTTTTGATGCCGTTCGGGTTGTGTAATGCTCCCGCCGTGTTCCAGATCCTGGTTAATGATGTTTTCCGTGAACTCATTGGTTGTTGTATGGTCGTTTACCTGGATGACATATTAATCTCTTCGGAAGATTGGTCGTCTCACGTTAAACACGTACGACAGGTATTGCAAATCCTGAAGGAAAAAAGAATGTTTTTCAAGCTTGAAAAATGTGTTTTTGGAGTGCAGGAAGTACCTTTTCTTGGGTGTATCCTGACTCCTAACTCATTTCGTATGGACCTCTCTAAAATGCTATTCTCGATTGGGTCCGCCCTTCATCCCTGAAGGCCCTACAGCGATTCATGGCGCCAGCAGTCGTTCAACGAGGCGATTGCAAAGAGACAACAGTATGCGCCCAACTATCCTAAGGTGCAGAAGCTGACCGTGCTCCTGTCCAAGTTGTTGGTACTGCACTCCCTCCCTTTCCAAATGGTGGACTCTGCACCGCTCACAGAATTAATAGCCTGTGCCGAATCGAGGTGGAGAGTTCCAAACCGTAATTTATTTTCCAAAAAAGCAGTACCAGCCCTTCACAAATATGAAGAACAGAAGTCCTTGAGCTTTTCGGTTTGTTCCAAGGTGCACGTCAGCGCGGGCGTGTGGAGCTGTAACTACGGTCAGGGCCAGTACATGTCCTTTACGGCCCACTGGGCGAATGTGCTTCCTGCCCAGCCACACCAACAACTTGTATATGAGACGCCGCTTTCTCCTCCACGTTGTCAAACTGCTGCTTCTGTGCCAATGTCCGCCTCCTCCTCCACCACCACCACCATCTCAGCCTCCACAAGTACTGCTCCATCATACCACATGTGTAAGGCACAGCGATGTCACGCAGTCCTACACATGGCTTGCCTCGGCGAACGAAGTCACACAGGGGAGGAACTGCTCCGCGTCATGCAGCAAGAAATTGATGTGTGGCTTTCTCCTCGCCAACTGCAAATCAGAACCATGTTGACAGACATGGGAAGAACATGGTGTCCGCGCTGCACCGAGGAGGTATGGTCCATGCGCCCTGCATGGTGCACGTGTTCAATCTGGTTGTGAAAAGGTTCCTGAAGTCTTCCACCGATCTTCAGAAGATTCTGAAAATGGCCAGGAAACTGCATGCACTTCATCCATTCCTACCAAGACAGGAACACCATCCCCCCCCCCCCCCCCCCCCGAGTTGCAGTGGGCAGAACGGGCCTCCTCTAAACACACGCTGATATGCGATGTTTCCACCCATTGGAATTAAAGCCTGCACATGTTGGACCGACTGTATGAACAGAGAAAGGCCATTAACGATTTTTTGATGATCTAGGCGAACAGTACTCCCCTGTGTAACTTTGATGTCAGCCAGTGGCAGCTCATGCGTGACACCTGCTGTTTGCTGAGGCCATTTGAGGAGGCCACGTTATTTGTCAGTCGCCAGGACTACGGAATGAATAACGCCATTCCACCAATTCATGTCCTGGAACAGATGCTGAAAAATCTGTCTGGGCAGGGGACTGGAGACGTGGCGACTACATCTCGCAGCCACATGAATCCGGTGGGGACTGAACTGGAGGAGAAGTAGGAGTAAATTTGAGAACAAACATTGTATGTTGAAATTAGTGTTTTTTCTACCCAGGTGACAGGAGAGGAGGAGCAGCTGGAGGGGGTAGATGGAGATTAGGAAGACGAGGCAGATGACTCGCAAGCACTGTCGCAGTATACAGTGGAGATGGAGGCAGGAAGTCCCTCGGAGTCACTTGTGCAGATGGCCCGCAGCATACTGATTTGCCTGGCTAGTGACAGCCGAATAGTCACCATCCGGCAGAGAGATGACTTCTGGCTCTCCACCCTATTGGACCCTTGCTACCGGTCCAAAATGGAAGCCTTTTTCCCAGCTTCTGAGAGGGAGGACAAACTTAAATACTATAGAGAAATCCTCCGTAGTCAGTTGGCCGCTGCCTATATGCGGCATCGTCCCTCCTCTGACAGGTCTGACCAGGGTTTCCTCAGCACTCACGTACTACTGCCGCGGCTGCTGTGGGAAGGTGAGAGGGTAGGAGCAGTACCAGGTCCATCAGCAGCAACCTAGGTCTGGAGTTCAGCTTCACCTGCCTAGTGAGGAGGGCACTCGCCAGCAGCAGCAGGATCTGGAGCAGACCCTTAACTAACAGGTGGTGGCCTACTTGGACAGCACTCTGCCACCCCAGTTAGAAGATGCTGGACTACTGGGCAGCCAAACTGGATGTGTGGCCGCAACTTGCCGAGTTTTGCAGTGGAGAAGCTGTCCTGCCCGGCCAGTAGTGTGGCATCAGAGCGGGAGTTCAGTGCGGCAGGGGCCATCGTTACCCCAAGGAGAACCCGCTTGTCCACCGGAAATGTGGAACGACTGACCTGTGTCAAGATGAATCAGGCGTGGATCGGCCTGGATTTCCACACACCACTGCCTTAGGCGTCAGATTACATCAGCCATGACGCCTCACCAAAACTTTGAGAAATGAGTTTGGATTCAAACTACCTGCCTCAGCCACTATTCTGATGCCGCCACCCGCCTGATGCCACACCTCTGCTGCCAGTTTCTCCATCTGCCTACCACCATCTTTACTAGGGACTGGTATTGCCACCCACCTCCACACTCTGTCATTGTACCACTCTATGACCTCATGCTGCTACTGTTGATGATGTCATCTCCACACTGTGTCATTGTGCCACTGTATTTACTATTTTGCCATAGGCAAACTTAAACTCTATCAGTTCTCTATCTATTAAACACTAAAACGTAACTTTTATTATGTATAACACTTAACCTCTAAACACACTATTTAAAAACCTGATTTCTAACCTCTCAATTTATCCCTTTCTACTTCTGAAGGAATAGCTCCTTTTCTATTATCAAGTCTGGTGGAACACCACCTATTAACGGGAAAACCTTATTATACATACAGTAATTTACTAACTCCAGTAAGGGATCCCAAGCATCCTACTCGGGCAGTCATCCCTAATCTAATGGACATATAACATATAAGGTTTCCTTGTGATACCCTCTGCAGAGGGTGACACTTGTAGACAGAGGTGAGAAATCACAATTTAAAATGTCATGCCTGACCTCCCCAACATGTTTCACCAGCTAAACTGGCTTCATCAGGGGTTAGAGGTCTGGTCCCATGTGGTCTAAGCTCATTTTCTTTTATATTATTTTTAGGTCACCCCTATTAGGTGCCACCAGTTAGCCATCGAGAATAAAAAACCCCACTCCCCTTCCACTCTCTGCAAAACTGACACTAGCTCCCCGCTGTCACATGCTCCCATAAACAACATTCCTCAGACAAGTTAACCATCCCCATAAGGGGTTTTTCCCCCTATCTTCCCATGTGCCCGTGCCAGTACTGTACAATGGGTTTTCTGCCCGACTGTGATGGATTTCCCGTCCAATTTTCTAAATTTTATTGCGTCGCGGGGGTCCCCTTGAAGGATGGCAGAAAAAGGTTAATTCCACAGACACTACCAGCTTTTACCTCCCTTAAACCCTTCCCCTTTGTTAAATGATTTTCTTTGGGAAAACATACCCCTTTGTTTTTTTTAACTTTTCTTGTTCTTCCCCCAAAAACCCTTTCCTTTATATTAATTTACAATTCTTTTTAAATAAAGTAAAGGGCCTAGGGTTTAGCCGGCCCGCCCCCCGCAATTTCATTCCCCCACCTTCCCCATTAAAAGATTTTTTACGGATTCCCTAATGCATTACGTTACAATGGAATATGAAAAAATGTTAGTACTTGGGTGGGTTCCCAATGTAAAGAAGAAGGACGCAGGTTGTTAGAGCCCGGCAAAAGGCAAAAAAATCTAAGAGAACGATCCAATGGGGCCCAAAAAGCGAAAAAAAAAAGGCCCCCGGTGCCTAAAAACCCTGCCCCCGGTGACACCCTGTATCGAAAAATTCACACCACTACAGGGCCTGGATGAGAGGGGGGATTCTTCGGGTTTCCCCGCATGGGGCCCCATCTTCCCCTCCCTCTGCCCACCTTCAGGGCGACGTCGGCAGCATGGACACCCAGACCGGCGGCGGTAACACAGCTCAGAGGCCAGATCCTGCGACTCGGTCCACAGCTCGGGACGAGATCGTCGCTCTAGAGACGGCGATGCATGCAGGCGACAGCAGTGGAGACTCCAGGAGGAAGCATCCCCCACCCACGGAGCGACTAGTGGGTGCTGTGGTGGTTCTGCGGGCCCCGACCCTGGACCGGAATGACCCGCAACGCCGCTCCCTATCTCTGGTGTCTGAAACCCGGAAACGTGAGAGCCCTGAGCAGCAGCGGGGAAGTACCTGCAACCCCGGGCCCGGGTTTTCCCAAACACGCAGGCACCCCTCTTTGGGGACCGCGGGGAGGGGCGTCCGATCATAGGTGTCTAAGGTATAGGGGGGGGGCCCGTCTTTTAGTGGCTTTCGGGGGACCCTGGGCAATCTCTCAGCCGGCCACCCCGTGGCCCATGGGCTGCTCCGGGATCCCCCTCCGATCCCTGATGTCTGTAGGGGAGATCGTGAATATGTGGGTGGGGGGGGGAATTGGTATGCTCCATAATTGGGAGCGGGGAAAGCTTCCCGCCGAGACCCCAGCCAGCTGAGGGTCTGCATACTGAACCCCCATGTTGTGGCAGCGCAAAAAGGGGGGAGGCGCTAGGGGCCCCTCCCCGAACGCCCTTTCCAAAAGGCTCATCCCCCCTTGTAACTGGGGAGAGGGGTGTGCCTCTATGACCCCGAAGCCCTACAACGCCCGGGGGCAGCTCAAACCCTCACCGCCCGATGTCACTTCGGGCACCTCTTCTGTCCATGGACCCAAATGACCAAAGCTCTGGGAGTCCAGACCGGGGGCCCCACCCCTCCAATACAAAAAGGGCGGTGCTGGCCCCGGCTGAGCTTTCGGGCCACTCCACCCTCCCGCCCCTCTGCGTTCGTGGGTTCTTAGAAGAGGAAAGGCCCACCAGTGAGTTTGCCCCACGCGGGGGGCCCGACAGATCCAACTTCTTTCCAGCGAATGGCCCACGCATACTTTTTTCAAGATGTGAAGGGTTCACACCTGGGGGCTCCCACCTGGGGGAAAGCCCCCCCCTTCTCCACCCCTCTATAAAGGGTTTGCAAGCCCCCGAACTGCTGCCCCAGAAAATGTCCCAAACTTCTTCGGTCTTGCCCCCGCCCGACGATGCTCTAAAAGCCCTGAATTCGCCCCGGAGCCCAAATCTGCTCTCCTTTACCTTTTTAATTGATCGAGGCAGCTAGAGAGGTTCGAAAGGCAGGAGCGGATTTCAGCCAGTGCAGACTGCGGTAGCAGTCTGGGGGACAAATCCCAGCCCTTAGAGAAATGCAGGAAACTACTAGTCGTTTGTTGCTGATCTTCAAATTTCACTTGCTGTTCGGAGCAGCGCCAAAACCCAGCTTGTGGCCCCTATTCGATGACTAGAAACCGCAATGGCGCAACAATGTTAGGGTGGGGGGGCTCCGGAGGAAGTTCGCCGGGCGAATGTAACCCGTTGACCCAAAACTCTTCAACCGAATTCTCGGCCGCCCCGAAGATATTTTCAAGAATTTGATGGGCTGAAGGGGTTTGGGCCACAAAGTCAGGACCCTGCTGAGCAAGGATGTTATTCCCCGTCACCATTTTCCCCTCAAGGGGGAAATTTCCGTAGGGCAAACTTATGCGTCGTCAGTTTGAAAAACGCTCAAATCGGTTTATCCCCCTGCCCTTTTCCCAGGAGAACTTACGTATGCGGGCTGTGCTAAAACCCTCCTTGGCTTTAAAAGGAACGCAGGTTCAAATACGTTGGGGTTCCCCCTTTTCCCCTTTTTTGTTAAACATGGGGATTCTTAGTGATCCGGGAGATCCTGCGGATTACCCCACCTTCACTTCCCCCCTTGCCTTTCCCTCGGTTGACTCCCGGAAGGGCCGACGCGGTGGACCACCGCAACCCCAAATCACTCCTCTTAAGTGCAGCGGCCGCCGCCCCTTTACTAAACCTTCTTAAATTGGTCGGAGCCCCGAGGCCCTGTTCAAATCTGGGCCCCCCACGTAAAACTTCTGTGTCATAATAGTTCTCTTCTCAGATTCAGGTGATTTAGTGTTCTATATACTCCCTGGATGTCTTATGCTAGCTTAATACATTGCCTCGTCTGTTATCTCTTCTCCCCTTTTTGGCCTTCTGGGGTAAAATTTCTTTATGCAAAAATTAGTTGTTATGTTTGGGTTTTGATTTTCCGAAAATGGATGTATCTTTTTTCCCATTGATGGGGTTTCGGGCCATGCTATTGTTTGGGCCGTCCGCAGGGGTTTAGTTGCATGTTTAGTAATGTTATTTAGGCTGCTTTCTGCCTTTCTGTTTTGTTCCCTTTCCCTCCCCTTTCCTATGAGCCAGCCTGTGTCGAGGCGTCTGTCGTGGATTGTGCTAGAGTCTGACGCTCGAGGTGAGTCTTACTATATCTATTTTAATGCATAACTAAGATCAACCCTTAAGTTGGGGGTTTAAAAACCCGAAAAAAGGTCACTTTTTTATACAGCTCAAAAACAAATCCATTTTTTGTTGAGGAAACCCACCTGTAAGGAGCATGCCAAGGCCCTTGGGAAAACAAATTTTAAAATCCTGCCTGGACCACATAGCAACCCCCTGAATAAGATAAGGGATAGCCATTTGATCCATAAGTCCCTCCCCCTTTGGTTCTGGATCCCCAAGTTTTGATAGCGAGGGTAGACCCGTTTTATAAAAGTAGCCTTCAGGGACACATGTATACGGGGGCCCAAATCGGTGGTTCCAAATAACCAGATATCCTTCCGTTAAAATTAGATGACCCCACAGTTTCACCCAGGGAAAAAATCTTATGTGGAGATTTAAAATTTGTCCTCCGCCCTCCCTGGAAACTCCCCTGGGAAGATCATCTGTCCATGGAAAATCAATAAATTAGGCGCTGCTGCCCTAAATATGGAATTTCGACGTATGGGACTGAGCACCTGAGGATAGAGACTACTCTTTTTTTTTTAATACGCGCATATAAATTTGTTTTCTCAACACTCCTCCTTTTATGGGGTTGATACCAAGATAGGTGTTGACCCCCTCTGACCCTGCCCCCTTTCACGCGACCCGAAAACCTTCCTCACTTTAGTGACCTCATTTGCCTGGAAATTGAATGAATCTTTGCGCAAAAATACTTTGTGTTTGCAGGACCTCCAGTCAGCGCTCGGGACTTTTGTACCAATCCCAGGGTGAAGTAAAAAACCGCGATGCGGGGGGGGCACTGAAATGTGTCTGAGAGGATTTTTAACAAAGCATGGGGCCCCCTCTAAACAAAAGCTGCCCCAAAATTCAATCACTAATGGAAGGCTTCATGTAGCGGAATTTCTCCCACAAATAAACTCTCTGAGGCAGTCCAGACTGTGCCCGTGGAACAAAGTATTTTTCCAAAAGGGAAAAAAAATAGACGCATCGCCAGGTTAGGGAAGCAGGGTATTATGAGTGGAATAAAGACTGCAGGTTCTTGCCCTGCTCTACGGAAAAAAGAGGGGCCCCCTTTTTATTCCCCCCGATCAAAACCTCGGGGTGTTTGGCCTAAAACATTGAAGAGGAATCCTAGATTTTTTTTATAAATTTTCTAATCTCTATCAAATACCAAAATCTCCTCTGGTACGAGCACGGGGACTGGGATGGGATCTGCAAAATACTTGCAAAAAATGCCCTCCCTCTCTCCCCCCGGACTTGTTGAATTCTTGAAGTCCCCTTTTCCCCGGTGGGAACTCCAGTCGGCATTGCGCCCTACCGGCGGGGGAAAAAACCCCCGGGGGGGATATTTTCCGCTAGGTTTATAAAGTTCTAAAGGGGGGAACCTCTCCCCCACTCTTGAACTCCTTCAATACGGTTTCTAGTAACACGCCCTTTGACCCTGAATTTCTGAAAGCCCACATAACAGTTATCTTAAAAGAAGGGAAAGACCCAGCTCTGTGTCAGAGCTATAGACCGATCTCTCTTATTAACACCGATGCCAAGATATTTGCAAAACTGATTGCAATGCGCCTGAGCCCCCTGTTAACAGATCTCATACACCTTGACCAAGTGGGTTCTGTCCCTACGAGAGAGGCGAGGGACAATGTCTTGAAGACCTTTTCTCTGATTGACCTAGTGAACCAAACCAAGGTCCCATGTATGCTGCTCTCTCGAGATGCCAAGAAAGGTTTCGACCGAGTGGATTGGTCGTTCCTGTTTGGTTCGTTGACAAATCTTGGACTGGGTCCAGTCGCCCTTACAAGGGTCTTGGCATTGTATAACGGTCCTCAGGCACAGATCCGGGTCAATGGCTCCCTCTCCCCTCCTCTCCTCATATGCAATGGTACCAGGCAGGGTTGTCCACTCTCCCCCCTCCTGTATGCCTTAGCAATGGAGCGGTTGCTCCAGGACATCCGAGACAATGACTCTATTAGGGCAATTAAGTGTGATAAGCAACATGTGAAATGCTCAGCCTTTGATGATGACCTCCTCCTGTATGTCACTGAGCCTTTTAGTTCTCTGCCCTCAATCCTGGCCACCTTGACACTTATGGTCGTTTCAGTAACCACAAGGTGAATATGGTCAAGAGTGAGGCACTAAATCTCACGTTATCCGCAGACGAGGTAACTCGACTGAGGGCACAGTACTCATTCTCCTGGGCTTCCTCCTCCAATAAGTATTTAGGAGTTCACATCCCATTGAACCTTAAAGACACATTTGACTTAAACTTCTCCCCTCTATTGAATTAGATTCCAATAGACCTCACCAGGTGGGATAGAAAAGATTTATCCTGGCTAAGTCGTATTAATATCCTAAAAATGAACTTTACTTTACAGCGTCTCCTCTATTTCAAACGGTTCCCATTGTTCTCCCGAAGCCTTTTTTCAAATCACTCAATGGCCTAATCACACGCTTTATCTGGGCACAGAGGCACCCGAGGGTCTCCAGAGCCACCTCAATAGCGCCCCGGATGGGGGACTCTCGCTCCCTGACTTTCAGGGGTACTACCTTGCTGCAGTGGCAGTGCGGATCCTCGACAGATTTCACTGTTCTGAGTCCAAACTATGGGTCCAAATAGAAACAGCACACTTTGGTTCCCCAATAGCTGCAATTCCTTGGCTCCCTTCTAGTCTCTTGCCCAAGAAGTCCCTCACCCGGATTCCATATATTCTACAAACCACCATACGTATTTGCAGATCCTATCCCTCGGCTATGCACATTTTCAGCCCTGGGGGCCCGATTACTCCTATTTCGGGTAACCCAGGGGTGTCAGAACCGCTAAGACAGGTGAAGATTGCGGATTGGGAGAGGTTTCACATTAATGATGGATGTTTATGAGGGAGAGACGATCAGGTCCTACCAGAACCTGGTTACTTCTCTGGCACACGGGATATTCCCAGTCTGTGCTATTACAACTGTGCAGTTTTGTTCGGCTTATGGAGCCCCTCTCGCACTTCGCCGGACACTTACAGTGTTTGAAAATTGGTGCCTACAGGCGCAACACTCCCCCCATGCGCTCTCCAGAATCTATCAGAGTCATTTTGAAGGAGAAGGCAAAAAAAACATGGTTACAGTCTCCGGTGGTAGGCTCATATCCCTGTGGCATGTTCATCTCGTCCATTTTATATGGAAAACTAAAGAATTTGTTAATCCACATTGATAAGAGAAGGATATCTCAAGAAGACAATTCATCAACTGTAAAACCAGGGAGGAGTGAATTTATGGGGTTATGTGTATTGGCCCCGAGATCTATGTGGAAAAAAACCATTAGAGAAGTTTCGTTGTCGGATCTCGGAAAAATCTGAGTACTAGAGGTGACACCCCGTTAGCGAGACAATTTTGGATGTACATAATAGTGAATAGAGGTGCTAAAAATTTTGTGGCATCTTGTGAAAAAGTTAGGGGAAAGAAAGGTGATCTGGATGTAGTTTTGTTGCAGGAAGAGGCATGATAGATATATAACATTGAACCCAAAGGCCTAAATGAAGGTTTTCATTTTCATTTATTTAATCTTGCTGTTTCCAAGTATAATTTTTGAAGAACCATACATTTATGTGATTAAGTACAGTCAGTGGGTACATGCACGGTTGAACTATATGACTATAGTAGCATAAGAGTTCACATAGGTTTTTTTTTTTCTTCTCCTCCCCCATCTCCCTCCTGCTCCCCCTCTGCCCCACGTTGTCCCTGTCATTTCCCTGTGTTTTGCAATTGATGTAGCTATTGCACACACATGAGGTAAGTTTCTTTTTAACAAATTAGGATGACGTATGTATATTGTTTCTGTGCATGAAGAGGTTGTAGCAAAAGAATCTCATTTATTATATACACTTATGGTGCTATGACGGAAAAGAAACGGCAGCTCGAGGAGTTGATTACCATCTATTCATGTTATACATCTATCTTAATGTATTGATTTATTGTTTCTTACTCACTGTTGTAGGTTTTGGTGCTAACTATATATACAATATATGCAATACTAATATATGCAAATACAATAGAGCATGAATGTATTAACATTTGTGCATACTCCCATTGTAACATAATGAATTAGGTAACGAGCCGTGACCTGTAAGAAAGAATCTTTAATGGGGAAGGTGGGAGGTGAAGTTGTGGGATGGGGGGGCAGGCTAACCATAGGGCCTGCAGCTTTATTAAAATGAATATGTATATTAGATATAAAGGAGAATTGGTTTATGGAAAGAGACTAAGATAATAGTGTACAGTACAATGGAGTATGTATTCCCAATGAATATGCATATTAGACAGGAGAAGGAGTTCATGGGAGGTGATAAAGCTGGTAGTGTGCTGTGGAATGTAACACCTATTCTGCTCAGTCCGTTCTAGGTGAGCCACGCAGATGCAATAATATGAGAGAAATTGTTTGCGGGTGCGGGCAGCATGGTAAGATAGGGCACAAGCCTGCTATGGAGATGGTGAACTTGTCTGAGGAATGTTGTTTATGGGAGCATGGTGACAGCGGCGACAGCAGCAGCACATAGTATCAGTGGGGAGTGGATTTTGTGGATTCTCTGATGGCTAACTGGTGATCACCTGAATAGGGTGTTTCCATAACATGATATAAAAGAAAATGAGCTTAGACCACATGGGACCGGACCTCTAACCCCTGATGAAGCCAGGCTAGCTGGTGAAACATGTTGGGGAGGTCAGGCATGATGTTTTAAATTGTGATTTCTTACCTCTGTCTACAAGTGTCACCCGCTGCAGAGGGTATCACAAGGAAACCTTATATGTTTTATGTCCATTAGTTTAGGGATGCCTGCCCACGTAGGATGCTTGGGATCCCTTACTGGAGTTAGTAAATTACTGTATATATAAGGTTTTCCTGTTAATAGGTGGTGGTGTAGAAAGGGATAAATTGAGAGGTTAGAAAACAGGTTTTTAAATAGTGTGTATAGAGGTTAAGTGTTATAACATAAGTTTTAGTGTTTTATAGATAGAGAACTGATAGCGTTTATGTTTGCCTATGGGAAATTGGTAAATATAGTGATCAAAAGTCATTCTCTGTTCTCTTGCGAGATTCCCATTTTTTTGGAGACTATTTGACATTGTGCCATTATCTGACCTCATGCTGCTGCTGTGGCTGCTGCCGTGACCTCCACACTCTGTTATTGTGCCACTCTGTGGCCTACTCCTGTTTGTGCCACCTCCACACTCTGTCATTGTGTCACTCTCTGACCTCATGCTGCTGCTGCCGTGACCTCCACACTCTGTCATTGTGCCACTGTCTGACCTCATGCTGCTGCTGTGACCTGCACACTCTGCCATTGTGCCACTCTGTGGCCTACTTCTGTTTTTGCCACCTCCAGAATGTCATTGTGCCACTCTGTGGACTTCTGATGTTGCTGCCACCTCCATACTGTGTGATTGTGCCACTCTGTGGCCTACTCCTGTTTGTGCCACCTCCACACTGTGTCATCTGACCTCATACTGCTGCTGCTGTTGATGCCGTCACCTCCACACTGTGTCATTGTTCCACTCTCTGACCTCATGCTACCTGCTGTGGCTGCTGCCGTGCCCTCCACACTCTGTCATTGTGCTACTGTCCCCCAAGCACCCCAAAGCACCGTGGCAGTATACAGTGGAGATGGAGGCAGGGAGTCCCTTGCGCACATGGCCTGTAGCATGCTGATTTGCCTGGCTAGTGACAGCCGAATAGTCACCATCCGGCAGAAGGATGACTTCTGGCTCTTCACCTTCTTGGACCCTTGCTACCGGTCCAAAATGGGAGCCTTTTTTCCAGCTGCTAAGAGGGAGGACAAACTCAAATACTATAGAGAAATTCTCCGTAGTCAGTTTGCTAACGTTCTGAAACCATTTTTAACCAAGGCAATTCTACCTCCATCAGCTTCATCATTAATACCTAAAAAAGTTCCAACGCAGTTTATTATGAAATATAAACGTGGTAGTTTGAATCCAGTTTCTGCGTGACACCAATTTGTTGTTTGTGCTTATTTTGCATTCGGTTTCATTAGTGATGGAATTTAGCACAAAACTGGAATACTGAACTACAAGAAAATGCTGCAAAACTGGCTTGGGAGGAGCTTCTTCAGTATGAAGAATGAGAATCGTATGTCCAAATTACAGACAGGAAAAAAACGCCTCTGCCTCCTCCTTGAGGCTTGTCTGTCATATCCGTGTACTGTACCTCTTGCCTCCGTCCCTTGACCACGATCCTTGCCGGTTGTCCTGACCTTACGCTTGTCCCCGACTCCGAGTTTGCCTTACGATTTTGTACCTCGCTACACCTTGGCTGCCACCGCAAGCAGGTCACGTCAGGGGGGAACGACCTGGTAGACTCCCGCCACAGCAAGTCCATCCTGCTTTGCGGCGGGCTCTGGTGAAAACCGGGACCTACTTACATTCCGCTCCCTGGCATAGCTATTGCCATCGTCCCCTTACTGTGCTGCGATCTGTAGTGGCTCCTGTAACCTACTACTGTGTTCTTTGACGCTATCATAGGATCTTAGCCCTCAGCTTGTTTTTTTCCAGCTGATGCTGCCATTACTTTATCAGACTGCATTCCTGCTTCAGTTTTTTGGTCAGTTTTGCCCGTAAGTGCACAGGGAATTTTAAAGTGAAACGATTCTAAGAGCGGCGGCAGTCATGTGCGTGTCATACTAAAACACAGAATTGTATGAAGACCAAACCAAACTCCCTCTGCATATTTAAGCATGGCGCAGCATTCTACAGCACCCTACAGGGTCTCTGAAGCCTGGAAATAGATGTATTTTAACGCGATTCATCCTGAAGTAATTCGGACCGAAATGAATTTTGTCGGAAAATTCGGCGAAGTCGGCGAACCGAATTTTTGAGAAATTCGCCCATATCTAGACACAGCCCATGATTCTATGAATTATGTTTCTCCGAGTATGTTTGTATATAGTCTTGTTTCTCAATCTAAAAACCCAATCACATCTGAAGTCACTTATATTGCGATATCAGAACCATTATTATGGACAGGAATGTGGACTATACCAGTGTTATTTAAGAAATGAGCCAATTGAATTGGAATAAAAATGGGTACAGGAGCAGGATTATTAAGACATGCATCTTAGAAAATTGTAGGATTAATAATAAATAAAACAATATAAAGTGTACAGTCCCTTTAAGCCTCTCTATTCAGTTCATATTCCACTATTAATGATGAGCCATAATGTGCATTGGTTCATTCACTCACATAAAATCTAATAGACAATAGAAAGCTGCTTTGAGGTTGAGCCACCTGTTAACACACTCCCTCTCTAGGATGTACATATAGTGGATTCACCTGTGAGCTAAACCATAGCACCCTGAATGGCTAAGGGATGGGTTGGATGTACAGCCTTTCAAATGAATAGAGTAACTAAAAAGGGTTATCTAGCAAGCAAAAAAATATTCTCTTATGGTATATATAAATCTTTATTTATCTTTGTGTGATGTTTTCTGTACTAATCTGTGCCTTTTCTGTTCTGTATGTGCCTAACTTCTCTTAAACTGAGCAGCAACATTTCCTGTTTGTAGTTTTGCAGGATAAAGTTTTATTTCTTTCAATTTCGAGGATCCTTTTATCTACGTTTCTCTCTTCGATTCATCTGTTGTTTAAGGACCGGCCTCCTGTTTTCCTCCTTATGTTGAAATCCTCGGTAGGCAGGACCAAAGTGTTGTGACTTTAACCCCTTACCATTGCAGCCAGTTTTGGCTTTTCTGACAGAGCCCCATTTGTGAAATCTGACATGTGTCACTTTTTATGAGAATAACTTTTTGACATTTTTACCTATCCAAGTGATTCAGAGATTGTTTTCTCGTGTTACATTGTGCTTTACGTTAGCAAGAAATTGTGTTCCAAAAAATCCTTGATTATTTGTGGAAAATATCAAAATATTGTGAAAAATTTGAAAAATGTTTGGGCTTAAGACAGTTATTCCACTCAACATAGATTGTAACTAGAATCTACCATATGTCCACTGTAGGTTGGCATCATTTTTAAATGTCTTTATTTTGTTATGACATTAGGGGCTTAGAAATTTAGTAGTAATTTTTCACATTTTCAAGAAAATGTACATTATACATTTTTTTAGGAACCAGCCCAGTTCAGACGTGGCCTGTATGTTAGACACCCCCATAAATTTCTCCATCTAAGAAACGACAGTCCTTAAAGTATTCAAAACAGCATTTAGGAAGTTTATTAACCCATTAGATGTTTCACAGGAATTAAAGCAAAGTGGAGGTCAGATTTAAAAATTTTAATTTTTTAGCAGATTTTCAATTTGTATCCATTATTTACAAGTACATGGTAGATGTGACCAGGGAAATGCTACTTAATATTGATTCCCCAGATTCTGCCATTTTTAGAGATATTCCGTTTGTGGCCTTTGTGCGCTATTTGGCTCAACCACAAGCCTCAGGGTAGGAGGAGCACCTACCTGACTTTGGGGTCCTATTTTCAATACCATTTTATTTAGGCACCATTTCAGGTTTGCGGACACCCTAAGGTGCTAAAACTTAATAAACACCCCTAAAAAGACTCCATATTGGAAATTACACCCCTTAAGGAATTTTTTAGCATTAGGCTGTGAAAATGAAAAAAAAATGTTTTCCAGCAATCTGCAATTTTAGCTGAAAATGTTTAATTTTTACAAAGAATCCTGGAAAAAAAGCACCACAAATTTTGTTATGCAATTTTTTCCCAAGTTCAGCATTACCTTATATGTCGGTGTAAACTGCTGTTTGGACACATGGGAGGGAGCCCTACTTGGCACGCAGATTTTGGTGAGTGCCAAGTCGCATTTGCACAAACTTTAAAGTACCAGAACAGGTGAAACCTTGCACAAGTTGCCCCATTTTGGATTCAACACCCCTCATGGATCTCATCTAGGGTTGTATTGTGTATTTTGGCCGTATAGGTGTTCCATAGTTTTTTTTTAGCATTGGGCCATGAAAATGGGGGGGGAGGGAACCGCAGTTCCACCATTGTTTTTTAGGTTTAAATTTTACAGTGTTCGTCGTGCAGTGTAAATAACAGGATAACTTTATTATGCGGGTCGGTACAATTGTCATGATATAAATATTATATAGTTTATGTTTTATTACTTTTACACAACAGAAATGCACTTATAAAAAATTGCGTTTATGTTTTACTATTCAGACAGCAATAACTTTTTTATTTTTCTGTAGACGGACCTGATAATGGGCTTGTTCTTTGCGGCACGAATTGACGTTTTTATTTGTACCATTATAGGGTTCATATGAAGCTTTCATCCCTTTTATTAAGGTTTTTGTGAGGTGTTATGAACAAATTACAGCAATCCTGGTAGTGTTTTTTTTAATTTTTTACAGTGGTCACTATGCAGTATAAATGACATGCTAGCTTTACTCAGCAAGCTGATACAATTACAGCAATACCCAATATGTATTTTTTTTATGTTTTACTGCTTTTACAGAATAAAAACACTTTTATTTAAAAAGAAAAACACGTTTTTGCATCGCCAAAGCCTAAGAGCCATAGGTTTTTTATTTTTCTGTGTACGAAGATGTGTAGGGGCTTGTTTTTTGTGGGGTGAGTTGACATTTTTATTGGTATAATTTTTTTTGGGGGGACAAGGCTTTTTGATCGCTTTTAAATCTGTTTTTTGGAAGGCAGGGTGAAGAAAATACTGCAATCCTAGTAGTGTGTTTAGTGTGTTTTATTTATAACATCGCTCACTGTGCAGTATACGCGACCAGTTAGTTTTAATGTGGGTCGATAATATTAAGGAGATACCCAGTTTATATAGTTTTTTGTTATGCTGTTTTTTGGCAGGATGAACCGACATTTTATTTGGTACAACTTTGGCATTTATATAAGTTTTTGATTGCTTTTCATTCCATTTTATGTGCTGCAGGATGAACAAAAATCACAATTCATCCTGTATTTCCTGTGTGTGTGAAAAGACACAGGACATCGAAACTTCCTGTCATCATACAGTACATCCAATGAAGTACAGCAAATTTGATGGAAGTACATTACAAAAGTACCTAACTTTGCAAGAAATATTTTGTAGAAAATATTTTTTTTCCACTAGACCACTCAGGGGATTCTTTTTTTTAATTCCTTTTGTGTATGTTTTCCAGTGGTTAGTGTGAGGATTCTTTGAATATTGAACATGAGGTTTAAGGATACTGAGTGGGCATGGCTGGTTCTACCCACATGCCTCTGGGTGTTCTTTGCTCACTACGGTTTGCCTTCCTCCTTCTTTATACTGCCTGAAACTGCAGTGGTGGCCAGAACTGCAGTGTGGTTCAGTATGACTGAGCTAAGGTATGCATTTAGAGACTTCTACACAAGGGAAAGGAAGTAACTGCGAAGATCATTGGTCCTGTCCAGAAGTTGTGACACTAAAATCAACACACTGGGAGTAGTATGAAATCCACTAGAGAGCCACAGGATTCTAGAAATTCATCAAAGAGGTTGTCTCATTACAAAGATTACCTTTCAACATGTAGAAATATTAAATCAAGACATTTTCCAAATACATTCCTCTTTTAATTTTTCCCTGGCGAGGAGATAAGAGAGATTTTAAAGAGTGCACACCGGTTTCTCTGGTTACCATCCTGTTCTCTCTGCTTTTTGACTTATCTGAGAGCAGGGAGTGACTTCATCACAGGCCGGCCAGCTTGAGAACAGGGTGTGCTCTAACAAACAAAGGAGATGAATTACTTTTGATTGTTTACTTTGAGCTCTAAACCTTTCTGCACTATAGATTACATGTCCTGCAGTCATATAAGTGCAATTAGAAGAATTAGAAATACAGAGCTGATATGCTAGTCACTGCTATATAACCCCCACAACCTAACCAGGAAAAGTGAGGAAGTATGAGTATGAAGCTGCCTGTAACTCTGTGAAACAGCATGGTGAGACAATCCCTTTAATATTCATTCAATAACATGAGCTGCATGCAGTGTATTGTAAAATTGCAAGTATCAGAATAACCATCATCTACAATGGTATTTAATAATTGTATCTTAGTACAAGTCAATTAAAAGGATTTTCTCACTATGCTGTTTCACACAATCAGCTTTTGACTCACTGGGGGTGGTCTATAGAAGTGATTTGCATATTTAGCTCCACTATATCTAGCTAAGACATTACAAAGACACAAATGCAGGAGATTTAATCTTTAGTAAACAAAGCTACAAGTGCTCTGAGGAGTGAAAACAACTGCTTATCTGTAAACAAAGTTAAACTTGTTAGAAATAAAGACAGCTATGTCCATGGTGATCTCACTGTCTGCTCTCTGTCTAATCAGGAAAGGCGATATGGACAATAACCAGTGAAACCTGTGTACAGTCAGAGCAGATAAACTCTGCAGGTAAAATCAAAAGACTAATGTATCTGGAAAAAGTTTTTAGTTACCTGTCCCTACATGTTCAAAGCTAATCTTTGTAGTGAGAAAACCTCTTTAATGTACAATAATATTTTTTAGTCATAGTAATACTATAGTGACATTATGGATTTATTTACTGTACATGCTTCCAAAAAATGATTTTTTATGGCAGTATGATTGGCTAGGAAAAGGTAACACGAGAATTATTTATACTTTACTCAAAAATCAACAAATGACAGTAATTAGCCAATGTTAATGTATTTTTAAAGAAAAATTCATGTGGGTCAAAAAAGCCGCAGATTAAAAAAAAACAGCCGCAGATTACAGCAACAGACAATTGAATGAGATTTTACAAGACTCATACACATGCTGTGCACTTTTTCATGGGGAAAGGTGCTATAGATTCTTAAATCTATAGGACGTGCCTTAACTTGCATATTTGGTGTGTTATTACATAGCAAATTTTCCCATTTTCAATGTGTAAGGGGTGAAGTTCACAGTGAACATATAGCAAATTTTGAATGCAGATTTGTGGTGACAATCACAGCAGAAACCAAATTCTGTTGTGTATGGATACTCATTAATGGGGTGTACTAAGTCTGAGTCCCTAGGGCAGACTGAGTAGATAAATCTGTTAATACAGCTCTGACCATCATATTTTCCCTTAAACATACAAAAAATATAGCAGTGTATACAAAGTGTGCCAAATCACGTTTACATTTATTTATTTGGCAATACAGTATGATCTGCCTGTGTGGCAGATAGCAAATAAACCAAAAAAACCTTAAAATGCAAACACAGTACATCATTTACACTATATAATTTATTTTACATACCTTAAATGAACTTCGGTCAGTTTATTTTCTGCTTCTTCATGTTCAATTTTAGCTGCAAAATTAGATAAAATAGTGTGAACTACATACCTCATCACATACATAACAGTAGATGATAAACTAAAGTTTATACCTACTAGTGAAGTATGTGAAAAATAAATATATGAAAATATTGTTAATGATACATACATATGTGAAAACTCTTTTTTAACACCTTAAAACTCCATAATATTTATATATCTGTCATGAATGCGGGTTACTTAACAGTCCATGACGGACACATACGTCATGATGATTCTGTAGACAGCAACACTGTACCCGCATGATCAGTTGCAGCTGTTACACATAGTTGAGAGTTCCTTGCTAGAGGCAGGACCTAATAGGATGACTATCAATATTAGGCTGACAGGCATAACACACTACAGTCTGTTACAGTATTAAAAAAATATAAATATAAAGAAAATCCCACAAAAAAAATCTCTGTTTCCTTCACACGCTGCTTTATTATGTTAAAAAAAACCACATAACTGGTATCACCATTTCTGTAATCACCGGAACAGCAAACTTATGCTATTTACCGGCACAGTTTGCTCAAAAAACAAGAACTCTTCAATCAACAACTGTTGATGGAAAAAAAAAAATTTGTGTGACAGAATTTTTGTTTGCACAAAAACAAATGATTTATTTTCAAATGATGTTTTCATTGCACAAAAGAAAGAAAACATAAAAATACTATGATGAAATTTGGTGTTGAATTAATAAAAAAAATAGAGCTAACATTTTATTTATACCACATGGAGAATAGCATAAAAAAAACTAAAACTAATTAATTGTAGGGTTTCACACAGACTTTTTGGCACAGAACATTTTCAAAGACAGTAAAAGTTGGAAGTTTGCCATCACAAGTTTACAGGTTTTAGCCCAAGAAGCTAAAGAGGTCTCAGCTGTGATCAGCTGATGATGGGAAGTCCTTTCTGATAGGTATTGTTATTATTATTATTATTATTATTATTATTATCAAGTATTTTAAAGCGCCATTGATTCCAGGGCGCTGTACATTCAAGGGGATTACATACATAACATAAGTCAAACGCGTACAATGATAAGTGATTAATTACAATTGGTATGACAGAGGGAGAGAGGACCCTACCCACCAGGGCTTACAATCTACAAGGAGGGGGAAAGAGACAAGAGGTGAGGGGCAGACATGTTTGAGGAGGAAGTAGTGACAGCAGGGTTAGTGTGCGTTATAGGTAAGCCTGAAGAAATGGGTTTTCAGGTTGCTTTTGAAGCTGGTGAAAGTGGAGGAGAGTCTGATGTGTTGGGGCAGTGAGTTCCAGAGTGTGGGTGAAGCACGGGAGAAGTCTTGGAGACGGTTGTGTGAGGAGCTGATAAGGGGGGAGCAGAGGAGAAGGTCCTGAGAGGAGCGGAGATTGCGTGAGGGGAGATATTTGGAAATTAGGGCAGAGATGTATGGAGGGGAGAGGTCATGGAGAGCCTTGTAGGTCAGGGTTAGTAGCTTGAAATGAATTCGCTGGGCAATGGGAAGCCAGTGAAGGGATTGGCAGAGAGGAGAGGCAGAGGAGTAGTGAGGAGAGAGGTGGATAAGACGGGCAGCAGAGTTAAGGATGGATTGGAGGGGAGCGAGGGTGCTAGCTGGGAGGCCACAGAGAAGGATGTTGCAGTAGTCTAGGCGGGAGATGACAAGGGCATGGACCAGCATTTTTGTAGTGTCATAGTTGAGGAATGAGCGGATGCGAGAGATGTTTTTCAGGTGGAGACGGCAGGCAGAGGTGAGGGTTTGGATGTGTGGTTTGAAAGATAGAGCGGAGTCTAGGATTACCCCAAGGCAGCGGACTTGCGGAACAGGTGAGAGTGTAGAGCCGTTGACTGAGATAGAGAGATCAGGGGCAGGGGTAGAGTTGGACGGTGGAAAGATGATGAGTTCTGTTTTCTCCACATTTAGTTTTAGGAGACGTGATGAGAAGAAGGAGGAGATGGAGGACAGACAGTCAGGGATCCGGGAGAGTAGAGAAGTGACATCTGGGCCGGAGATGTAGAGTTGGGTATCATCAGCATACAGGTGGTAATGAAAGCCGTGTGAGGCTATGAGGTGCCCGAGGCCAAGAGTGTAAAGAGAGAAGAGTAAAGGACCCAGGACTGACCCCTGAGGGACACCAACAGAGAGAGGCCGGGGGAGGAGGTGGAGCGAGAATGAGAGACACTGAAGGTCCGATCAGTGAGGTACGAGGAGATCCAGGAAAGAGCCAAGTCCGTGATGCCGAGGGAGGAGAGGATTTGTAGCAGGAGGGAATGGTCGACAGTGTCAAAGGCAGAGGACAGGTCTAAGAGGAGGAGCACAGAGTAGTGGCATGAGGCTTTAGCAGTTACTAGGTCATTGGTGATTTTGGTTAGGGCGGTTTCATTAGAGTGGTGGGGTCGGAAACCAGATTGTAGTGGGTCAAGAAGAGAGTTGGAGGAGAGGTGGGAGGACAGCTGAAGATAGACGTGCTGCTCGAGGAGTTTGGAAGCAAAAGGGAGCAGTGAGATGGGGCGATAGTTGGACAGAGAGGAGGGGTCAAGGGTTGTTTTTTTAAGGATTGGAGTGATAGTAGCATGTTTAAAGGCGGAAGGGAAGATGCCAGAGGTTAGTGATAGGTTGAAGAGATGGGTGAGGGCTGGGATGATAGAAGCACTGAGGTCAGGGATGAGGTGGGATGGCAGTGGATCAAGACTACAGGTAGTGAGTTTGGATTTGGACAGAAAAGAGGAGAGCTTGTCATGAGTGATCGTGGGGAAGCAAGTTAAGGGGGAAGAGCCGTCTGCAAGGGTAGGGGAGGGTGGTGGGGACTGCGGGCTGAAGCTTTCTCTGATGTGGTTGATCTTCTGAAGGAAGTGAATGGCAAAGTTGTCTGCTGAAAGGAGGGATGGGGGAGGAGTTATACAAGTTGTTACAATCTGGAACATAGCCAACAGAGAAGAGAGCAAGAAAACCAACAAATTGAGTTAAAGAAACCTCAGCAATATCTGAAATCAGCTAAGAAGAAACATTTTCACATCAGGAACCGATTCCACCATAACAAGAAAAACAACAAATTGCTTAATATCCTGCTATATTTTCATTTTCAGACTATATTAATGCTTCATACATAGATGGCTACAGGGCCGCCGTAAAGGCAGTACTACCGGTACTGCTGTTCGAGACCTGGAGGAAAACATGAAAGAAGGGGGCCCGGTGAAAGCAGGCGCCCTTGTTTCACAGACGGCTGGGCTGTACTGCAGTAGGAAACATGAGGGGCTGCGCTGTGGGAGGAGGGTCCCGGCCGAACTTTTAGAAGCACCAGGAAGGGCCGCGGAGCGTTGTGGGAGGAGCGGTCCAGCCTGCAAAAGAACGAAGAGGGGCCCGGCCAGCAGAAGAACGAGGAGGGGCGCAGCACGCTGTGGGAGGAGGGGCCCGGCCCACAGAAGAACGAGGAGGGGCCGTCGGAGGAATGAGGAGGGTCTACACTGTGGGAGGAGGGGAGCAGCTTCAGATGCAGTCGTAGGTAAATGCATTTACATAGAGAATAATCCTTTTTCTTAATTACTTCTGCACAGGAGCCGTGGATCCCCTCTGTCAATGTTCGCGGCAGCGGCCGGGATGTCTTGACAGTTTAAATAAGTGGGGCGGGGCCTCACTGGTTTAATTTGTCACGTGTATCATAGTATCCCGGCCGGTGCCGCGCACATTGAGAGAGGGGAGCTGCGGTTCCTGTCCTGTCACGGCTCCTGTGCAGAAGTAAGTAATTAAGAAAAAGGATTGTTCTCTATGTAAATGCATTTAGCTACGACTGCATCTGAAGCTGCTCCCCTCCTCCCGCAGTGTAGACCCTCCTCGTTCCTCCGACGGCCCCTCCTCGTTCTTCTGCGCGGCACCTCCACCCACACTGTAGACTTTTAATTTTGCTTTTGTTTGGGGCCTCTTGCGGGGCCCTAAAATGTGCATCTTGCGGGGCCCTAAAAAGTGTGGGCCATCTTGCGGTGCCCTAAAAAGTGTGGGGCATCTTGCAGGGCCCTAAAAGTGTGGGGCCTCTTATGGGGCCCAAAAAGTGTGAGGCCTCTTGCGGGGCCCTAAAAGTGTGGGGCCTCTTGCGGGGACACAGATGAGAAGGTGATAGAAAAACGAGAAGTCTCAGGTGTTTGTATTGTAAATTCTACAGGGACAAGTGGCAGCCACGAGAAGTTATCACTGCGGTCTGGAGCAGATGGGAAGAAAAAAGAAAATGAAAGACACATCAGAAAAGACATCAGCTGTGAGTCACTAAATTTATCTGCACTGTGTACACTTGTATCTGACACTATATGGTCACTGTATGGCAGTAATATTTGTCTTGTCTTGTATTTGTCTTGTATTATTCAGTTTCTTTATGGTGGAGATATGTGGTGGTATTATTTGGTCTTTGTATATTGTTGTTACTTGGTGATATTGGTCTTGGTATACTGGTTTAATCAATAACATTACAGTGGTATTAGTCACCATATGGCAGTGATATGTGGGGTATTATTTGGTCCTTGTATATTTTTGCTATTGGCATTATTCGTCTGGGTATACTGGTTTGGTCAGTAACAGTGATGACATGCGGTGATAATCTGGTGGTATTTGGTGGTACATACTGACCCGCAAAATACAGATAAACTGTATATTATATCATCCAACAAGAACCAAATAAAAAAACAATGGCGCAATTGTTTTTTTTTTTCCCCTTGTTCATCACAGAGTTGGCAAGGGGGGGCCCAGACGCTTCAGCTGTACAGGGCCCTGACATTTCTGATGCCGGCCCTGGATGGCTATACAAAGAATAGGGAAGGGTTTATTGCAGCTCAAGATTCTACAGGACCCTCTTGACTGACTTCATATACTGTATACAGGCGGCCCCCGACTTACGTTGTTCTGACTTATGTCTGTCCCCTAGTTACGAACAGGGACCGGAACGACGCAAGCCAAGGACAGCTGACAGCGTCCGGGCGCTGCGGTGGCCCGGGCGCTGTCAGCGATCTTCGCAGTTTGCATGCGATCTGGGAGCGCATGCAGCGATTTCCCACGTCCCCGTGGCATCCGGGCACTGCCATGGACCGGGCCCCGGGGGGGATTGCTTGGCTCTATGGCTCCGAGCGAAGCCTCTATTGCGGAGCTGGGGAGCGAGCGCCCCCTGCTTCGCAAAGAACCCCGGGGAAGGTCGAAAGGGCCAGACATGCGACCTTCCAAAAGGCCCCCCCGGCCCCGGGCAGCGTGGTTTGTCTTAAACGCTGCCTGGGGCAGCCTGATAAACTTCACCGGTTGTGCCAGAAAAACGGAGCTCGAAAAGAAAAAGGAGCTGCGGGAAAGTCGGAGCACGGGGGGAGGGGGTGGGGTATTTGTTTTTGTTTTTTTTTTTTTTTAAAAAACTGTTTTTTTTTATTGAAACATAATAATATACTCAACCCAAATTTTTTAAATTTTGGCTAAAAAATTGGGTTAAATAAATTTTAAAAAAATTTTTTTTTTTCCATAGTTTGTACATTGATAATAAAAATTTAAAGAAAATTTAACCCATAAAAGCATACAGGGTTTATACGGTTTGAAACCTTTACAGAAAAAAGACGTAAAAAGAACACCCATTTTGTTTAAAAGATTAACACTAGCCAGACACAAGAGGGAAGGGGGGAAGTTAATTACGTATTGAAAACCTTTGATTTTAAAATTAGCTTTTGCTGATTCAGTGTAGGAGATAAACTCCATTTAGTTTATTAACCCTCTGACCAGTATTTTGGATCCCAACCGCTGCCACAACCCTAAAAATTTTTCCGGGTTTTGTTCAATAGTGTTTGTCAGATCCCTCCATTTTTCTTTATGTCCAACCCTGACCCCCCCAGTTCTTCTAACTTTGGGAGGCTAGTGTTTTTCCCGGGGTTTCGAAATTAAGCATTTTGCTGCGTTAACAGTTTGATGATTAGTTCTTATTATATTTATCGCCAGCTATGGGGTTAAGACGTTGAAAAGGCAGAAAAAAAATTCGGATCATTGGCCCCCAAGGCCCCTGTTATCTCTAAATTTCTCCTCCGCACCCCTTTCCAGAAATCTGGGAAATTCTTGGGGACATGCCCGAAATTTAAATTTTTTTTCCCCAGGGGCGTAAAATCTCCAGCAGCACCCGGAAATTTTCCCCGGGTTTTTAATTTGTGAAAACAAATGTAGGAGTATGATACCAAAAAGTAGGGATTTGTAGTTATTCTCCTTGGAAAATTTTGTAATGGGGGATGTTTTGTCGCGTTTTTCCATTTAAAGACCAGGTCTTAGGGGGAATTTGGGCTTCCCTTTGTAATTTTCCCAGGTGCCCAATATAGTTTAGGGGTGTATTGGTACCTGGGGAAATGGGGGTTTGTAAAAATTATGTTAAAAAATTATCGGAATGACCCCTCTTGTCGAGGTTCCCAAGTTACATAGGTTTTCCCAAAATTTTTCTGGGGGGGGAAAACTTTTCTGAGGGAAAAAGGTGCGGCTTAAAATTTTTTTAAAATTTTGCAAAGTACCCAATATTGCCTTTTTTTTGGAAAAGTTTATCTCCCCTTTGCAGAAAATGAAACGGCAAAAATTTTGAGAGTTTTATGGTCAATTAAATCGAAAAAGGGGGAAAAATGATTGTAAAAACCCCAAGGTTTCCCCTTTTAAAATTTTTTCCTTTGAAACGGGGCCCATCATTGGTTTAAAATTTGGAAAGATTAAAAGGGGGGCCGTTGGCTGTCGAGAAATAACTTGAATTTTTTTTCCAAAACCCCTTTTGCAATATTGCCTTAGAAAGGACCCTGGGCCCCCCCCAAAAGGAAAACCCTTTCCCGTTTGAAAACGGTTTTTGGACCATAAAAAGGGGAAATTGGGGGGGGAAAAATTTTTTTGAAGCCATAACTTCTAAATTTTTCCCGCCCAGCGCAAAAAAAAAGTTTAAAGGGATGACCTGCTGGGATTCGTCGAAAATGTGGGGCCCCCCTTTAGTATTTGTTTATACCCGGGCAAAAAATCCCCCCCTTTTTTTTGCTCGTTTGGGAAAAAACCGACTTGGCCCCCCTATGGCGTTTATTTTTTCCCAAATTTTGAACCCCCAAAAATTTCCCTGAAGGGCCCTGAGGTAAACCAAAGGGGGAACGGTTATGGGAGATTTTCAAACAGGTAAAAAATTTTTTTGGGGTAACAAGTCATTTTTTTTGGGCCCCCTATTTTTCCCATAAAGATGGGGGCAACGTTTTCCCAATCTTTGCGGGCACCTCTTCATCTCTGATACGGGCCCCTTTGGAAAATTTTGCCCTTTACATGGAAGCAAAAAATTTTTTTTGTTTGGGGACCCCGGGGTTTGCCCGGGAAAAACCTTTTTTCCATTTATTTTGGGTTTAATTAGATTGAAGGTATAAGGTGATCCCGGGGGGATCCTTTTTGGGAAAGGGGCCCTTTTTGTTCTTATTTTTATTTTTTTTATAAACTTTTTGGGGGAAAAATTTTCGTTTTGGAGAGCTTTTAAGTTTGGAAGGGGTTTTTGGGGGTTCTTATGGAAATTTAAGATTTTCATTCCCAAAGGGAGTGAAAATTTTGGAAATTCTCGGTCCGGGAAACCATTACCCCTTGGTTAGATTTTTTTAAAAAGTATGGCAGCTGCAAGGGGTTTTTCAACGCACATGGCAAAAAAATTAAGGGGGGTAATGGACTTTCCCTGGGGGTTTTATTTTTAAAAAGGTTTATTAATAAATTGGTAAATTTTAGTATGGGGGTATCTAATTGTTGCGGGTGGGTATAGAGTAAAATTGCTTAGGCCCCGATAAAAAGGGCCCCAAGATATCCCTAAAAATTGTCTTGGGAAATTTTAAAAACCCCTTATTTGACCAATTTAACCGTAAATGCTTTTCTCCCCATCAAAACCCCAGAATAAAGCGTGTTTTTCCCTGTTTTTTGATAAAAATCTATAAGATTGAGGGAGGGCGAGTATTATCCCCCCCTTGAGATTATATATAAAACCATTGATTTTATGTTTAATGCCGGGGAGCCTTTCCCCCAAAATCGTTGGCAAAACAAGTTAGTAAAAATTTTTTTATGATGGGCCGTTAAAGCAAAGCGGGGGGCCCTGTAGTTCGACCCCTCCGGGGGATCCTTTCCTTGGTTTTTTCCGGTATGGGGGTTTGATGTAAGTTGTAAGAAGGGGAAAGGGACTGGAGTTCCCCTCAAGATCAAAATTAAAAAGCTGTTTTAAGTTTGGAGAGGGGTGTTTTAAAAACTTGATAGTACAAGTTTGTTACCCCAAATTAGGCCCGGGTTTGATTTTCCAGGGGGGAAAATTTGTTTAAATTCCCTTAGAAGTTTCCCCCTTTCTATCTCGTTTTTAAGGATCTATTGTTTCCCCAGGTTTTAATTGGGAAATTTACAGGAAAGAAAAGAAATGAGAAGGTAGAATTTTTTTTTGCGTTGGGTCTTTTAGGAAGTGTATCTGGGGGGAAATAAAATTTTAAAAAAAAATTAGTAAAAAACAGTCTTGCTATCGTGCTAGGATCATAGGTAACATGGCCATCTGATTCTTTCAATGCTTGAGGGGTATGTTGAGCAGTATCATCCCTAAGTTGACGGGCCAAAAGGGTATGGGCTTTATTGCTCCTTTTTAGTTTTTTTGGCCCAGTATAGGTAAATTGTTTTAAAATATGGGCCTATGGGTTAAGGGGCCCTTTTGTTTGGGGTCTAATTTTTACCCATTTTTTTCAAGTTTTTCCCTTTTAGGGGAAAAGTGGGGAGAGTTGTTCTAGAGATGTTAAATGAGCATTGAGGGCTTCAATTTTAGATCGTTTTCCTTTTAATTTGGAACCGAGGGGAAAACATTGTCCCCTAATTACAGCTTTTTGGGCTTCCCCCGAGCGGGCATGAAACCCAAGCAAAACCCTTTTTTCCTTTAAATTTTTATCAAAATAATTTTTATGTTTTTTACCCCGTTTTTCCCCCCGTCTTTTGGGAATTTTTTTTAAGGCCCCCATTTAAGCGCCAATGGCATGTAGTGTAGAGGGCCATTTTTTATATCTACGGATAGAAAAACAGGGGGCGTGATCTGACCCTGTGATGGGCCCATAGTTTTTAAATTTTTTTGTCTTTTTTTTGGCTGGGAAAATTGCCAAAAAAATAATTTTCCCGGGGAAAGAGTACCATGAGGCGCGGGAAAAAAAAGGGAAAAGGGACGTTTTCCCTTGGGGGGGGGCAATCTTCCAAAAAATCAAAAGGAAATGCCCGAATTTAACCTTAAAAAATTTTTCTACACAAAACTGAACCCGTGTCGGGTTGCCGGTTTTTCCCCGAAAATTTTTAGTCTGTCCCTAGACTCAGAGAAAGGTACATTAAGTTTTCCTTCCCACAATGAGGGAAAGTGGTGGAAAAGAGGAGAGTTTACTAAAAAATTGGGTTTAAAAAAACTGAAAACTGGGAGGTTTTTTTGCATAAAAAATTACAAAAAGTAAAGGGGTCCCTCTTATGTACCAGGAAAAATTTTCATATCGGCCCCGAAATGTTATGTATGATTTCGTAAACCAAAAAAGGGGGCATAACCTAGACAGCCAAAAATTGCCCCCCAAACTTTCTTTCGTTCCTGTGAAGGGGCCCTTTATAATTTAGGGGGAAAAAAGGCCCCCAAAAATGCAAAAGGGGCCCGATTTATCAAAATGCGTTTTCTTGGGGGAATACAATTTAAAGGGGGAAGGAGAAGCTCCCGAAGCAAAAGGCGCCTCCCTTTACTTTTTGGGTTTTGGCCCCCTTTTTTTTTGAGCGGAAATAACTCAGCCATAAAACCCTTTTTTGTTTAGTAGGTTTAAGGGTTTTTTTACTTGTATAGAGCATCACGATATGTTGGTTTTGTAACCAATTAGCAGGGCCCCACAAGGTTGGGGGAAGACAGGAAAATTTAAAACAGTCAAACTTTTCAACCAAACATAAGCATGAAGCGAACGGGGAAACCCCAAACTTTATACCCCAAAAATTTAAAATATCCTGGGTTGGGGGGAATTGGGGGTGTTTGAAAAATTTTTTTTGTGTGGGTCAGAGGGCCCGCGCCCAAATTTCTGCCAGGTTGGGGCAACAAAATACCAAAATTATCCCCCAAATTTTTGAGGAAAAAGTGGTAGGCCCCTAAACCCAATGGCAAACCAAGGACCACGTACTCGTTTTCCCGATTCCCCTTCTTTATTCCCTTTTCCGAAAGTTTTTTAGGGCATTTAGAAAAAAACATTAAAACAGACATAGGAGGGGAGAGAAAGGAAGAGAGGGAGAGAAGAAAAAAAAAAAAAAAACCACAACAACAACATTCTTAAATTTAAGAGAGGGAATCAGCGATTGATAGTAAACACTGGGGGCTAGGGTTTTCAGCATAACAGATTTCTAATATTGGAACCTGGGAATGTATCTGAAGGGAAACCCGGGGAGAAGAGGGCTTTTGGGGATCCTAAACTAGTAACTAAGGGGCTGGGGCTTTCTTGACCTCACGGGCTTTTCATGTTTTTGTTTGTGGGATCGGACGTCAAGTGAGTTTTGGGTTTTTCCCGCGATGATTTCTTTTTAAATCGTCTTCCGGAAAGGTGTTTCCCCCACCGGGTGAAGGGGGATTGGGGGGAGGGGTCTCTTTCCCAGTTCACTATTTGGAGGGGTATGCAGGGAGGGGCAGAAAAAATGTAGGTCCCCCTTTCGGTGATCGCTGGGGGCGTTTTTCCATCTCTTGAGGCCCGAAAACCTTTAAACGGGAACCCCCCCTTTTTAAATTTGATCTCAGCTTTTTTTAAATTCCCCAAGTAAGGGTTTTAAAAACTTCTTTGTGTAAAGTTATCCAAGGGCAAAAATTTTGGTTTTTGTTGCAAAACGGCCCTTTGGAAAAATTTTGGAAATTTCTGAGACCTGGGGTGGGCCCAAAAATGCGTTTTTTTGAGGTAAAGTAATTTTCATAAAAAAGAAACACATTTCTAGGGACTTGGGGAAATTTGGGTTTTTTGGGTTTTAAAGGGTCTGTGGCTTATCCATTTTTTATGGAGTGTGACGGAGAATCCCCCAGTAGGGGGATTTTAAAAATGGGGGTCCCGTGGCGTTTGCAGATTTTTCCATTCCCTTGGCCTCAGGTAGACCCCTCACCCTAATATTATGGCGTCGTCCTCGATTATCTAAGTTTCCCCTAAATTTATTTTGGGAAATTTCCCGGAGAGCTTGGTTCTGAGAATTAGTTGAGGTGCATTTTTTTAGCTAAGTATTTTTGGTCTCTTTGTGTGTTTCTTCAAAGGGCTTCCACTCGTGCCCAAACCCTAACTTTAAGATCTTGGCGGACCCTTGTTTTTTCAGCCCGGGAAGCTTCTTGTTTTCTGCCAACCCAAAGGCCCCTTTAAATTTTTTCAGTCGGTAGATTTTACTTTTTAGTCCTTCCCGTCATTTTAAGGAAGGATGGTTTGTTTTGGACTATTTTTTTTCTTCCCCCATCGCGTTTTCCCAAGATGACCGGGGGAATTTTAAACTTATGGGGAAGGGGTGATTGGAGAATGAGTGGGAGTTAGAATCCCCAGTGTCATCTGGTGGTTCTGCCCAGTGGCGAGCGGCGGCATTTGTGCCTGGGCCTTGCTTCTTGCTCCCTGGTGTCTTGGGTGCTTAAAGGGATTGTTTTTTGGGGAGTGGGCAGCCTATTGTTTTTGGGCAGTGGAACTGTCCGGGATGATTGAGGCCAAAGAAGCAGATCCCTTTTCCGTGGACCAGGGGGGAGATGTGGATTGACTACTAGCAGCCGGATTCACAGGCAGGAATTCAGGCTGATTATCACCTAAACAGACAGCCAATTCAGGGATTTCAGACAGCTGCGCGTGTCCTTGTGGACAGGTTTCTGCTGATAACGGGGTGTAGGAGTGAAGGGCAGCAGGAAAGTTAGTACACCCCTCAATGTCCAGAGTGCCTCCCTGGGGAAGAGGTTTTGCAGGTGTATCAGACGTTGGGAATGAGACTTCCGAATGAGGGAAGACTAGGGGCTGTGATGAAGCAGCGGGTTTAATACAATCAGTCGCTGGCCGAGTTTGTTCAGCGTTATGAGCACGCTGTCCTGCCACAGCGTCTTCACTGCAGTGCTGGGCATAAAATGGCGGCGATTCCCGCGCTACACCTCGTGTGGGTGATAGGCGTAATGGCGGGTGCCGAACCACCACAGGGCATAGAAATTTCTGTAGTGTAGGTTGCTGTCTCTGGTAGGGATTGTTCCGCACCCGGGATTTCCCTGCTTTCCTCCTGGTTTCAGCCAGGATACTCACAGTTAGCTGTCAGCAGCTGTGGAATCTTCTCACCGGCTCGTCCGCCAGACTTTCCCTCCAAGTCCTGAAGGCAGCGCGTCCCCTGTCCGGATCGCTCGTGGACCCCAGAGCGAGATGAAGCTGCAGGGAGTAACTCCTCACCGCCTGTGGGCAGGAGTCAGGTCTGAGCCCTGGGATTGCTGGCGCCGTCCCGGGGGTGTTTACAGCCGTTGTCGTGCAGGTCTCCCTGGTATACTATGCGCCTCCGAGCTGCGTCCCGCGCCTCCGCCGGGCCTGCGATCACGGGGAAGCCCGGAATTCAGGTTAGTCGGGATCTCCACGAGGTCCGAGTCCAAGGCACCACTTGACCACCTATTTTTGCCAGGTGTATTCCGATCTAGCCCCCTAGATTAGCAGCCTGGTTCCAGAGCAGCTTGATCAAGCAGCCATCTTGGTCAGAGCCTAGCCACGCCCCTCTGTATTTGTTTTTTTTTTAATAAGCCCTGCCTATGGGGGACATACCTGCCTATAGCTACATATGGGAGACATACCTGCCTATACCTGCTATGGGGGACATACCTGCCTATACCTATCTATGAGAGACATACCTGCCTATACTTGCTATAGGGCACATGCCTGCCTATATCTATCTATGGGGGACATACCTGCCTATACCAGCTATGGGGGACATACCTGCCTATACCTACCTATGAGGGACATATACCTGCCTATGGGGGACATACCTGCCTATTACCTGCTATGGGGGACATATACCTGCCTATGGGGGACATACCTGCCTATTACCTGCTATGGGAGACATTTACCTACCACTGGGGGACATGCTTGCCTATTCCTGCTATGGGGGACATATACCTACCTATGGGGGACATACCTGCCTATACCTGCTATGGGGGGACATATACCTGCCTATGGGGGACTTACCTGCCTATACCTGCTATGGGGGACATATACCTGCCTATACCTGCTATGGGGGACCTATACCTGCTTTTGTGACCTATACCTGCCTATAACTGCTATGAGGGACCTATACCTTCCGTTTAGGTGACATACCTGCCTATATCTGCTATGGGGTACATTTATCTGCTAGGGGGACATATAACTGCCTATAATTACACACCATACACACACACCATACATATACACCATACATGTACTAAATATATTGGTTCCGACTTACATACAAATTCAACTTAAGAACGAACCTACAATCCCTAACCCGTATGTAACCCGAGGGGCTGCCTGTATATGCTATGCTTTGGATTTGCTCTCTATTTTATTTTTTTTTTAACAGCAAATGGACAATGATCTGTAAAAAAAAATTATGGAATCATCAAGGTAGTAGTCAGCAGAGCAAGAAGAAACCATACAGCTGAACGAAAACCAAGCAAGCCAGCTGCTATAAGCTGTAGCCAAGGGCACAGCAACAGCAACAGCCACCTTTTGGATTTTAACATTCTGAAAAAGTTACAATGAGAAGAATAAAGTTACAAAAAGAAGAAAGAAGAGGAGAACAATGTACTGGCTTTAGAAGAAGATCATGGATATTTGTGCTTTCTCAGAGCCCATTATCCTATGGCACAGGTTCTGATAAGTCCCTTGATTCACAGAGTCTACGTTCAAGCATGCAATACTGGAGTGCATGAGTGCATTGCATGAGATATGAGAATGAAAGATTGTATTGTAAAAAGTCCCACTAAGACAAACTGGATTTTAACATTCAAAGACTGTTATGCTGGATCTAAACAACATTCACAGCAGCTGCTACTAAGCACATTGAAGGTGCATGATATGACCAAGAAACAATGCAAGAAGAGAAGAATGATGTATACCAGGCTGTATTAATTCATTCTCAGGATGGCCCAAAGCATACCTGCTTATAAAAGCCACTGCCCAAGCCTAAAGAGACTACTATCTAGATTATCTACAGATATGATTGATGCTACTGAAACTATATCAAAATAACAGAACAACTCACTTTACTGAAGAAGTAATGAAAGTAGTAAAGAAGTGATTTCGGCATCATGGAATAAAACAAGCTTTCCATCTTTCATGCCCATACCATCCATCCACCCATGAAGCAGCAGCAGAGAGAGAGAAAAAAAATAACAGCGACTTTAAAGTAGTTGGAAATCTGGGAAGCCTTGCAGGAGCCTGGAAGAGCTTGGCCCAGGTTTTGATACAGTCAAGGGGGCAAGATTAGCATTTTATATTCCTTACAAAAATTCCAAATGCAGCATATTCAGTTGTATAAACGTTTGCAAAACATTTTTCTCTCTCAAGTCTTTGTTCCCTCCCAGTCCGTAGATCCAATCCTGATTTGATGGAGGCATAGCAGTGGTGATGCAAAACCTGGAGACTGTATGATACGTGGGAGGAGTAAGCAATCTGATGAACTCTACGGCAAAGTAGGACTACTACTCCAATGAGCCCGACGCCCATAATCGTGTGTGGACCCTACTGAGTGTTCCATGTATTCCGGACAAACATCCGTGCAGCTGAGTTGGATCCACGCTTCTCTTTCCAGACCTTCTACTTGAGTAAAGGCCAAAGTCACCGCTCCTGACACAGTGATTAAAAAGGCTAAAGAAAAACAGCCTGCCTGGTGCACAACGTATGAAGGACTGTATGCTCGGGATTGCTCCCAAAACAATACGGATAATCAATTAATTCACTAAGAAACTTTAAAAAGGAGAAGAAAAAAGTTTTGTCTAAAGACTCTTCTTTAGTAATGGAAAAATAAACTTTTCTGTTAGGCCCTGAACATTATATTGTAACTAGTCAACCCATTACATTTCCCTGGAGTAAACTCTCCCCAGAATAAAGAGAACATTGAGACCAGTTTGTTATTTGAACCCACATCCCTATCGACCCACAGTATCGACCCACAAGGAACTGAGAACCAATATAGACTAATACGAACTTATACCTGAATCTGATTTTGTTGAAAAGACTTTCCCTTTCCAGAAAAAAAAATACTTTTTGAAAGATACATGAATAGACAATATATGAGTTATGAGGTATTTCTTTTACATGCATATAGTGATGCCAGTGTGAGGAGTTGGAGGAAAGAGTATATAAAGTATATGCTACATGTTATTATTGAGAATTTTCTGGATCCTAGTTATTTCATCTTCTCCCATAGCTATTTTGTATGATTGATTTATATGCGATATAACTGTGTATCAAAAAGAGTACAAAAGTATATGACCCTAGGTTATCATGGTGTGTATATATATATATATATATATATATATATATATATACACACACGTACAGTTGAAACTAGAAGTTTACATACACTATATAAAAAGACACATATGAAGTGCCCCAGCCCCTCCTGCAGCAAAACAACCCTACAACATGATACTGTCACTCCCTTTTTTCACAGTTGGGACGGTGTTCTTAGGCTTCCAAACTTCATCCATTTTCCTCCCAACATTATTATGGCAATTTTTAGTTTAAAAAAAAAATAATATTTATATATATATATATATTATATATATTAGTTATATATATATATATATATATATTTTTTATTTATTTTTTTTTGAATATATAATTCAATTCAAGTTATAAAATGAAAAAAAACAAAATTTTATATATTTTTTTAAACTAAAAATATGAATTTTTTTATTTATATTTTGTATTTCACATTTGTATTCGTTTCTTATTCTAGTTTGTGTCAACTATGTATTAACATTTTCTTCATGATGCACTTTATTTTATGCATTAACACTTTCTGTATGATGCACTTCACTTTATCACATTGTCATTAAACGGACAGTCTATACAGCACTTTTTTACAATTCTTTGTAAGGATTTTATTGTTTAAATGCTTCTAATGTGGCAAATAAGTGGTTAATAATTTCAGGTGCTGTGCGCCTGTGCCACTGGAAGATCGGATCTCAGACTTCCGGTTCCAGCACTACAATGCTCAGCCTCGGATAGCGGAGGATCCGACGCCCCGCGCCGATTTGGAGCTTATAAAGCGGGACCTCCGGCATGTGAAACCTTCTGGCGGGCATTGGAGGGAGTAAGGAGTGCAGCAGCTGCAGCGGGGACCTCGCTAGTGACGTCCTGGCACAGTGGTGGACAATATTGCGGCTGTGGGGAGCCTGGTGAGCGCATGGTGTCTGCCATTTTAGCTGAAAGCGGCACTCCCTGAACCCTGGTGGAGTTCACAATAAGGGACACAAAAGTCAGAGGCATATATAATGGTCCTGGCACTCCACTCGATCCCTCCCTCGACTATATTACCCCTCAGTGGAATGCATACCCAGCTACAGAGCTGCAATATTTGACGTTTTAGCCGTAGGGCCAATAAGCCTATATCCCTCAGCAAACGCTATATATCACTCGCCACATGTACTTATATAGTGACAGAAGCATCCATGATTATATTGAAAGAAGTATTACTATCTCTGGCTCCGTATTTTCTATGCATATCTCCTGCAGTCTACTTGTGCTCTATTCTCATGGACAAAATATCGCTGCACTGCAGCCTGGCAATACTTCACTAAAATCTGCACTATTGGCATATATTACAGCACAATAGCTGAGAGTTAATTAACTTTTAGGTGCTCGACTCTTGCTGGATATCTTCTCATCTCCCTGTTTTTCCTCACTTTTAAATCTCCTGTTTTACCGCCAGTGTTTGCATTCCACATTATAAATGGACAAATACTTGTTGAAAATGTCTGCTAAAACAGGGAGTACACTTAAAAATCAGAAAGGCGAAACAGTGCCAACTAGTGACCAAGCAGAGATAGACATGCTACATTCCTCAGAATCTGTCACTTCTGCTTGAGCCAGAATCCTCAGCAACCTCTCACTTTGCCATTTCTGATCTAAAACAAATTGCGCTAGAGGTGGCTAAGGTTATACTCCCAGATCTACCAGGCTCGCTGACCAGTACCATCGGTTCAACATTAAAGGAACTGCAAGGGACGGTGGCCCAACATGACAAAAGACTAACAGATGCTGAGGAAAGGATCCTTGGCAATGAAAAAGACATAGAAGATCTTCAGTTTCAATTGCAAGAGATGGCCTAAGACAACAGGAGACTATGCGAGAAAGTGGAGGATTTAGAAAAAAGGTTGCGGAGGAGTAATCTGAAGCTAATTGGTGTCCCAGAGACCTTATCTGCTGCTGCTTTATTAAATCTGTGTGAGAACGAGATACCGCAATACCTGGGTAACCGCCGGAAATGTAAGGTTGAGAGAGCTCACAGGTTAGGTCCAGAGAGGAGGAGAAGGGAGAATGCTGATGCGGAGAGAGGATTCAGTAATAGGCCTAGACCTGCCATCTGTAAATACTTGAATTATTCAGATAAAGCAGAAATCCTGCAAGCGTATAGAGCGAAAAGCTCAGGGATAGAACTACACGGGGCTAGGATCCTGCTATTTACTGACTTCTCTGCAGAGGTATCACGATGATGGAGAGCATGTTCTGCAATCTGATCTACTCTACAAAACCCAAAGGAAATTTACTCTCCTATATCCAGCTACTTTAAAAAGTCTTCCAAGCTAATGGTCCTCCTCTCTTCTTTCATGATCCTCAAATGGCAGTGGATGGACTTGGCCTTCAAGTTGTTCTAGTGGGTGGACAGCGCCAAGGAGGCAGCTCGGACTGTGACCCCGCAGATAGTCAGAAGAGATGGAATAGACAGAAGTTACCTGAGACTCATCTTCCCCAGTTTATTTCATAAAGCGGAATTCTTCAGATTAAGGTTTTCAGGGATAGTTAGAGGGAATACGGATTCCGCGTGGATATTTGACTGTTGTTCCATACATGCTGTTATATTACGGATGCTCTGTTTCCGATTTTATCTTGAGAATTAGAGACACATGGGTCAATTACCAGGTATATGCTAATTGGGGTATATTGGGGTCCGTAAGTGAAATGTTTTGGAAGCAGGGTGCGGGTTCCTGTTGGATACAGCTGTTACAAGATAGTTCGGTTATGGTTTTCAGTATTGCGGAAAGAAGGAAGTCCTATAGCACTTTGTTCTTAGGAGATGGGCTACTACTCCATCTTCAGGTTAAGATGTGCATTTTGTTTGTTTACATTATTTGGAGGAAGTTTAAGGGTTTTGCTACAGTCATGTAATTTCTTCATTTTACACGAATTATGCAAATCATCTCATGGAATGTGAAGGGGCTCCGGTCACCTCATAAGCGAATGATGGTTCTCAGACACCTAAAACGTCTAAAGGCAGATCTCGTATTACTCCAATAATCTCACCTGGAAGAATCCGATTTCTTTAGAATGAAAAAGCTATGGGTTGGCAAGGTTTTAGGTTCCCCTGCCAAGGCCTCTAAAGCAGGGGTCATAACACTGATAAACAAGAATCTGCAATATCAGATGTTGGACCAGAGCAGGGATAAAGAAAGCAGAGAACATAGGCTAACCCTCATGAACCATTCAGAGACCCTACATATTTATAACATATATAGCCCAAATGAGGTTTCCTAAGTAAACTATCTAATACTCTTCTGGTTAACACTGTAACATTAAAGGTAGTGGGGGGAGACTTTAACAGTATTTTAAACAGCCGAGAAGACAGGAAAAGGTCTAGAGGCGTTACGATAGGCAGAGGGAAACACATCCCAATCCTGGCCCAATTTTTAGAGAACACAGAGCTGGTGGACATCTGGAGATTCTCGCACCCGGAGGGCCGCGAATTTACATTTTTTTTCCCCAGTACATGACTCATGGTCACGTATTGATTATTGCCTGACTTCACTTACCCTGAGGGCTAGGATTTAGGATTCACAAATTGGAGAGCTGGTTATTTTGGATCACGCGCCAGTGATCTTGTCGCTTAACGATGCTATGCCATGGGGGACAGATACTATTTGACTTATCTGGCACATAACGTGGAGTTTCATACCCTGCTGTGGAATTGGTGGATTGACTTTAAATCTCTAAATGCTGCATACTTGGATAATCCACTGATTCTCTGGGATACTGCGAAAGCAGTGTTAAGGGGTCGCCTGATCTCACACGTAACTCAATTTAAAAAGAAATTTGGAAGAGTTTAGCTAAATTTAGCTCGATCTTACGTGAGTCTAACACAGCTCTCCTTGACAAACGCGACTCAGTTACTAAGCAGTCATGGCAGGCAGCCATGGCACAATATGAGCATTGGCCGGGAAAGAAGGAGAAAATGAAGTTTTCGATCATGGAATCTAAGTTTTTCAAATTATGGGAACAAGTGCGGCAAGTTACTTGCTCGGCTTGCTACGGGCCTAGAGGTCAGGGACATCTTACACTAGTACAAGATGCTTCAGGAGTATTGCAACATCACCCCAGAGATATCAATGAGATCTTCTGGCAATTTTATGCCTGTACGCCAGGGATGGCACTGTTGATTCAGCCTTTGACTCTATGCTGTATAATTTACAGCTGCCCTCATTATCTGTAGATGACAAAAACCAGCTTAATTCCCCCATTACGTTGGCTGAACTGACGAGTGCGATCAAGGCTTGGAAAAAATAACAAAGCTCCGGGGCCACACAGTCTCACCAGAGAATTTTATAAAATTTTACAGTAACAGATCAACCTTGACTTAATATTCCTATTTAATGGCTATCTTCAATTAGAAGATATACAAGATCTCATGAATACAGCATACGTCAAACTACTCCCACAGTCAGATAAAGATTTGTCCCAAGAGGCCTCGTACAGACCCATCTCCCTGATTAATGTGGACTTAAAACGGATTGCAAAAATCATGGCAGATAGATGAGCTTTATTATTGCCGAAACTCATCTCCCCACTTCAGGTTGGCTTCGTGCAAGGCAGATCGGCAGTTACCAACATCCGTAGTGCTAGATGGGATAAAAGTTAACCCACAAGTACACCACTCCCCATCGATCATGACTATTGATGCAGAAAAAGTGTTCGACAATGTCTCTTGGGAGTGGTTGTACAAGGTCCTCGCCTCGATGGGTTTTTCAGGGGCAATCATGATTTTCTGAAATCTTTGTATAGATCCTCGAAAGCAATAATTTACACTCCAGGATTTTTATCACCAGCTTTTAACCTTTAGAAGGGTACACACCAGCGCTGTCCATTATCCCCTCTTTTATTTAACATCTCCATAGAGCCTTTGATATGGGCTATTGAAAAAGAGACTATCATGGGAATTAAGATCGGGAACCAGACACTTAAAACTATTTTATTCGCAGATGATATTCTCATGTTCATGTCAGAGCCAGTGAAAGAAGTGGGACCCATTTTCAGCCTATTGGAGAAATTTGGTAGGTCTTCAGGACTTAAAGTTAATAGTTCCAAACGCAATACATTAGATATCTACCACACAGGAGTCTTGGCGAAGATGGCTGGAAGACATCAATTACTGGTATGGATTGCCCGATATAGTATAAAGTATCTGGGAATCCATATCGGGAAATTACCAGAATCTATACACAAGTTAAATTATACCCCTATTTTACACAAAATAGAATCTGAATTGAAGAGATGGAATAATTTGCTTGTCTCCCTGTCAGGTAGGGTAAATCTGATAAAAATGGTAAGCTTCCCCAAGTTACTCTATCCTATGCATACTATACCCTTGTTACTAAAACATTTAGACATAAAGAAAGCGAACCAGATTTTCTTATTTATTTGGGCTCACAAACGCCACAGGATAGCATTGTCTACTCTCATTCTCCCAGGAGATAGAGGAGGATTAGGACTCCCAGTTGTTAGAACATATAATATATTTTGTATTCTATGCCATACCATAGACTGGATTAAGAATTCAAACTTCTTCTCGAATTTGGATGTGGAGAGGGGACTGGCATCTCCTTGGAATTTGAATAGTCTACTCCACACAAAATTCTCACTCCTACCAAAATGTCAGGTTAGTGGTTTTATAGGAAAACATTAAATCCTGTTCTAGCACCAGACTTTCATTTCTCTTGTTAATCTTTATCATGAATTATGTTAAATCCACCTTTATTACAACTCAATTACTTTGTTATCAACCTTAATCCAGCTTATCAGATATTATTCACAATTATCTATGCACTGCTTGTAATGGCTCATACAAGGAAAATGGCTTTGTATTGCTGGAATTGCTGAAACAAGACGATAAACCTCCAAATATTTCCTCAATTGGGATGACACAAACAGAGGAACTTTCTAGAACTTGCTATTGTGCATTGTCACGGTTCACGCCGCAGTCCCCTGCCATGGACTGTCAGCGTGTCGTGCCTTCCTGGTACTTGCCTGTCCTGTTGCTTCCTGGGGTCCTGTGTGCGCACTGTGCCTCCTAGGGTGCGCGTTGCAGCTGCCTGCCTTTTATTGGTTTCCTGTCCTGTGTACCTTCCTCTTGACTTATGACTAGGGATGAGCGATTATAATCGACAAAGTTGAAATCGGCACGGTTTTTAGGTTGATCGGAAATTTCCGATCACGCGATAATTTAGGTGAGAATCTGCGCATAGTCTATTACTATCGCGCCACTTTCGGCACTTCCTGTCATTTTGCCGGCCAGCAAATCAGCTTAGAGCATAGAGCAGGGTGAACTGGGTGTGCAACGTCATGACTGTGATGTGTATGGTTGTCATTGGCTGGAAAAATCACATGACCGTGTTTTGCATAGAACAGCCCTTCCTGTTCAGCATCAGTGTGTTAGTGTGTCTCACAAGAGCAGGACGTGTGTTAGCTCTCTCCTCAATAAAGCTCAGCTGAGAGACACAGTTCTCTTTGTTCACACAGACAACTATACTTTTAGCTGTGAACATTAGAACATAGGTAGATTAGAGAATTTCAGTTCTTCGTTAGTTAGGCTGAGACATTTAAAGAAGCATCTAGTGCTGTACAGCCGCGGGGGGGGGCTTTTATTATCCGTACACAATTTAGTTATGTGTTTTTCACTTTGCCGCAGGCCATTTTTGTTCAAAGACCCACCTTGTAGTTACATTAGGATACAGAAATTTTTTAGTAACTGCTATTATATTTCATTGGTGCAAAACGCAACTTTTATTATCCGTACACAATTTAATTAGGTGTTTTTCACTTTGGCGCAGCCTCTTATTGTTCAAAGACCCATCTTGTACTTATATTATGATACAAAAATTTGCTAGTAATTGCAGGTGTATTTCATAGGTGCAAAAACCACCTTTTATCATCCATACACAATTTAATTAGGTAATTTTCACATTGGCGCAGGCCATTTTTGTTCAAAGACCCATCGTGTACTTATATTACGATACAGAAATTTGCTAGTAATTGCTGTTGTATTTCATTGGTGCAAAAACCACCTTTTAATATACGTATGACATTTAAATAGCTGTATTGCACTTTGGATCGCCCCGGTTTTTTTCAAATAGCCACCTTCTACTTAAATTTGGATACAGAAATGTCTTAGTTACTGTTGGTGTATTTCATTGGTGCAAAAAACACCATTTGTTATCCGTATAACTTTTAAATATCTGTATTTCACTTTGGTGCAGCCCTATTTTTTTCAATTACCCACCTTGTACGACAATTCTGATAGAAAAATTTTCTAGCATCTGTTTTTGTTTGTCATTGCTGCAAAAAACGCAATTTCTCATCCGTGTAACTTCTGAATAGTTTTATTGCGCTCGTTGAATCTCAGTTTGGCGCAGATAGCGCACTTGTATGATATTTTGTTGAAAACTATCAATTCCTAGTCCTACTGGGCAATTGTAAATCCCTGGGACTGAAAGAAGAACACTGTTGATTTTGTCTTACGGTTCTTCCACCAGACCGCATTTCACAGGTATTTGCTAGAAACAATTCAGTTTCTAATCCTAGTTGGCTGTAGGAAATTAGAGGGATTTAAGAATAGCTGTGATTTGCCGTCTTTCAATAAGAGACTGTCAAAAACTCTTCCATACCTTCTTAAATTTTTATCTTTCTGAACATGGAGCGAAATGCAGGTGGTAAGCGAGCAAAGAGGGGTGTAGGACATGGAGGTAGAGGTACGAGAGAAGGTGCTCCTTCCACTGCTGGCGACAACACGCAAGCCAGAGGATCGTCGGTTGCCAGACCATCAGGCCTGTCATCGCTGGGTCAGGGCCCTGTGAATCTCAGTAACGAACAGCGTCGCCAATCTGTTCTTCAGTGGTTAATGCAACCTGCATCCAGCAGTCTTACCTCCTCATCCTCCCAGTCACGGCCACAAATGTCGTCATCATCATCGTCAGCATCCGTCCAACATGAAGCGAAGGCAGCCCAAATGTCAACTCGTGTACCCACCACTGTGGATAATCCATTTTCTGAAGACCTCTTTGATGACAAAATGCGGTTGGGGTCAGAAGGCATTTCCAAAGATCAAGAGGCCAAAGAGGATGATTTTGTCTGCTCTGACACCCAATCGCTGATGCCATCAGAGGAGGAGAAGGAAGCTGGTCAATCAGCAAAAATCCCGGGCAGTCGGCAACGCCTTGCAGTGCCTCTTGCTTGTAGCCCGCAGCTCCTGGATGCAGAATGTCAGGACGACGAGGTCACCTGTGTTGAGGATGATGATGATGACATTGCGGATCCAATGTGGTCTTTTCAGCAGAATTTGCTTGCGAGCGCTTCATCACTGGACAAGGAGGAAGACAATGTGGTAGTGTCAGTACGGCTCCCGCCTCAAAAAGGGAAAGGGCGGTCGCAGAAGTCCGCTGAGATGATTCCGCCAGCTACGATCAGCGGAAACACCGCTCCTCGCTTATTGCCGTCAAAAAAGTCCAGGACATCTCAAGCCTGGGCCTTTTTCGAGCAAGCCTCTGATTCACCCAGCTATGTCATATGCCGCCTTTGGCGTAAACGCATCAGTAGAGGCAAGAATCTTAGGTGTTTAACCACCACCAATATGTCTAGTCACATGCAGCGAATGCATGAGTTGAAATGGAGGGAACACTTGGCCAAAAAAGGCCACACCTATGCCGGGCTTCCAAACACTGTCACACCCTCTGTCTCCGGCTCCTCCTCCTCCGCCACCACCATGCGTTCCTCAGCTGCCCTTGTCTCTCAGAGTCATGATCAGGGACCAGCCTTCGCTTCAGCCTCCACCGTCGCCCGAGTACCACCAGCACCACCAGAGACCCATCCTACCCATTCTCCTTCCACTAGTTTGACGACCTGCACGCTGTACAGCGGCCAGTCAAGCAGCCATCCTTCTGTCTACCAGGTGTGGGAGCAGAAGAAACACTTCAACCCAAACCATCCCAAAGCCAAAAGCCTGAATGTCGGCATTGCCAGGCTTTTGGCCTTGGAAATGTTGCCTTTCCGTCTGGTGGACACAGATGGGTTCCGCCACGTCATGGCCCTTGCCTGCCCCCAATACCAGATGCCGAGCAGGCATTTCTTTGCCAGTAAAGCCGTCCCTGCCCTGGCCAACCACGTGTCATCTAAAATTTCAAGTGCGTTCTCTGCATCTGTGTCCGGCAAAGTCCATCTGACCACCGACATATGGACTAGTAAGCATGGCCAAGGCCGCTATACCTCTGTTACAGCTCACTGGGTGAGCTGGGTGGATGTCTCTGGTGGTAACGGTGGCTCTCAGGCTCGGCGTACGCTCTTCAAAACTGCAGGGATGGTGCAGGGTTCTTTCCCCAAAGGTCCTCTGTGGCATCACGTGCCCAGAGAAACCAGGCCATGTTGAAAATAATCTGTCTTGGAGACCATCCGCACACAGGTCAGGAGCTGTGGACGGCTCTCCGCAACGAGACCGAGCGCTGGCTGGGTGACAAGAACCTTGTGCCAGGCAAGGTGGTGTGCGATAACGGTCGAAATCTGCTGGCCGCCCTTAAGATCGGTAGGCTGGAGCACATCCCTTGCCTGGCACACGTCATGAACCTCGTCATCCAGAAATTTCTAAAGCGCTACCCGGGTCTGGACTGCCTGCTGAGGAGGGCTCAAGGTCTGAGCTCGCACTTCCGCCATTTGCACCCTGCTTTGTCCCACCTGGCTGCGTTGCAGCATCAGCTTGGCCTCCCTGTCAACCGTCTCATTGTTGACGTGGCAACATGCTGGAATTCCACCCTCCACATGCTCCAGCGATTGTGGCAGCAGCGCAATGCCATTACGCAGTACGAAGTGACACATGGCCTGACAAGCAGCGGTGCGGACCTCGGGGTGTTGAGCCACCAAGAGTGGAGGCAGGTGAAAGAGCTCTGCACCATCCTTGCCAGTTTTGAAGAAGCCACCAAAATGGTCAGTGTGGATAATGCCCTTGTCAGCATAAGCATTGTGGTGATCTTAGTTCTGGAACGATCGTTGGACACTCTGAAAAATCAGGTTCAACCAGCGACGGAGGAGGAGACGGACACAGATGCGGACACGGAGCCTCTCTCTCCGTCGAATACAGAAGGCCCGACAGTTTCACAATTTTATCGGTCTTCATTAGGCAGTGGTTCAGGGTCCAGGGCTAGTGCAAGGTGGCACCTCAGCTCTCAGAGTGCATCATCTGAGGCAAGTCAGGGCTATGTTGAAGCTGTGCCGGAGGAAGCGGAGGAGGATGATGAGGTATTCCTGGACACCGACGTTACCGACGTCCCTGCCTTGGAAAGAGGTTGGCGCGAATTTGAGGTGGAGGAGGAAGATGAGGAAGATCAGTTTGCTAGTGCCCCTCGACCCAGAGGCTTGGGAAATCAAGGCTCCATCTCTCACATGAGTGCTTGGATGCTCCATTTCCTCCAACATGATCCTCGCATTAAGGCCATCAAAATGAACAACAGTTACTGGGTGGCCACTCTCCTCGATCCCCGGTACAAAACAAAACTCAGCACTTTCCTTCCACCCACCCAAATAGAGAGTAAAATGCAGGAAATGGAGACCTTGCTGATTGATCAACTGGAGACATCTGTCGCGTCTGCTTTAAGTTCTTCAAATGTCACGGTGGAACAATGTCAGCAACGTGACAGCAGTAGAGTGGCAAGTAGCCGTAGCGGCAGCAGCAGCAGCAGGCATTGTGGCAGAAGCCTAATGGGTGACCTCTGGCAATCTTTATTTACCACCTCACCAACGCATGTAATGCAGGACACACATACAACACACAGAGACCGGCTTTAAATCATGGTGCCCGACTATCTGCGTCTCAACACCGATGTTTTTGGATGTGTTCCGGACCCAATCGACTTCTGGGTATCCAAAATGGATGAATGGCCCGAGCTTGCTCGCCACGCCATAGTGGTGTTGTCCTGCCCAGCAGCCAGTCATATCTGAGTGGATCTTCAGCACAGCTGGAGGAGTTATTACAGACAAACGCATCCGGATTTCCACAGATAATGTGGATCATTTGACTTTCATCAAGATGAATCAGGCATGGATCTCTGATGATGTTGCGGCCCCAATTGCCGAGGTCACCGATTAGTTGCCAGTCTACTTCACATTCCTCTTCCAAAAGAAATGGTCCTCTTGAAAACTTTTTTAAATGATAATTTCTTACTGCAATTTTTATTTTCAGTTCCCAAAAGATCATTTTGCTGGTTTTGCGGTGAGGAGACTGTAAAAGACACCAAGGTTTCATGACAAAACTGTATTCCATTTACACACTTTATCTTTAGAATTTTTCGCATTGTCAATGGTTTTGGGATCATGGTGCTGTGAGATACAGCTATAATCAATGTCTTTTGGAACAGAAATGTGGCTTCTAAGTGGCATTTCTCCCTCACAATTTTTAACAGTGGCTGAAAAGTCATTTTTATAATTTTTTGGGTCATGCTGCTGTGAGATACAGCTGTAATCATGGTCCTTTGGAACAGAAATTTGGCTTCTAAGTGGCATTTCTCCCTCACAATTTTTAACAGTGGCTGAGAAGTCATTTTTATAATTTTTTGGGTCATGCTGCTTTGAAATGCAGCAATACTACAGGTCCTATTATAAAAAAAAATGTGGTTTCTACCAGACATTTGTTCTTCACAATTGTCAAGAGTGACTCAAGGGTCATGTTTTGAAATGTGGGGGCATTTTGCTGTGAAATGCAGCAATACTACAGGTCCTATTATAAAAAAAATGTGGTTTCTAACAGACATTTGTTCTTCACAATTGTCAAGAGTGGCTCAAGGGTCAGGTTTTGAATTTTTGGGGGCATGTTGCTGTGAAATGCAGCTATACTACAGGTCTTATTCTAAAAAATGTGGTTTCTAACAGACATTTGTTCTTCACAATTGGCTCAAGGGTGATGGTGCTGTCAAAAACAGGAATAGATAGGACACTGTTAATGGACACATATTGCAAAATGACTTGTTTTTGCAAGATCTTTAACATAGCTAGCAATCCCTGTAGTGAGACAACCCATTTAATACAATAAAAAAAAAAGAGAAACAAAGACGTGGTGGGATTTCATCCTATTTTAAAAATGTGTTTTCTAGAATTAAACTACTAAAAAACTTGCATGTACAAAATAGCTGATACAAATATTCCTCTGAATTGTACAAGGGAGGTACAGGAAGACTTGAACAGATGTAGGTTATTCAGAGGACATGGTGTATGGAGCACATTCGCCACCCCAAGAACAGAGACAATTTCCTCCAACACGTTGAGTAAAACGAGAAAAAGAATGCCAAGAAAAAGGGCACCTGGGTGAAACAGGAGCGTCAACCACCAGCATCTCCAAGTGAAGCTCAATTGGTCTGCACTCATACGGAGGGGCAAGCGCTCTCGTAGAGGCAGAAATTTCTCTAGCGCTACCCAGGTCTTGACTGTGTACTGAGGAAGGCTGGAGGTCTGAGCTCACACTTCCGCTTCCGCACTCTGCTTCAGCACGACTGTTTTCGATGCTGCATCATAAGGGCATTTTTTGCCGTGTTAATGGATGACGGACGCCTGCCTGGGCTCTCACCGCACCCACTGTAACTCGGGCACTGCTAGCTGAACCTGTGTGCTAATAGATGACGAACACCAGCCCTGGCTCTCACCGCACCCACTGTAACTCGGGCCCTGCTAGCTGAACCTGCGTGTTAATAGATGACGGACGCCAGCCCTTGCTCTCACCACAGTGGCCCTGCCAGCTGAACCTGCGTGATCCACGTTTACAGCCTCACCCGCCTTGATCAGTAATTTCCTCCAACCCACTTGACAGTAGAAGGATTTTCAGACAGGCCTCGTTCACCTACTGGGGACATCTGTTTCGTTTGCTTCACATTCTAATGTCACGGTGGTACAATGTCACCACCAGTAGAATGGCAAGTAGCTCTAGCAGCAGCAGTAATGGAAAACGAGTTGTTTTTAATATAGTTTATTTCTTATTGAGAAATTTTCTGCTGATGGTCCATAAGGGCACCTGTGCGGGTTTTTGGGTCATGCTGCAGTCCAGGACATGGATTGTCAGTTTAACTGAAATAGTGGTTGAAAGACTCCTTTTTCCGGCACTTTTTTATCTGTGGGTCAGACAGGTTTAATGGTCATGCTGCGGTACAGGACATGTATAGTCAATGTCCAGTTCAACTAAAATGGTGGTTGAAAGACTCATTTTTCAGGCACTTTTTAAATCTGGGGGTCAGACAGGTTTGGGGCTCATGCTGTGGCCCAGGACAGGTATAGTGAATGTCCAGTTCAAGTAAAATGATGGTTCAAATCATACTGCCTTCTGGCACTTTTTAATTTGTGGGTCATGCAGGTTTAAGGGTCATGCTGTGGTACAAGACAGGGATAGTGATTGGTCTGTGACTTTTTCTCTGTGACTTTTATAACCTAAGTGTGTTGCCTAAGATGTAGCACATATCCAGTTTCCTGTTGTGGATGTTAATTCCAGCTTCTCCAGCCCTGTTTGGGTGTAAGAATGAAGGTGTTGTTCCTCTCCCATAGACTTGAATGGTCATCGGCGATAATCTATTATCGAATATCGGCATGATAATTGACGATATCGACTATGACGATAGTCGACGTAATCGCTCATCACTACTTATGACCCCTGACTATAAGAGGAAGTTCCTGCCTTTGCTCTGGGTCAGTCCATTGCAGTCTCATGCTGAGTCCATCTTGAGCTCCTGCCAGTGTCTCTGGACTTAACCTCTGAGATGCTGGTCCAGTTCCTGCATTCTTTCCGAGCTCCTGACCATATGTCTGTCGTTTTCGTGTCTGCTGTAACCTGAGGTGATCCCCGTCCTGATACCCGTCCTGTGCCTGCTGTATCCTGCCGTGTCATCTGTCCTGTTCCTGCCGTATCCTGATGTTGTTATGTGTACGTTTATTCCGGCTGTATCCTGCTGCACATGCTACCTATGTTCCTGTCTACCACCACCTGTGTTCCTGTCCTGCACCTCGGCTGTCACCGCAGGTAGCCACGTCAGGGGTAGCGACCTAAGGGTCCCCGCAGCTAAGCCCGTCCCGTCCCGTTTTTCAGCTGTTACCTGCTGTCTTGCCAGTCTGTCTGTCCGCTGGCTCATGGTTCGCCCAGAGTGTCTGTCTGTTCCGCTGGCTCATGGTTCGCCCAGATTGTCAGTATCCCTGTCCGCTGGCTCATGGTTCGCCCAGAGTGTCAGTATCCCTGTCCGCTGGCTCATGGTTCGCCCAGATTGTCAGTATCCCTGTCCACTGGCTCATGGTCCCGCCCAGACCGTCCGGTGCCTAGCTCATGGTCCCACCCAGAGCGTCCGTTGCCTAGCTCATGGTCCCGTCAAGAATGCCCGTTGCCTAGCTCATGGTCCCGCCCAGAGAGTCCATTGCCTAGCTCATGGTCCCGCCCAGAGTGTCCGTTGCCTAGCTCATGGTCCCGCCCAGAGCGTCCGTACCCGTTTTGTTGCTTTCCTGCCCTGTCCCCTCACTTTCTTGTCTGTGCCCCATTTGTTTCCTTCCATGCACCTCCTTATCTAGGAACTCCCTATACTGGATATATTCAGCCTGTACTTGGTTTTGGGGTTGCCCCCGTACAAGTTGCGGCCCCTGACCTACGTGGAATGCTGTTTTTGTGATTTGGAGGGGGAGGAGGGGGCTTTGAAGGGGGGGTACTGTCACGGTTCACGCCGCAGTCCCCTGCCATGGACTGTCAGCATGTCGTGCCTTCCTGGTACTTACCTGTCCTGTTGCTTCCTGGGGTCCTGTGTGCGCACTGTGCCTCCTAGGGCGCGCACACGGCAGCTTCCTGCCTTTTATTGGTTTCCTGTCCTGTGCACCTTCCTCTTGACCTATGACCCCTGACTATAAGAGGAAGTTCCTGCCTTTGCTCTGGGTCAGTCCATTGCAGTCTCATGCTGAGTCCATCTTGAGCTCCTGCCAGTGTCTCTGGACTTAACCCCTGAGATGCTGGTCCAGTTCCTGCATTCCATCAGAGCTTCTGACCATATGTCTGTCGTCTTCTGCTGTCCTGTGTCTGCTGTACCCTGAGGTGATCCCCGTCCTGATACCTGTCCTGTGCCTGTTGTATCCTGCCGTGTCATCTATCCTGTTCCTGCCGTATCCTGATGTTGTTATGTGTACGTTTATTCCGGCTGTATCCTGTTGCAAATGCTACCTATGTTCCTGTCTACCACCACCTGTGTTCCTGTACTGCACCTCGGCTGTCACCGCAGGTAGCCACGTCAGGGGTAGCGACCTGGGGGTCCCCGCAGCTAAGCCCGTCCCGCTTTGCGGCGGGCTCCGGTGAAGACCAGGGGCCCCTTAGACTCCGCTCCCTGGCGTGGTCTCCATATACCATCTCGCCTGCGGTGATCACAGTGGATCCACACCCAGATGTCAGCGGTCGGCGCTTCGGCATACGTTGGTTGTCACTGCACCGTTACACGCATGCCCATAAAGGAAGCTGTTAGACTGTTAAACTGTTAAACCGTTAAAACTATCCGGCTTGTTGTTGTATGTCCATTTATGTCTTGTTTGTGGTTTTTGACCAGTATCTGCCTATACTAACACATTAACCAATTATGATTTAAAACGTATCATTACGTATCAAGCCTATATAAAACTTGTAACTTCCTCTAAGTAAACAGAATTTTATGCACAACGCAAGAACTGTGTGTGTAGTTCTCTTCTCTCAGCTGAGACATAAACACCTTGAATTTGGAACAGAGCTAGCAACTGGACCAGGAATGGATTAAAAGGGAAAATCTATCCTTACAAAAACACCTCTGAAAATCTTTAATTATTAAAGACACAGTGGCTACATGGAAGGCGGTGAGGAAACTGATGGGTCTCCCATTCTTATGTTCCAAACACATGTATCTCTGGAATCATCCTGAGTTTCTATCAAAGCAGGAAAATCTAGAATTCAAGAGCTGGTTAAGAGGTGTGGGTAAGACAAGTGCTGCATGTGTTCCATGCCTCTGAAAGTAGATTTCTGGCTTTCCAGGAATTAAAAGAGAAATATAAAATCACCCAGGGATGGTTCTTGGGATTCGCTCAGATTTCTAGTTTTCTTAAAAAGCATCTGAGGAATTATAGAAAGGGGTTTCAGGTGAACAGATTTGATGCTTTTATAGGACATCCTCCATGTAAAAGCTCGCTCTCTGACATATACTGTACAACACTCATTGACTCCCACCCAGTCAAGCCAGTATCACTCTGCTCTACACTGATGATGAGCAAAACCCCGAAATGGTTGTATGTAGATGAGCGATATTGGCTTGACTCATATTCCTTTTTGCTTCTCAAAGATTCAGTGAATCAGAAGTAAATTGAGGATTTGTTACAACCAATAGAGGGCGCAGTGAGCTTCCTAGCTCCTTTCCCATAATGCCTTGTGATATGCAGATGCTTAGTAGTGGGCTAAAAGGCAATCAAAACACTACACACCTTAACTGGTGCTTTCCTCAAGGAGAGATGTTCCCCTTTTCTCAGCCACTCATTGCCTCCGACCCAGTCAAGCCAGTATCGCTCTGCTCTACACTGATGAGGGGCAAAACCCCGAAACGGTCGTATGTAGATGAGTTATATTGACTTGACTAATATTCCTTTTTGCTTCTCAAAGATTCAGTGAATCTGAAGTAAATTGAGGATTTTTTACAACTAATAGAGGGCGCAATGAGCTTTCCCATAATGCCTTGTGATATGCAGATGCTTAGTAGTGGGTTAAAAGGCAATCAAAACACTACACACTTTAACTGGTGCTCTCCTCAAGGAGAGATGTTTTCCTTTTTTTCAAGATCCTTAGGGAATGCTGCTTTCTTGAAAACAAACATAGCCTTTTTGCGAGGTGGGCTCGGAAGTTTGAGGATGAGGAATTGCCTGTTAAGATATTGGAGAGTTGGGAACTAATATGGAAAATTATACCATGTGATTCCTGGAGGGAATCCCAATATAAATCCCAATATAAATATAATATCCCTCCACATCTCAATGCCCCTGACAGATTGGTGGCTTGTCCTCAGTGCTCTCAGGTGACCACTGATCTGCTTCATGGAATTTGGACCTGTCAAAAATCACAAGACATCTGGGAGCAGGTAAGATCACTGCTCAATCCCCGTGTGAATTTAGACCTAGTACATTCAGCTTATATTATGTTATTCCACATAAACCCAGAAGGAAAAGATATTCCTCTGCTGGCTCATATTTTCTTTTTGGTAGCCAAAAAGTGCCTTTTAGCTCTTTGGCTTAAACTGGAGCTCCCCTCTATTGATATGGCAACCTCACAAGTGAAACACTTTCTTTTTATGTTAAGGCGGGAGGTGGAACACAACAAAAAGGCATACACTAGAAAGTTTTTCAAAAAATGGAGAACCTTTATTGAGAACTTTCTTACCAAACAAGAAATAAAAGAACATATGCTTCCCTTTAAAGATGCTACCTGGTATATGCAGAAAGAGCTAGCAGACCACTTGGGTCCTCTTAGAGTGGAATGACAGACGGACACAATGCTTGGGATGTGTGATTTGCCCTTGAGGGATAGTATTGAGGTGGCCGGAGGAGTGAAGGCGGAGAAGACAAATTGTGTATTGTGCAATTAATAATTTGCCGTTATTTTTAATCCAGTTATGACTATAGCAATGGTTGGAGGGGGAGTTTTGTTGTTGTTGTTTCTTTTGTAATATGGGTTCGTAAAATTGACATGATAATGTATCCATTGCAAGTACTTTGTATGCATTTATACGGATGTCAAAATTGTTCTAACAAAAAAATTGGATCTCTGTCCTTCGCTCTGGCATCCATCTAATGCTCCTCTCGCATGACCAGAAATGCACATTGCAGCTCATGCGCCTTGGGGCTCGATCGCTGGAAGCGGGGTAGGGTCCCACTCAGATGAGCAGCACGGATGCCAATAGAGCACGATTGGATTAACAACATCAGGTGACCAGGGATAATTTAATATATAAAGATCATTTGGGCAGTAGATCTATGTCCATTGAAGAAGCAATTGTGGCGAAATGTGTTGGAACAGGACATCAGTGGTATTCACCCCCCATGACTTATGGGTAAATATTATACTTAATAATATTATATAATTTTTAGGCCTTCACCGGTTAATGTGCCTTCTTAGGTCATTACCTAGACCTGTGTATTTTATTAGAGGTACTCTGGTTAATAGTAGTTGGGTGCATATTAACATATTATAGTTTCTTATCTGATATATACAGTATATAACACGTTCAATAGTTACATGATTACTTTTTGGATTTTGTGTATTGGACAATACATCTCGTTAATTGGGTTTTGATAGACACATAATCCTAGTAAAGTGATATCCTGTGAACAATGGCATATACTTTTTTATACCAATTTTCACCACTGTTTGTCTTTTTTGATTGGTTCTCCTTTTTTTGTATGTGTTTTTTTTTACATTTCGATTAAATAACGTATCATATGTTTTATTGAGATATGACTCCATTTTCCCTGGTTGTTTATTGATGCCAAATAGTTGCCTCGAGATCAGGTCTTTGGTAGCACATCTGTATTAGGTATATTATCCTGCTGTACTCCACCCAGTGGCAGAAACATCTGACCGCCTAAATAATAATATTACCAGCTGAATCTCGTTTCCATATTTCAGTAATAATAATAATTAGCAGTAACAGGAAAGAAACATTTTTGATGTTTGAGAAAGGTAGCTGAGCTTGCCTTTATACAGTGTTTGCTTTTTCTTTTTTCTAGCTACATTCTTTTGTTACACACATTTCAGCTACATGAGTGAAATTATTCTGCTTGTAACCAGTGTCTCCTCACCACATTTCATGCTCACGATAACCACACAACACAGCTACTCCCACTCTATTCTTCCGAACTGGCTCCTATTTCTGCTCACTCGGCTGTTAATTAGGGGGGAAGCCAAGTTTGTTTTCTTTACAAAGAAAAAAGTCACCAATTAGGTTATTTCTCCATATTGAACCGTATTTTTTGGATTATAAGACGCACTTTTCCCCCCTCTCAATTTGCTTACCGTCTCCATGTGTTGGTGTCTCAGTGGTGGTGCGGGGTTGCAGGAGGCTCAGTGAGCACGATACTTTGGAGTCCAAAAGAGGTGGGAGCGCTGTGGAGGAGTGGGAACATTTGAACCTCAAACCAAAGCATTTGGGGTCGCCTCTGGGTTACAACTGAAGTGCCTGACAGATGCCTCTTTATTACTATCATCACCAAAAGACTGACACTAACACCATGTCACTATTAAACCAGTACCCAACGCACCAGGGGTATTGGGAAGAGCCAGGTTACTGTCAGAAGCAGGACCATCTAATGTGATGGTCTGCCTCTGAAGAGGCTGCTGGATGGTATTTTTAGGGTGGGAAGAGGCCGATATCCATGGAACTTCCCATCCTGATAATATCGGGCTGCTGCTGTCGGTTTTACCCTGGCTGGTTATAAGAAATGAGAGAGACCCCAAGTCATTTTTTTAATATAATTTGTTCTTTTTAGATTTTCTATAAAGGATAAAAACAAAACGACATGTGGTCCCCATTTTTAACTAGAGAAGGTAAAACCAGCACCTTCAGGTTGATATTACCGTATTAAGATGGAAAGGTTCTTTCTTTCGCTAAAAATACCAACCTGCAGCCACCCCAGAAACGGTCCATCACATTAGATGGTCCCTGTTCTGATGGTTACCCGGCACTTCTCAGCACCCCTGATGTGTTTGGCACTGGGGTAACAGTGCCACGAGGTTAGTGTCAGTCCTGAGGTGATGAAAAATACAGCTGGCTGACAAAAAGTAGACACCTCCATTAATCAATGCAACTTAAAATTTACGTTTAATAGTAATAAGAAAAGTATACAGTTTTTAGACATATTTTTTTCATTAAAAATTATAGGGTTTGTTCCACCATGTATAGAAAGGAGACAGCAGGAAATACCTTGCTACATGCAAAAAGCAACCATCCTAAACACACCATTTAAGCCATACCGGTAGGGGAATTTACCCGTGCCAGAAGGTTATGTTCGGACGAAACTTCGTTGAAAGTCCAATTTGGTATTATAGATAAACATTTAAAGGAAAGAGGTTACTCCAAATGCTTTAAGTAAGGATAGAGGAAATCTGATTTGTGGCAATACAGCCAAAAGAGCTAGATTTACTTCTGATTCGCCTACTTTAATCACTACTTACAGTAATCAAAACAAACAAATTGTGAATTTAGTGAAAAAAAAACAACTTACCCATTCTGTTTCAGGACAGTATTACTGCACAAATTCTCAAGAACGGGGTGAATTTTGTGTCCAGACGGGGAAGAACGTTAGGAGATAGTTTATCTCCCAGTCTATACATAGAGAATTGTAATAGCGACACCTGGCTGTCAATGAAGGGTAACTACAAGTGCAGGGGTGTGAGATGTAATATGTGCAGTTACACAGATCGAGTGACGGAATTTACTCCATCAGGAGGTGGTAAGATATATAACATCAGGGATTTCATAAATTGCAATACAGAAGCTGTAATCTACGTTATTAAGTGTAAAATATGTAATCTCATATACGTAGGTTGTACTAGTCGCCCGTTGAAAAGAAGAATTTACGAGCATATATTACATATTAAGAATACGAATTATGTTAATATCTCGGGGGCATCTATGCATTTCTCTTTAGTACATCAAGGGGCTCTCTCTAACTTTTTATTTTTTGGTATACAGCGGGTTCGTTTAGACTCAAGAGGTGGCAATCTCAAACAGCATTTGTTAAAGAGAGAGGCACATTGGAATTTTAAACTTAATTCAAGGATGCTATTTGGTCTTAATTATAAAAACGATCTTTTGTATTATTATTATTATTATTATTATTATTAAGGTAGGTATCTTATTGTAGTCTTTTTTTCTCTTTTTTTCTTTTTTATTTTCAGTTGTTATGTATGTCATGTGACTGTTTGTATTTTGTATATAAGTAAGGCTTTGTTTGACTGCCACCATGCTATGAATAAGGGTTAGTTAAACCCGAAACACGTTAGCTGCTGTGGGCTATCGTCATGGATTTTAAAAGACCCAAATACATTTTGTTATGTTTTAAACTTCATTTGGAGACATCGGAGGATATTTTTGTTTATCCACCTCCATTACTAACACTGGAATAAAATGGTAGAAAACAAAAGAAAAAACTAATTAAATTAACACTTCCCAACACTGACCCTAGTTGACAATTTCACTTAAGAAATACCGTAGATACAACAATGATCATGTAGTTCAACTACTGTAATCCAACAGTGTTGCTATTAAACTTCATCCCCTGCATCCCTGAAGGTCATGACTATGATCACCTGGGGGTGCAGGGGATGGAGTACAGGTCACAGCTGCACCACAATCTCTGGAGGGTTGGTCCTCTATCTTCCCCAGGAGATTGTGCTTGTAAGCTGTGATTGTACACCTGTGGCCTAGTAGCAACACAAAATACAACCCTCACTTCACCCTGTATAATCTCCTGACCGCCTATTGCCCCGTAACCCATGGAGTGTTGTACACTGTGGCCCTCCAGCACCATATCTCCTCCATAACAGTGTCAGCAGACCACCCCCATAACAGTGCATCAATAGCAGATCTCCCACTTAGCTCAGTACTGATAATTCTGTCATTACTGTATTTTGTTGCAGATGTGAAAGAGTACCGTAGTCTCCTGCTTGATCTACTGTAAGTGTGCAATTCTCAAAGCAGAAAAGGCTTTCATATAAAATTTCTTTTAAACTGGAGGTAGTGAAGTACGCCAAAGAACCTGGGAATGGAGCAGCGGAGAGACACTTTGGGCCACCTCCAACCGAAATTTTTTTTACAGGAATGGAGGAAACAAGACTGTCAGCTGCAAAAAATGGTCAAAACAAAATAATGTTTCCGTGGGCATGCTCCTAAGTAGCCACAGTTAGAAGTGGATGTGAAAGAGTGGATCCCACATCAAAGGAACAATGGATTTTCACTGTCTACAAAAATTATAATATATGAAGCCAAATGTCTTGCTGCAGAGAAAGGAAATGAAGGGGTTTGCACACTGCAGACAATGTTTGGAGAAAAAGGTTTTAAAGCTAAGTAAAAAGTGAGTGATGAACATGTGCAAGTGCATTTATTTGTCTAAGTGCATTTACTTGCTTATGTGTGGGGACTTATGATTGTTGGACTTTAGATTTGGGGAGTTTAGAAAGCACAGTATTATACTAAATTTTCTTTTTATATCTATATCTCTATCTTTTTGTAATATCCCCATAAATTCTATGATTGACAATGCCGTCCAGTGTACTTCTTGTGCAATGTATGCAATCCTTGACCTGCCGTTCAAGGGTCCATTTTGCTGTGTGAGATGTGTGCACACTGCTCATTTGTAAGTCCGGATCCTGGATCTAAATGAGCAAGTGGCAACACTGAGATCCATTGCCAACTTGGAAGCGAGTTTGCTTCTCACTGAGCAGGCACACACTGGAGTAGATGATGGGGAGGATGGCAGCATGGAGATGCAGGGACATGAGGCAGCTAGATGGGTGACAGTCAGAAAGAAGGGTAGAGTTAAAAATGTCAGGGAGGCTAGTCCTAATCTGACACATCCCAATAAATTTGCAAGACTGACAGATGAGGGGGAAGTCAGCTCAGAAATAGCACTTCTGCAACAAGACACTACCCCTGTCTAATCCAGAAAGGTGGGGAATAGGAGTGCAGTGCAGGCTAGACAGGTGATGGTAATGGGGGACTCCATTATTAAGGGAACAGATAGGGCAATCTGTCACAAAGGTCGAGATCATCGAACAGTATGTTGTTTACCTGTGGCCCGAGTTCGACATATTGCGGATTGGGTTGACAGATTACTGGGTGGGGCTGGTGAGGATCCAGCTGTCATGGTCCACATTGGCACCTATAACAAAGTTAGAGGTAGATGGAGTGTCCTTAAATAAGATTTCAGGGATTTAAGCCAAAAGCTCAAGGCAATGACCTCCAAGGTAGAGAGGCAGTGGAAGATTAGAGAGGTAAGTAAGTGGCTCAAAAATTGGTGTAGGAAAGAGGGATTTGGGTTTTTCTTTTTTTGAACGCTCATTTTGACTGTTTTTCCGTATATAGATGTACAGCGTACAGAATTTTATACATAAACAAAGACATGCTTGTGATTCACTAAATAAAACCATAACTTTATCAAAAACCTTGTCATGCATGCTTATAGAAGTCTATAAAATTCTCGCAGTTGTTTCCACTTCTTATGCGCTTAGAGAGCAGTGGGTATAATCAATTTGTAACCTAGGTGTTCTCCCCTGCGCTCCAGCTAGACCCCAGCGACCCAGCACACAAGCAGGAACCTCAGTATTTGAGGGCTATGGCTGAGCCAGTGAGAGTCCGGATGTGCCCCCAGAGCACCCCCTTACATCAGATTCCGCATATACAATTATACTCTCATTTCCTGCTGTTCAATCCATATACGGTATAAAAGCATCATAAGATATTGACTAATGAGGCAATACATAGAAAGAAACTTAATTCTCAACTTGGAACTATAACTCCGTGCAATAGAGGAACAAAAGCGGGTCCCCCCCCCCCAATCATGTCATGTTGTAGATATAGACATATCAAGTAAAATTCAGACTGAAGTTATAGGGTGTGTTCACTGGAGAAGGGTCAGAGAGGATCCACAATCAGAGTGGAATAAAAAGAAAAGCCCAACATTACCGATTCCGGTCTAGGATCAATCTATCAAGGACAATAGCCCCCTGATCGATCTGGAGGAAGTCTTAGCCTTCCCAAAGTCCCTGACAGCTCAGCCTTCAGATACCAGACCGAAAATCTAACCAGGGTTACTATTCAGCCGATTTCTGCATCTGACATTAACTTTGTCTTGAAGGTTTCCCAACGCGTAAAGAAGCTTTCTGACTGAGAGTCCTTGAGACGTTCGGCTATCAGCATCTCCAAAGACATGTACTTTGTTGACATGGTTAAGTACCCCTTTCAGAGAAATCATGCTAGAATCCACCCACTTCTCCAGGATACCTTTTTTTGTTCCCAGCAAAAGGACATGCACGAAGAGGGTATTCACCCCCAGCGTAGGTAGGTTATGAAACAGTACCACCTCTGGTGTGAAATCTAATTGAATGCCTCCTCCTTTCTCTCAATAAACTCTGAATCCCACATCCCATGTATCATGTCAGTTTTTGGAGCCATGCATTTGGGGCATGCTGTCAGTCTGTCAGGGGCCGTAGGATGAGCCGATATATTGAAGCCATATATTGCCCTATGTAGGAACCGAAACTGAGATTCCTTCTATTTCTCACTGGAGATGTTTATTTTGTTCCAACCTCCCAGGGCTTTTGCATGCATCTCTGGATTGTCAAACACCTCTCCCCAATACTTAAACAAGGTATCTTCCATACTGCGGGTTACGGGGTCTCGCAGCGCTTTATATAAGGATGCCAGTGTGTGTTTATTATTTGAGTCTACAGTAAAGCTATCTAATGTGGAATAATTTACAATCACCTGCAGTTGCCGGGTTCTGGACTGCAGGAAGCTTGTAACTTGACCATATGACAGGAAATGTGTTGCAGGTATATCATGAATATTTTTGAGTTCTTGTAAAATCAGAATCCTCCCTGATTTGAATTCGCACAGGCGTTGAACCTCAAAAATTCCTTTTCTGTTCCTTTTCTGTTCCACATGGTAAAGTTTCTATAACCCAGGCCCTGAGGAAATTCAGGGTGTCCCCGCAATGGCATGTATTTGCTTACTGACCAAGGAAGCTTCCATATTTTCCTAATTGGTTTCCAGGAGGCGATGGTATCTTTGAACACCAGATTTCCAAGAAGAAAAAAATGGCTTCAGGCAAAAAATATTAAAACATAACTTTTACTGATCTACAATAAAAAAGATTATACAAAAACCCTATTAGACCCTATATGCTTACTATCTACAAAAGACAGTGGAGAACCCACCCCAATAAGGGCGACCCCACACTGGAACCTAAAACTACCCAACCCTAAGCAACCCTGACAATAGAAAAACATAATTAAGAAAAAAGCTGTCTTAAAGCAACAACAAAGTAGAGTGATGGTACCAAGATAATGATATAAAGACCACCACAAGTTCCAAATACACGATCGTAGGAGGTTTACATCAAGAACATATATACAGTGGAGGCCACATGCAAAGATTTAATATACAGACACTGCATGACTGAATGCCACTTAATTCTGTTCCTTAATTCTGTTCCGATGCGTTTCCCCCAGCAGTTGTCTGGGTTCATCAGGGAACATATGTAACTGTGTTAAAAACCAGGGAAAATAACAAGAAAAAAACTACTTCCCTTGGTTTTTAACACAGTTACATATGTTCCCTGATGAACCCAGACAACTGCTGGGGGAAATGCGTCGGAACAGAATTAAGGAACAGAATTAACTGGCATTCAGTCATGCATTGTCTGTATATTAAATCTTTGCATGTGGTCTCCACAGTATTTATGTTCTCGATGACCTCCTACGATCGTGTATTTGGGATTTGTGGTGGTCTTTATATCATTATCTTGGTACCATCTCTCTACTTTGTTGTTGCTTTAAGACAGCTTTTTTCTTATTTATGTTTTTCTATTGTTAGGGTTGCTTAGGGTTGGGTAGTTTTTGGTTCCAGTGTGGGGTCACCCTTATTGAGGCGGGTTCCCCACTGTTTTTTGTAGGTAGTTAGCATATAGGTCCTAAAAGGGTTTTTGTAGAACCTTTTTTATTGTATATCAGCAAAAGTTGTGTTTTAATATTTTTTGCCTGAAGGCATATTGTTCTTCTTGGTAGTTTGAGTGTTGTAATTGTTTATGCCAGGCATTTCTATCTTGGGGGGTTTTGTCCTTTCCCCTGTATTTGCAAAGGATACGTAGTTTGTTGTTAACACCAGATTTCCCCTAATGTGCAATGGTAAATGTGCATATTTGGTATGTAGCAAGGCCGCGAGGGACCATGGGGAGGCGTATGCTGTCTCTAAATTTGTATTCGAATAGAATTCCGTACCTCGAAGCCAATCCAGGCAATGTCTTGCCAGAGAGGCTAAATTGTAAGTACGGATATCTGGAAAATGTACTCCCCCATGAGCCCTCGGAAGCATGAGCTTTCGAAGAGAGATTCTGGGTGACTTAGAAGACCAAACAAATTTTACAAAGGCTGAGTTCAACTTATTTACATCTTTATACTTTAAGATAAGTGGTATGGTTTGCAAATGGTACGGTAACCTTGGGAAGCCTATCATTTGGACCAAGTGGCACCTTGCGAGGATCGTTAGTGGTAGGTGGGACCGCCTTTCCAATTCCCTTGTTACCTTTTGGATCTGGGGTGGGAAGTTGAGACGGTAAATAGATTCTGGGGTACGTCCTATTTTTATCCCAACATATGTGATATGCTCTTTAGCAATCATTACTTTTTCTTTGAGTTGTCCCCTCTTAGAAGTGCCCATTTTCTTTACCATGTGCAACAGTTCAGATTTCAATTCGTTGATTTTGAAACCTGAGCAACTTGAAAAGGTGCAGAGTTGTTGGATTAAGTCCCCCATGTCTCTTTCCAGGTTTGCCATGTAAAATATTATGTCATCTGCAAACATGGAAAGTTTCAGCTCCTGGATTCTTTTCAACCAACTATTCAAGTGAACATCACCTAAATCTTCATCTGTATATAATTTTTTATAGAAATTTCGGAATATTTCCGTTATTTCCATGCCAGGATTATACAACACCCCATCCGGTTCTCTCAGTGCCAGAATTGTCGGCAATCCTTTTGCCAGCCAAGGCAGGAGAGTCCCGCTTTGTTTCCATATTTGAAGATAGTCACTTCCTATTTTCATTGCCTAAGTGCCTCTTATTTTTCCAACCAGGATTCATATGAACTTTTGGCTTCCTTCCATTTTGTCTTATTCGTCTCTGAGGGGTTGGCTATAAAGGCTGAGTAAGACTGGCGTAAGGAGTTGCTATGGGATTTTAGTTTATCGGTTATTTTGCATTTGAGACCCGTAATGTAACAGACCAATCTCCCCCGAAGGACAGCCTTGCCCGCATCCCAAAAAGTTTGGGCGGAGGTTACTGAATTCTCGTTATTGGTTCCGTATTACAACTACCATCCCCTGAGCATTGTTTGAAATTCTTCATCTTGGGCCATGTACCCTGGGAATCTCCACACACAAACGGTACCCCTAGGGCATCTGGCCTGTAACTCCAAGGTGACCAGGGACTCATCTGAGAACACCATGTCGTTAATGCATATATTCTCTACCCTGGTTAAAAAGTTGGATGATAGTAGAATGTAGTCAATACGAGACTAAGTAGTGTGTGGATGGGAGAAGTGTGTAAACTCCCTTTCCTCTGGGTGTACGACCCTCCATGCATCAACAAGTCTTAAACTTTCCGTAAATTTTGCCAGGGGAGAATCAAGCCTGGGCTCTACCCCAATAGTCTCTGCCGCCCTTTTCCTGTCTTCCCTCATGGACAGTACCATGTACCATATTAAGATCGCCTCCAATCACTTTATTTGGCAATATATCCTGCTGTAGCACTTGATCTAAGGAATTGAAAAATTTTATATGTTCTGTAGTTGGCCCATTTACACTGTACATGGAAAGGTCCTCAGTTCCCATGTGGAGGTGTGCCCATGCCAATCTTCCCTCTACGTCAGCTTTGGTATTAATGACATTACCTGGCAAGTTTTTATGTATTAGTATCAGTGTCCCAGCTTTACCCTTAATCGCAGGGGATCCCACGACTTCCCCCACCCACAATCTTTTAATTCTATGAAAGTCTTCCTCGACCAAGTGCGTCTCCTGGAGCAATGCCACATCAGCCTTCAATTGCTTTAGGTGGCGCAGCACCATGAGCCGCTTACCTGGTGACCTCAAACTCTTCACATTCCAAGTAATTATTCGTATGAATAATGTAAATTTACTTATCTTCTCCCAATCGCAGAGGACCCACACGCATGCACGGCTTTGACTGTGAACTCAGTAACAAGCATGAAACATGAAGTAACAAAAGCAGAATATATATACATGTATATAAAGTACCTATAAGTGTACATAGATTTAGAACGTCCAATAGTCTGGCAGAAGTACAATGAGTTTGCACTCCACGCACTTTCTTGGTAGTGGAATTCACTTTTTTCTGTGATGAAGTATAAAATGTCCCTCTCCTCCTTTCTCTGCACCTCCCCCCCCCCCCCACCCGGAAATTTGCAAGGGCTAAATTTAGCATCGCCAATGTCATACATCGGCTATATTTAGAGTCGGCAGGCACTCATCAGAAAATTCATGTATCTTCTGGTGTGGAGGACTTTCAGCGTGCTGGTATAGAAGTCGTATTTTTCGTCCATACCACACTGTCAATGGCATCTGGTGATATTGAAGTCTGTGAGTCGCCTGGAACATCTCTACATCTTGGAGAGGACTTCCCTGATTGACCTGGGCTGGAAGGTTTCTTCAAAAAAGTTGCGGCCACCTCTGCCGTGTGGAATGTTGAGATGTTTCCATTTCTGTGGAAAACCTTTAGGGGCCGTTCACATGGCTTATTTCGGGCACAGATTCCAGCCATACTGTGCACCGTACTGTGAAGAAATACGGCTGGAATCCGTGCCAGCCATTACGGTAATCCACTGTTCTCATAGAGAACTGTGGATTCCTTCTCTCCTCCCCGCTCGGCGAATATGCCGGGCGGGGAGAAAGTGACATAAACATTATCCCGGCGGGATACGCACCGTCGATAATGCAAGTCTATGGGGCCGGCGAGCAGCTGCCCCCGCCCCACCCCGTACTCAAGCCATAATTGCGGGCGAAATCTGTCCCGCAATTACGGCCGTGTGAACCCCACCTTAAGATAGCTGGATAAAGGAGCATGAACTTTACTTTATTGTGGAAGAGCTCTGTACAGGTGCTGGCAAAGGCTCTACGTTTTTTGAGGACCTCGGCCGAAAAATCCTCAAAGAACAGGATCTTAGAGCCTCTGAGTTGCAGTCTGGAGTTTCGGCTCTTGAAAGCTCTCAGGATGGCCGCTTTGTCAGCAAAGTTTAGATATTTTATGATAACCTGTCTCGGTCTTTCTTGTAGTGCTTTGGGCATGCTTGGGTCAGAATTAGAGTAGTTTCTTCTGTCTGGGCCCACTCTATGTGTGCGTTCAACTTTACACGATTGTGGCAGATTCAAAAGATTTGGTCGCTCTATCTCACAAATTACTGTCAGTTCTTTCTGTGAGAGACAGACTCTGGCAGACCCACTAGCCTGAGATTATTTCGTTGGGAATGATTTTCGAGATCATCGACTTTGGTCCATAGACGTCTGTTACGTTCGTCAGGTGTTCCCTGCAATTCTAGTGTTTCATCTTCCTGTTGTGAGCTGTCTAGATGTTTAGGGGAATGAGCATTGTGTAGGGATTGGTTCCAAATTGTGTTTTGGATCTATCTGACCAGACGACCCGCTATCCATTTTTATCTTCATAATTTTCCCCATTCTTTGGAAATATCTCTCCATTTGCTGTAGCGCAGGTTATTGCCTTAATCTGTCTTGTCTTGGAAATGTTTTATTTTGGCTGGAAGACACCAGTGTGGAGTATATGATTCCATCAAACAGACTGGGAATTCTGAGAAAGCTTTTTGGTGTGATTGGTGTTTTACTTTGCAGTCCGTAGATGGCGCCAGAAGACTAGAAACTGGGGAATAATGAAAACGTTCAACAACAATTACGGCATCTTAGGTGCTTGGCAGCACAGTATGCTGCTGTATAGTCCGTGCCCTGTGGAGGTGACTAATCTAATTTTATCTCAGAAGAAGAGCAGCGCTCTGTCCCTCGGTTGGGTGAGTCGTGTTTTGACTCTATGTCGGTGATCTGCGTTGTGCTGTGCTGGTTGAGGGTTTCCCATCCTCAGCGTCCCTCTCAGATAGGTCTAATAAGGATGGCCGCTGGGTAGAGTGTGAGGGTGCCAAAATTCCCGCCACAAATTGCAAATGGCAGTTACCTGCTTTCCGCTTGTGCTGGAGCCTTCTGGCGAATGCCGACAGACTCGCCCCGCACTTTGTATCGCGGCAGCGCTCTCAGACCGGACAGGCGTCCGGCAATTGCGGGTAGCCTGTTCTGCAGCCCACAAGAGCCCAGTGCGTCGCCTCCCACCTTCAGCACACCGCGCCCGCTCTACAGCTATTACAGCTCCGATCTCACTCCAGCGGTCTCTGCACTGCTGGGACGTCTGTTCCGCCGCCCCTCTGCTGTGCCTGCTTGCCGGTGGGTATCAAGCCCCTTGCATCTCAGGGCTGACACCTATGTCAGTGTTTTTTTTAATGATTTTCGGGGGTGAGTGGGCAGGAGCTCTCGTTCGCCGCTCAGTCCATCATGGCGCCGGAACCGAAAGTCGAGGGATTTGGGTTTTTGGAGAACTGGGCTGACTTCTGTCTTGACTACAGACTCTATGCTAGGACGGGTTGCACCTAAATGGGGAGGGTGCAGATGTATTGGGGGATAAAATGGCCAGGAAGTTGGAGGATTATTTAAACTAGGGACTAGAGGGAGAGAAACTACAAATATAGCGTGCAAGATAATGAAGATAGAGAGCTTGGAATTAGTAATAAAACGTGGGGTGGAGTGGAGTTATAGCAATAGTTAAAACAGGAATAAAAAACGAAAAATCTCTAAATTGCATGCCGATTAATACATGAATTAGAATTACTTATTGCTGTAGAAGAACATGATATAGTAGGGATAACTGAGACATGGCTGGATGAGAGCCATGTCAACTTACAGAGTTACAACTTATTTGGAGAGATCGCAAAAACTGAAAGGGCGGGGGTATATATCTCTATGTAAAATCCTGTCTGAAGACAACACTGCGGGAAGATATAGATACAGGGAATGAGCATTTGAAGTCATTATAGGAAGATATACATGGGGGTAATAACAATAATAAAATTCTACTAGTGGTTTGCTAGGACCCCAAATACAGCAGAACCCATGGGAAATGTACTCATCAAACAAAGAGATGAGGTAGCTAATCTTAATGAGGTTGTTATGGGCGACTTTAACTACCCAGACATAAATTGAGAAACTGAAACCTGTGGCTCTCATAAAGGAAACAGGCTTTTGTCAATAGCTAAAGATAATTACCTTTCCCAAATGCTGCAGGAGTCGACTAAAGGGAAGGCCCTTCTAGACTTAATATTGACTAATAGACTGGACAGAGTAACAAAGGTTCAGGTTGGAGGGCACCTAGGAAATGGTGACTATTGATGAGCGATCAGTAAAAAAATTGTGATGTAGTCGATTGCCGATTTTAAAAAGTATCGTGTTGATTTTCGATCTCAATTTCGATCAATTGCCGATTCCCTTTAAAGTCAATGGGAGAAGATGATCAGGTTAATTTTTATACCGAAAAAGGTGAGGTGAAGCTGGAATTACCATCCACAACAGTAAACTAAATACGTGGTACATCTTAGAGCTAAATTGTCTACACTAAGAGTCACAGAAAAAAATTCACAGGCTAAAATAATTCATTCTGTTCAATGGCTAACCGAAATCATGAGGACGGCGTAGCCACAGCAGGTACAGCGGTAGCAGTTGCTACGGGGCCCCTTTGACACAAAACAAGAAATAAGTATTGGAAATGGCACATGGTAACTGGCAGGAGACCCATTTTTGCACCAGGGACCAACAACTTGTCATATATGTGGTCCCTGGCAAGAACATCCCAGCGGGGAATACGGAAGTTCAGCTGGCAGGGCCATAGTTAGAGTGGGTGCAGTGGTAGCCAGGGCTGCTGTCAGTCATCTAACCATTTCAGGGCCCCATGCAGCTAAATCAAATGGGGCCCCCATCCATTACTACTTCCTATTTTTAACATATCACTGGGCCCCTTTTTGATTAGCGCCCCTGACAGCAGTACTGCCTTATTAGCACCCCTGGCATCCATTTTACAGTAGCCTGACCCCAAAACCAGCAAAAATGCCCTCAAGGACAATCAGAATAAAATTAGCAACAAGAAATGAGTATTTGAAACAAGATTTTTTTCAATGCTGATGCTGCTGCAAAGGCTACTTGCCATTCTACTGCTGTCACGTTGCTGACATTGTTCCACTGTGACATTAGAATATGAAGAAGACGCAACAGATGTCTCGAGTTGGTCAATAAGCACTGTCTCAAATTCCTGCATTCTACTGTTAATTTGTGTGGGTTGAAGGAAATTGCTTACTTTTGGTTTGTAACGTGGATCAAGGAGGCTGGCCACCCAGTTACTGCTGTTCATTTTGATTGCCTTGATGTGCATGAAATAAGAAATGAGTATGTGAAATAAGTTTTTTCTCAATACAACCTTTACTATTGGTGTCTTTTACAGTGGCATGACCCCAAAACCAGCAAAAATGAACTTATGAACACTCCAAATAAAATTCGCAAGAAGAAATGAGTATTTGAAACAAGATTTTAGTGAATAGGACATTGACTATCGTCTTTTACAGCAGCATGACCCCAAAAGCAGCATAAATGCCCTTAAGGACAATCAGAATACAATTCGCAAGAAGAAATTAGTATTTGAAACAAGATTTTTGTGAATAGGACATTGATCATCACTGTTTTTTACAGCAACATGACCCTTAAACCAGCAAAAATGCCCTTATGGAGACTCCCAATAAAACTTGCACGAAGAAATGCAGATGGTTGATGGGGAGGCCCAGATGACACTGCAACGCTGACAGTTGGGCCGAAGCAGGGTGGAAATTCCAGAAGTGTGAGCTAAGACCATGAGCCTTCCTCAGTAGACAGTCAAGACCTGAGTGGCGCTTGAGAAATTTCTGCCTATACGAGAGCGCTTGCCCCTCCATATAAAAATTGAAAAAGCCTTACATAGCACCATCACATCCTCATACTTAAGCAAGAATGAAATATTTTGCAAAGGATATTGTCACATTATGCCATCATCTTGATCTTTTAAAATGCTTTGTGACCCCAACCGCATTGTGTCATCAACTGACAGGCCATGTTCAAAAATATAAATATTAAAAAGGTCTAGAAGATTTGTTCACAGTCACATATTGAAGAACTGTACTCCAAAGACAGCAAATCACAAGTGTTCTTAAAGGGGTTTTATCGTTTCACCATTTGGCAGCCGTTTATACTGGTTGCTAAGCAGAGCTTGTGAAATGGAGGGACGTGTTTCTCCTCCCAGTAGGGCATATCTTCTCTCTCTGCAGACACGCCCCAAAGTGTGCACGTGAGGATTCATTCTGTGTGAGCGGTGGAAGGGAGAGCTTCTCAGCTGCATTGGAATCACTGGAAGTGAAAAGCTAAGTGTAACTCTATAGCTTATATCTACATTTCTTGCTCTCTACCTATTTTGTAACTAGAATGTGCATTTGACATTTAGGACTCTGGGAAAGATGGGTGATTTTTTTTTCTGTCTCTCACACACACTGATAAATCCTGCAGATTATTACACCTCTGACCTCTACAGATCTGCAGAATAAAACTATACACTTTTCTGTTTGTGTTTACATGGAACTGCACATGATCTCTCTCTCTCTGCGGCAGGACCTCTGATCGATGTCACTGAATGCCGCCCGCCCACTGCCTCGCACCACCTCTGATTGCCGTCACTGAATGCCGCTTGCCCACTGCCTCACACTACCTCTGATTGCTGTCACTGCATGCCGCCCGCCCACTGCCTCGCACCACCTCTGTCTCACTCTGCCTCTGCCTAGGGATCCTGTATCACTGTGCCTCTCCCCAGCGATCCTGTCTCACCCTGTCTCTCCCCAGCGATCCTGCCAGCAGCTCGTCTCACTCTGCCACTCCCCAGCAATCCTGCTGGCGACTCATCTCACTCTGCCTCTCCCCAGCGATCCTGCTGGCAGCTCGTCTCACCTTGCCTCTCCCCAGCGCGTCTCCGATCACAATCAGGGTGGGAGCTGGGCGTAACCCGATCGTCCCCCTGCACACTCCTGTCCGTGACCTCTTCCCTGCATCTCCCTGAGACGCGCGCTCCCGATCACAACCGGGGCGAGAGCTGGGTGTAACCCAACCGGAGCTCAAACTTGGTAACTAAGCACTAAACAAACAGCCCGTTTTCTCAAACCATGGCATTTTGCTTATGGTAAACAAGGACGTACATGCTTAGATTTTAAAGGGGTTGTCTCGCTACAATGATTGGGTTTTAATTAAAAGAGCTTTAAAAAACAAGCAGCTTTGCAATATATGTTCATTACAAATGTCCTACTGATTTTGAGTTAGCCCTGTTAGCAGGAGTGCATCAGCTCCTCAAATCTCTATAGCAGCCGACCTGTTGATCCTTATCTTACTGGCTGTCAGGTCTGTATGACTCCTCAGTCTTTGAAGACAGGTCGGAGCAGAGAGCCCCTCCTGCACAGAATGCTTCTGTAGTAGAGGGAGGGGAGAGGGAGGACTCTGGCTTCTGTGTCCATGCTGCCTGGATTAACCCTGTGCGTCCCTGCTTCCTCCTGCTCTCTACACAAATAGATGTGACAGCAGTGACCCTGTCTGTTACTATAATCATGATATGTCTTTGGAACTGTGACTATACTAATACTATACAGATCAGGCATGTGAATACTTTATGCTCTCCTGTATAGTGAGACATCCTGAGTATAGTAACACTTCCCTTGTTGTTGCTGGAGATGTGGAGACTTGTAAGCTAAGCAGGGGATATAGGAACACATGCATCCTCTCTGCTCTGTTATTAGCACACCACTTCACATTCCTCTCTACACTCATAGATCAGCCCTCTCCTGTAACAGACCTAGGCAGGCACACACAGGGTGAACTCTGGCAGCAAACCCCCTCCCCCCCCTGTATAGAAGTTACGTAGCTGCCTGTGTGCTGATGGGAGGGGGGGAGAGGGAGCAGAAGAGACAGACCAAGAAACACGCCCCTCAGTTCAACTTACCAGGCTCACTGACAGGCTGAAAGCTCGTAATGAGACAACTCCTTTAAGTCCCCTCATTTTAAACTATAATCTTTGTAGCGAGAAAAACCCCTTTAAATCCCTATAATTTCCAACTGGCAACTAGGATTAGAAACAGAATAGTTTCTATGGAATATCTGTGAATATTATGGAAGAACCTTGTCTTGTACACTGGCTGTCCCCCAAAAACTGCAGCAAGGAACTGAAAGGATGAGGACTGCATAGCTATAGTAGGTACAGCAGTAGCAGCTGCTACGGGGTCCCTTTGACATGTAAAAAGATGCCGGTATTGGAAATGGCACATGGTAACTGGCAGGAGCCCCCTATCACTTTTTGCACCAGGGTCCAAGAACATGTCATATATGTGGTGGTAGCAAGAACATCCCAGCAGGGAACTCGGACGTTCAGCTGGCAGGGCCATAGTTATAGGGGGTGCAGTGGTAGCCAGGGCTGAAGTCAGTCATCTATTAACCATTTTAAGGCCCCATGTAGCTAAAGCAAATGGGGCCTTAAAATAGTTCCTATCACTGGGCCCCTGTTTGTTTGAGTATTTGAACAAGATTTATTAGAATAGAATCTTGACTATCGCTGCCTTTTACAGCAGCATGACCACAAAACTAGCAAAATGACCTTTTGGACACTCTGAATACAATTAGCAATAAGAAAAGAGTATTTTAAATAAAGTTTTTTTAAGAGGACCATTTTTTTATTCAGTGAGGAATGTGTATTTCACATTGTGAAGTAGACGTGCTGCAGTTTACTAATCGGTGACCTCAGCAACTGGGGCAACAAAATCATCAGAGATCCACGCTTGATTCATTTTGATAAAAGTCAAACGATCCACATTGTCAGGGGAAAGCTAGATACGTCAGTTATCAGCCTGCCAGCTGTGCTGAAGGTGTGTTCCGAGATAACACTAGCTACTGGGCCGGATAACACTTATATGGCGTGTCGAGCAAGCTCAGGCCATTCATCCAGTTTGGACACCCAGAAGTCGACTGGGTCTGAACCAAGTCCAAAAACATCGGTATTGAGCCGCAGGTAGTCATGGACCATGGTTTTAAAGCGGTCTCTGTGTGTCTGAATTCTGCCCTGCCTTACAGGCATTGGTGAGGTGGTAAATAACGATTCCCACATGTCACCCATTAGGCTTCTGCCACACTACCTGCTGCTGCAACAGCTATTTGCCACTGTACTGCTGTCACGTTGCTGATGTTGTTCTACCATGACATTAGAATGTCATGACCTAGAAGATAACGCAACAGATGTCTCGAGTCGGTCAATGAGCACTGTCTCAAATTCCTGCATTCTACTGTCAATTTATGTGGGTGGAAGGAAATAGCTGACTTTCGATTTTAACGTGGATCAAGGAGGGTGGGCACCCAGTAACTGCTGTTCATTTTGATTGCCTTGATGCGTGGATCATGTTGCAGGTAATGTAGCATCCAAGCATTCATGTGTGAGATGCTGCTGGGATTTCCCAAGCCTCAGGGATAAGGGGCACTAAACAGGTCTTCCTCCTCCTCAAATCTGTGCCAACCTTACCACTGCAAGGACGGACATCGGTACCGTTGGTGTCCAGCCATGCCTCATCCTAATTCTCCGCTTCCTCATCCGGAGCATCACCACAGCGCTGGCTAGCCTCAAACACTGTACTCTGTGAGCTGAAGTGCCGTCCTGCACCAGCCCTGGACGCCGAACCACCGCCTAAAGAAGACCTATAAATTTGGGAAACAGTCGGGCCTTCTAGATCGTCCGGCAAGTAAGGCTCCATGTCCCCATCTGTGTCCCCCTCCTCCTCCATCACTGCTGGGACCTGCTGCTTCAGAGTGTCTAAAACTTCTCCAGTACAAATATCACCACAATGGTCATGCTGACAATGGCATTGTCCTGACTGAGCAATTTGGTGGTCTCTTCAAAACTAGTATGGATGGTGCAAAAAAGGTTTCACCTGCCTCCACTCTCTATGGCTCAACACCCCGAGGTCCACACCACTGCTTGTCAGACCATGCGCCACTTCATACTGCATAAAGGCATTACGCTGCTGCCACAATTCTTGGAGCATGTGGAGGGTGGAATTCCAGCGTGATGTCACGTCAACAATGAGACGAACGCCGGAAGTGTGAGCTAAGACCTCGAGCCTTCCTAGCAGGCAGTCAAGACCCGGGTAGCGCTTGAGAAATTTCTGCACAACCAGGTTCATAACGTTTGCCAGGCAAGGGATGTGTGTAAGTCTATTGATCTTAAGGGCAGCAAGGAGATTTTTCCCGTTGTCGCCCCCCACCTTGCCTGGCGCCAGGTTCTTAGCACCTAGCCACTGGTTGGTCTCAATGCGCAGAGCTGTCCACAGCTCTTGACCTGTGTGTTGAGGGTCTCCAAGACACATTAATTTCAACACGGCCTGGTTTCCCTTGGCATGTGATGCTACCCGTGGAGCTTGGGGATCTGGAACCTACACTATCCCAGCAGTGTGGAAGAGTGTCTGCCGAGTCTGAGACTCACCATCATCACCAGAGACATCCACCCAACTAACCCAGTAAGCAGTCAGTGAGATGTAACGCCCTTGACCATGCTTACTAGTCCATGTGTCTGTAGTGAGATGAACTTTGGCGGACACAGATGCAGCCAATGCGCTGGAGATTTTTTCTGACATGTGACTGGCCAGGGCAGGGACGGCTTTTCGGGAAAATAAATGCCTGCTCATCATCTGGTATTGGGGGCATGCGAGGGGCATGCGAGGGCCATGGCGTGGCGGAACCTATCTGTGTTCACCAGTTGGAAAGGCAACATTTCCAAGGCCAAAAGCCTGCAATGCCGACATTCAGGCTTTTGGCTTTGGGATGGTTGGGGTGAAAGCATTTCTTATGCTCCCACACCTGGTACACAGAAAGCTGGCTGCTAGACTGGCCACTGTACGGCATGCAGGTCAAACTGGTGGAAGGAGAAGGGGTAGGCTGTGTCTCTGGTGGTGGTGGGAATTGAGCGACAGTGTCTGGCACTGGGGATGGTGCTTGCTCATGCCGCTCCGGCACATGGGTAGCAGAGGACCGCTTGGTCTTGGAAGTGGTGGAGGAGGAGGAGACAGAGGATGTCACAGTGGTTGGAAGCCCAGGACCTTTGTGGCCTTTTTTCTCCAAGTGATTCCTCCACATCAATTCATACTTTAGATGCATGTGCATATTCATGTTCGTGGTGGTTAAATTCTTTAGATTTTTTCCTCTACTGACGCGTAGATGGCAAATCCGGCATATGACGTTGGTCAGCGAATCTGAGGCTTGATCCAAAAAGGCTCAAGCTTCACAGGTCCTGGACCTCTTCGACGTTGAAAACCTAGTTTCGGTGTTCCAGCTGCCACCACTGACCACGGCTGGTGGATTAATGTCAGCGAACTTATGCAACCGCCCTCTCCCTTTCTGAGGCTGGACCCACACTGACACTACCCCATCATCTTCCTCCACTGATGAGGTGCTCACAAGCAACTGCTGCTGAAAAGACCACGTTGGATCCGCAATGTCATTTTCAACATCATCATCACAGGTGACTTCCTTGTCCTGACAGTCTACATCCTGAAGCTGCGGGCTAGAAGCCATAGGCACTGCGTGGCATTGCTGACTGCTCTGGATTTTTGCCGACTGATCTGCTTCTTTCTCCTCCTCTGACGGCATCAGCGATTGGGCTTCAGAGCAGACAAAATCATCCTCTTTGGCCTCTTGATCTTTTGAAATGGCTTCTGACCCCAACCGCATTGTGTCATCAAAGAGGTCTTCAGAATATGGATTATCCACAGTGGTCTGTACATTGGTTGACATTTGGGCTTTGTTTGCTTCAGGTTGGACTGATGCTCACGATGATGATGACGACATTTGTGGCCATGACTGAGAGGACGAGGAGGTAAAACCGCTTGATGCAGGTTGTGTTAACCACTGAAGAACACATTGGCGATGCTCTTCAGTACTGAGATTCACAGGGAACTGACCAACCGATGACAGGCCTGACGGTCCTGCAACTGACGATGTGCTCGCTTGTGTGTTGTCCAGAGCACTGGAAGGAGCACCTTGTCTCGTACCTCTAGCTCCATGTCCTACCCCTCCTTGCTCGCTTACCACCTCTAGTTCGCTCCATGTTCAGAAAAATAAATATTAAAAAGGTCAAGATTTGTTCACGGTCTCTAATTGAAGAACTGTACTCCAAAGACAGCAAATCACAAGTGTTCTTAAATCCCTATAATTTCCAACTGGCAACTAAGATAAGAACCAGAATTGTTTCTATCGAATATCTGTGAAATGCGGTCTTATGGAAGAACTCTAACACCAAATCAACAGTGTTCTTGCTTCAGTCCATTTAATTTGCAATAGCGAAGTTGGACTAGAAATAGATTTTTTTCTAAGGAATATCTAATAGATGTGGTCTTATGTGACAACTGACATAACCAGGAATAGTGTAACGGTCAGTGGTAGTGGATCCTCTGGACCACCACCAGCGATGGTGTAAGCCACACCAGGGAGCGTAATCTAAGTAGGTCCAGGTTTCACCAAAGCCCGCCGCAAAGCGGGATGGACTTGCTGTGGCGGATTGCTACCAGGTCGCTACCCCTGACGTGACTTGCTTGCGGTGGCAGCCGAGGTGTTGCACGGTACAGAATCGTGAAGCAGGCTCGTAGTCGGGGACAGGCAGAAGGTCAGAACAGGCAGCAGAGGTTCGTAGTCGGGGACAGGCAGGAGGTCAGGACAGGCGGCAATGGTTCGTGGTCGAGGGACGGAGGCAGAAGGTACGGTACACAGTAGACAACAAGATACACGGGAACGCTTCCTCTCAAGGCACAGGGCACTATCAATTTGGCAAGGTGCTAGGGAAGAGGCATGGTTTAAATAGGGTCAGCGCCCAGTGAAAACAATCACCGGCGCGCTGTCCATTTAAATTTGCCAGAAGTACCGCAAGGAAATTTTGGGCACAGAATGAAATTTTCTGCAAAAAAAAGTGTATCACAGCTATTTATTTTTAGGGCAGATTTGCTAACAGTCCTGTACACTGGCTCTACTTATAAAACTTCAGCAAGGAACTTGTAGGCATGGAATTACATTTTCTGCAATAAACCAGTATATCCCAGTGATTTCTTTTTAGAGATTTCCATAACAGTGTCTTATGCACAAGCTGCCCCCAAAACCAAGCTGCCCCCGCCCCCTCAGAAACTGCAACAAGGAACTTTTGGGCACTGCAAAGATACAGTATGCAGCTATATCAAAATCTCTGACTACTACTGTCTAGAATTCCCTAATCTTGCTGTACCCCTTACCTAACTAATCTATCTAGCAGCTTTTCCTTTGTGAAATCGCTGGTAAATGCACAGCAGAGAGAGAGCAATGCGTTCTGTTCACACAGCCTGTAAACGTAATGGCATCCAGAAAGAAGTACAGTGACATAGATAAAACAGGGTCATGTGATTTTAGCAGCCAATGAGATCCCTACTCCCTCCACTGGTGACGTTCTTGACACGCCTCTGTGCTCTGCACCGATTGGCTGCCCGCCAAAAGTACAGAAAGCAGCGAAAATGGCGCGATCTGAATGCTCGATCACGATTGTTGATACGATTTTAAGGGAAAACCGTGAAAATTGGCTCAATTTCATCTTTTCTCGATTAAATCGCTCATCTCTAATAGTGACCACAATATAATACATTTCCATTTATCCTTCAACAGAGTCTTTTGTCGAGGAACCACAAAAACACTGCATTTCAAGAAGGCTAATTTTAATCTGCTTAGGCCCTAAACCGCATCAACTGTGAAAAGGTGTTTAAAAATAAAAGAACAGATAATATATGAGAGATATTTAAAAACTTCTTAATGTGTTTAAGAATAAAATATGTAAAATAATGATAAAGACAGCAAAGCTGGAGACAGAAAGGCAGATTGCCAAAGAGAGTTCTAAAAGTGGTGGAAGAGAATTGACCCTTCTCTTGCTATCCGTTAGATGCTCTCTCTCAATACTTTCAATAGTAGCTGTCACTTCCATGATATCTATAGGTTTCCTATGAAAAGGAGTGGAGAGGCCGACATCCATGAAGGTATTGGTATCAGTCTTAGGCATACATGCCAACTCTCCCGTTTTTGGGGGGGGGGTCCCGCTATTTGGGGTCCCCCCCCCCCGCCCTCCCGGGGGAGTTGGCATTCCTCCCGCCGCCAGCAGGCGGCGGGGGTCCTTTAAATGACCGCGGCGCTGGAGTAGCGCTGGTGCGCTACTCTTCCGCCGCCGGTCCGTTCCCACAGGCGGGTGAATCAGGCACAGCGCCCGCTTCACCCGCCCGGAACCGCGCTGAGCAGGGAGGAGGCAGAAGGGATCGTTCCCCTCCTCCCTCCTCCCCCTGTATGTAGAGCGCCGCTGTGCGCCGTACACACAGGTCAGCGTCACAGGGGAAGTGACGAGCGGCTGCACTCACTTCCCCTGTGACACTGCTGAGGAGATATCCAGGAGCGGGCCGCTCTGCAGGAGCCTGGTCAGGTAAGTGGATTTTTTTTTTTCAGCAAAGGATAAGTTTTATTGAAAACACTGAGAATAAGTAATACAGTTATCCAATCTTGTCAATATAGTATACAGTAATTTGATACCGATCATGGTTACACTGGAAGACATAGATACACAATGTCAATGAGGACCAAAGAACAAGAATAAAACAAACATCAACATGAGCCAAGTTATGATCACAGAAGATGATTTAGAACAGGCAGATACATATATCAGAGAGAGGGAGCTGCGTTCAATGTATGTTACCAAATACAATCGTCCATGCTAAGGGTGAGTAATCTAGGGGTCTCGTAGGATTTCCATTCCGTTAACCATGTATTTATTTATCCATGTGATTACTTATTCTTTCTTTCCCTTCTTTCCCTGTTCCCCTATCTCTGCCAGACACATCAGCCCAGTGGACTTGGGGTCCGTGTTCACTACTTGAAGTAAGATGAGGAAATCCAATGAGACAAATTTTTCCTAACTATGGCTACCTTGTTCGGCAGTACTAGTAGGATAGTTTCTGAATGTAACTGAGTATTTACTCTGGATATGATTTCTGTGAGGGAGGGAGTAGCAGAAGATTTCCATGAAGCCGCTATCGTGATGCGAGCTGCAATCAGCACATGGGCTAGCGTTGCGTGACAGTCATATGGTAATGTGTCATATGACAAATCTAGTAGCGCCATTTCAGGAGAGAGGGTAAATTCCATCCCCAGAATGTCTCTAATTAGGTTCTCAACTCTGTGCCATAAGGGTTGGACCACCGGACAATTCCACCACATGTGTAGTAGTGAGCCAATTTGTCCGCACTGTCTCCAGCAGGAATTACAGTATCCTGGTGTCGAATGCGCGATTCGTGTGGGAGTTAGATACCACCTAAGTGCTATCTTTCTATTTAATTCTAGGTGGTTGGCACAGCTGGAGTGTCTTCGAACAATGTTAAGGGCCTGAGACCAGCACTCTTGGGAAAAGGTCCGGCCTAGGGAGTTCTCCCATCGAGTCTCATAGTCTGGCTTAATAGATGTTTCTTCTTCAAAGAGGGTTCGGTAGGCGGCTGCCAAACCACCCTTGGTTGAGACACTGGTCCATAGTAGCCTATTGAAAGGGGAAGGGGGGCCCTCCTTCACTGGCCATGTCATTGTTTGTACTGCATTTCTAATTTGAAGGAAGAGATAGAATTGATTACGTGGTATTGGTAAGCGGCTGCTCAGCTCTTCAAATGAGCAGAAGTGATGGTCCCGTCTCAGTTCTCCTATAGTATGGATTCCTAGATTTATCCACAGCTGTGTGGGTACCTCTGGGGCTAGACAGTATAGTATGGACAGCGGGCATCTATTTTTAGTGATGTTAACTCTCCCTGTCGGAACTATTTTTTTGCCAAGCATTTACTGCATGAGACATGGTGAGTAGGTTTAGTGTAGGTGGTTTCCAGCCAAATAACATAGCTAGCAGGTAATCCCTGAAAGTACCCCTAGAGATAGTGGAGTTCTCTAGCGACACCCAATGATGGGTCTCTGACGAGCACCAATATGTTGAGAGCGGTTCCAAGACAGATGCTACATTGTACTGATGGAGGTTCGGAACCGAGAGGCCTCCATTGTCAGATTGTAAGGGGCACTACCTGGTTAGGGGGGGGCTACTACCTGGCTATAAGGGCATCTACCTGGCTTTCTTCCAAAGCCGTTATGCAGTTAGGTGGAGTGGGTGTGGCTTTTTGAAGGGGCGTGGCATACCGTCAAGAGGGGCGTGTCCATGCAAGTTTTTGCCGCGGCGCGCTATGCTAGTATCTCCTGCTTTTTCATTTTCAAAAGTTGGCAACTATGGTCTTAGCTGCAGGAATGGTGGTAGATGTATTAGAAGAAAGATTTTCTGCTAGTATTACATTATTAGTAGGTATGCTGTCAGTGAAATCTGAAGTGGTAGGCATGGAATTTATGATAGGCATAGGTATGGCATAGATAGATACTGTGGTAGGCACAGACAGAGCCGCCATACAGGGGGTACAGCCAGTACTCCTGTATAGGGCCCGGTGAAACAAGGGGCCCGCTGCAAGCAGGCCCACTTGTTTCACAAACTAGCTTTCTGAGTCAGAGCACGGGCCCCGCGGCACTGCTGAGCGTCCGCTGGGGCCCGTGCGGCTCAGAGTGTGAGGAGGGGGGCCCGCGCTCCGAGTCATAGGGGCAGGGTGGGCTTGACCATCACACAATGTGAGGGGGGGGGCACGCTCTTAGTCACAGGAGCGCTCGATACATTAACAGAGCTGCAGCAGCCTCTCACTTACTTCAGACCCCTCTGCTATGTCCTGTGATGGGATCGCCCCTCCTCCCTCTCTCTGCCTGTCAGCGGAGCTTCAGTGACTCATGCTGGCAACAAAGAGAGGGAGGAGGGATGATCCCCTCACAGGACATAGCAGAGGGATCTGAAGTAAGTGAGAGGCTGCTGCAGTTAATGTATCGAGCGCTCCTGTGACTAAGAGCGCGCACCCCCCCCACCTTGGGTGATGGGCAAGCCCACCCTGCCCCAGAACCCCCACTGAAACCCCCACCTACCCCAGTGCCTCCCCCTGGGCCCCATCTGTGTGGGGCCCCTCAGAAGCCCACCTTGCCCCAGCACCTCCCCCTGGGGCCCCTTGGAAGCCCCCCACCTGCCCCAGTGCCCCCACCTGGCCCCAACTGTGTGGGGCCCCAAAGAAGCCCACCCTTCCCCTGCACCACCCACTGAAACCCCCACCTACTCCTGTGCCTCCACCTGGGACCCATCTGTGTGGGGCCCCTCTGAACCCCCTGGGGCTCCTCAGAAGCCCACCCTGCCCCAGCACCTCCCCCTGGGGCCCCTCTGAAGCCCCTGGGGCCCCTCAGCAGCCCACCCTGCCCCAGCACCCCCCACTGAAACCCCCACCTCCCCCAGTGCCTCCACCTGGGCCCCATATGTGTGGGCCCCCAACTGTGTGGGGCCCCTCAGCAGCCCACCCTGCCCTAGCACCCCCCACTGAAACCCCCACCTACCATAGTGCCTCCCCCTGGGCCCTATCTGTGTGGGGCCCCTCTGAACCTCTGGGGCCCCTCAGAAGCCCACCCTGCCCCAGCACCTCCCCCTGGGGCCCCTTGGAAGCCCCCCACCAGCCCTATAGCCCCCAGGGCTGTGGAGTCGGCAAGCCGAAGCCCCGACTCCGACTCCTCAATTTCCCAATCCTCCTGACTCCCTCATACACGGCGCATGTTTAAGTAATAGCTTTACTGTAGTAAAATGGTAACATCAGGCTGTTTATCACCTTATGATACAATAATCAAGCTATTTAGGTAGAACAGACACTGACAAGCAAATCGGTAACAATGTTTTGATCTTTTGAACACTTGTGGGTAGAGTTGAAGAAAAAGCTGTATTTGTATCCGTCCAGTCTGCACCAACATTAGGAATGTGTAGAAGGGACCTGGGATCAGATTTGGGTCAAGATATGCTTGAATCTGATTCAGAGCCCAGAAGGATTCAGGCAGAGCTGAAAGCCAAAGGTGGATTTCCCAAATACTAACAAAATAATAAAAAATAACACTTTGATTTTTAAGAGCAAAACAGTAACAATGCAGTTACAGGAAAGAATATACAGAACTAAGCAGATGCTAAATACTTGCAAGTCACATTTATGTATAAGATAGGTAAGATGACTGTATATAAAATTACAGTAGCCTCATGTACACAGCTGTAGTGGATGATGAGATATGGAGCCTGAAAGTCACAAGTTCAAAACATTGTTACCATTTTGCTTGTCAGTGTAAAATATATTTATTGGACATGACTTTAGGACACAAAAAAATTGTAAATATGCAAAACACTACAGGAACATTTGTGGAGTCTCTGAATTTGTTCTGAGAAATAGTATTGCCTCCATCAGATCCTGCATACATGACCTCACATCTGATCTCATTATTTCCGGGCTAGAGAACGGGCTCTCTACACTAACTTGGGTTGGGGGCAAAGCGGTGACCACAGGGGCAACATCTCTAACAATGTCAGGGTATAAAGGAATTGCCTCAGTCACAGTCAGTTTTGATGAATGGTTGATCTTCTACTTCTTTGAAAACAGGTGAAAAATTTTGCTGAAATTTGTTTGCCATGGGAGCGGAATCTTTTCCCCTGGGACAGCGCTTTGCCTGCTCCATGTCATCAATTACCCTCCTCATGTGATGAGGCTGAAGATAGAGGAGCAGTAGCACTGGCCGGACCCAATTCCTCTTGCTCTTTGCACTGCATCGAACTAACTGGACCAACTTATTATATGTTTTGGGAGTCGGAGTTGGACCATTTTTTGACGACTCCGACTCCTGCAAAATAGCCACCGCCTCCGACTCCACAGCCCTGCACCCCACACTGAAACCCCTGGGGTCACCCCCCCCCCCCAACCCTCCGGGCACCAGCTGTGTGGGGCCCTTCCTAAGCCTCTGGGGCCCCTCAGACGCCCACCCTGCCCCAGGGCCCCCTCCCCCCTGGGCACTAGCTGTGCGGGGGCCCCTCTTAAGTCGTCTAGTCTGGACCGAATGGAGAAGAGAAGGAAAAGTGAACGACGGGTCAGACGAGATGTCACTAAATGTAACTGCACTGTGTACACCTGTATCTCTCCCTGTAATATCGGTCTTATTGAATCATATTCACTAACAGTACGGTGGTATTGTTCAGTACTGTTATGGTAGTGATATGCGGCGGTATTATATGGTCTTAGTATATTGTTATTTGCCATATTGGTCTGGGGATACTGGTTTGGTCAGTAACATAATTTTGATGGGATGTGGTGATCATGTGGCAGTATTTTCTGGCCCTTGTATACGTACTGACCCACACAATATTGATAAACTGTAAAATTAAAAAATAAGGCCGCACTTGCATTTTTTCCCTCGGGTTGGGTGACTTGAGTGGGCGGGGCAATGGGGGCGTGGTTTACGGGGGGCCCCAGACGCTTCAGCTGTATGGGGCCCTGAAATTTCTGATGGCAGCGCTGGGCACAGATATAACATATGGAGATACTGTGTTGTTCTGATTGTGTTCGGTGTCTGAAGTATGTGGTGTTCCTGATGTAGGTTGTTTATTTGATGGAAGATGAGTTTTGGTAAAGTATAGAGACTGAGGGAAATTATTTTTATTCTAAGAGTCCTGCGAGTATGTGGCTTATGGGAATCACAATGGGCATTACTGCCTGAAGGTTTGATGTTATTTTTGTCCCTTTGTAGTTTAAAATGCTTTCTGTTGATCAATACAAACTCATATTTAGAGGCTCTAGCATTGATGGCTTTTTCCGTATATGTTTAAATTGCTGATGTTCTAGTAACTCACTTAGTTTGTTCGTGATAATAGCTATCTCTGTGTTAAAGTCCGCGCATGCATTACATTTCTCACATATAAGTTTGACTAAATGAAGGGAACCTTTTTCCCTTGATTTCCCATACCTCACAGGAAGTAGTATCTTGCTGGAAAGTAGGACTGAGGTGTATCGCGAGGCCTTTAGGTACCAGGTTCTTGCATATATATATATATATATATATATATATATATATATATATATATATATATATTCTCAAGAATAAAGCGTTGATCTGGTGCAGAACCTTAGGGGTTTCTAGGGTGTGTTTGTTTACAGGGTGAGATTCTGGACAGGGATTCCCTGATACTTTGTTAGGTTAGGGTGTATCAGCCAGGGATCTAGGGCTTACTAGGGTTATTGGGTGGTCCAATACATACGACATGAATACAATATATGTTTGTCTCTATTATGCAGCAATTAGTGCAAGAATATTTACAACCAATGTATAGCGAGAAAAGGTTATTTTTATGACTTTTTTTTGCTTTCACTTTGCTTGAGTTTATTAGTCAAATAATTTTTCCCACTCAACCACGTGTTATGGGATTCCTGGGTTCCTCCCAAGGATAAACCATGTCCCAGAAAAAGATAGGTGCTGAGTTATGGGGATACTGTTGTTGCTAGGAGCAACCAATCTCGACAGCAGAAAAGGTCCTCTACGGTCCAGCAAGAAGATCCTTGCTGGAGGTGCCCTAAAACAGGCAAGTGTGCATCTGAGTGATCAGGAGGTCAGAGGAAATGCATCCCAAAACCCTGGAGTTTATGTGGGTGCACCCAGACATCAAACCCAGTGTGAAGACTTTCATTAGGGGTTGAAACCTGTTGTGGGACTCTCAACTACGTGTATATGTTTAAAGGGGATTTGCCAGGACACAAGTTACTTACCTCCTTATCAGCACAGGGAGAATGTCAACAAATCATGCTGAGTCATGAAAGCTGCAGGGCTGAGAGGGAAGGTGAGCAGAGAGTGAGGAAGAAGGGAGCGTCTCAAAACATAACTAAAATAATGACATTGCAACAGTGCAGACACAGTAGACACAGACACAGCCTCAAAGACTGCACTTTCTACCCAGCCCCTTGAAGGCCATTCATTTTCCCTGTCATTAGATAAGAAGTGTTTCACGCAAGCGCGGCCTGTCAGCTCCTAGGTCATGTCTAGTGGAAGCTTTCCGGTAACTAAGGGGGATTGAGAATATAAACAAAGCTTGCAGGGGTAGAGGGAGGGGGTGAGCAGAGAGTGAGGAAGCAGGGAGCGTATCAAAAGTTAACTCAAATAATAACATTACAACAGTGGATTCTCTATACAGCAGACAACCTCATACACTGCAATTTCTCCACAGTCCCTTGCAAGCTCCTTCATGTTCCCTGTCATCAGATAAGAAGTGCAAACACGCAAACACGGCCAGATTAGCTCCTGTCAGCTCCTCTGGTCGTAAACTTTCAGGAAACTAAGGGGGACTGAGCAATGCTGTAGATCTCACAGGCATCACTTTTTGTATTCACATATACTTAGAAAAGTGATTAAAATACCTATTTTGGAGGATCCCACGTCAACATTACATCGTGGCAAAACCCCTTTAAAGGGGCTTTCTCGCTACACAGATCATATCTCAAATGATGGGGACAGTACAAATAAACACTTTAGCAATTGGTTTGCTTTACCTAAGTCACTTAGTATAGTAGATATGAGCTAAACTGTGCATCTAGAGCTATTTCTGCAGCAGCTGGTCGGGACACGCCCCTTTTTCTGTGATTGGCTGACTGATATGTCATTCAGCCTGTTTAGACACGCCCACAGATGGGAAACGCCCTCCTGCACTTTGATTGGCTGCCTGCATTCTGTGCTTACTCCACTCTGAGCTGTTTAAATTGAAAGTGAAACTAAGCTTCTCTATGCTCCTATCCCAGCTCTATGTAAAGGATCTGGGCAATTACTCAGTCTCTAACAGTTAGATCCACTCTCCCCTCATATAACACAGCCTTATACAGTCTGTTTCCACCACCCATAGAACACAGCCTTATACAGTCTGTTCCCACCACCCATATAAGACAGCCTTATACAGTCTGCTCTACTTCCTGCCTGATAACAGAGGGGGAGGAGAGGGAGAGGGCAGAATGCATTCCTCTCTTTTGTTTCATCAGTTCAGGCTGTGTGTATAACTGTTTATAGCAATGAGGGTGTTACAAGTAACTCGTGAAGCCTGAAGCTGAAGGCTCTGCAGACATAAGAGGCATGAAGGAGGCTGTAGAGCTATCCTCTCCGGACATCCTTTCCCTTCCACTGCACACACAGAATGATGATGTCACAACTCTTCAGTGAGGGGAGACTCCTCTCCTGGCAGGAGATACACGCCTACAGAGAGAAGAGACTCGCCCCTGGATTTGAAATTGATATTATTAGCTCAAGTCTATGAAACTTTCAAACGATAAAACCCCTTTAAGGTTTGTGAGGACTTGCAGGTTGGGTGCGTACTTGGCAGAGACTTTCCCCATTTCAGACTCTTCTGGGCAACAACGAGGGTACCAGGCAAAGCAAGTGGTTGCTCCAGAGAAGTACCCCCTGAGTATGCTGTGTAGCTGCCTAAAAGGGAAAGGCCAAAGCACTGGCATATGAACATCCCTGAGAGGATGGTGGGAGGAGACTCGCTGTTGGTTGACCAGGGTGTGTTAAACATGTGTCCAGGGTTGCTGCCAGGACAGAAGAGCCCTGAGAGCAGCAGGAATGCAAAAGGTGGACTTGCAGAGTCCTATGGACTTAATGTATTGCATGAGGGGCTACCATTTGAAAATGTCTTATATACATTAATGTGTGAGAAACATGCTTACTGTAAACAAGGTTCTAAAGAAACTGAAGCCAAAGCAGTAGAGGGGATTAGCTCAGGTGCCCCTAGAGATTATAGTTTAGCATAATGCAGTTGTTGTGAATCCAGTGGATTAAAGAAGCTGGCAGTGTTGTCCTACTGCAACTCGCAGTGCAACTCAGTTAGTTGCCAGGGGCAAATGACTGTGTTCAGCCGTTTTGTGTGGTGAAAAGGGAATGGATGAGAAGCCTGAGTAGAACAGTGCTATGTGTATTGCAAAAGGTGTATGTCCTGTGGTTATTGTCTAGGTGGAGAGTTATGTGGTAATTTCCTAGGGAACTGATGTGGTTGTTAGTGGCAACCAACTGTCTTTTGCTCTTGTGAGTGTGGTTCATGACAAGGAGAGGGCAGATAGTGAATGTGATTGGCCTGCAGTTATGTGTGAGGTGCCTGGGGTCAAGGCGGTAAATGTGTCCCCAAGCAGTATGGTAGAAGCAGCAGATCCCGGGCTGGAGAAGCATGTAAAAAACGTATAAGGGTCTGGTATTAACTCTAGCAGACAGTGTGAGTTTGATAACGTGCCAGATGCAGGAATTATCATGACGAACGCTGAGAGTTCTCCCGTGGTGACGGGTACAGGAGATATAGAAGACGTATCTCCACATGGTGAGCTTCTAGACATCGCAGAGGTGGGTGTATGCAAAAACCCTAGTGTGGAACTGGTGAAGATGAAGGAATTCTCAGACGCTAGTGACGTGCTCGGTAATGTAATGGTGACTGATAAATTATCCATAGAGATGGTGGTTGTCAGTGATGACCAGATGCCATGCTGCGTGCTGCGGTCCGACAACTGGACCGCGGCCACACACGCCTCTTGTGCTGCGGTCCAGGCTTCTGACTGCAGGTGCAGCCATCCCAGGCGTGCGATTCGCTGCGCGTCTACTTACCTGGCTTTCTCCTCAAGCGGCACGATGTTGCAACTTCTCCTGCTTCTGCCTGCACTATCCCGGCTGGCCACAAGGGGCGTGCGCGAGCAGCTCTCCTGCATTTAAAGGACCAGTACATGACAGGTATTGCTTTTCCACCTATGGGGTTTGGACACGGGCTTTATACAAAATTCCTCTTCCTGCCACTGGCGCCCAGTTGTTGGTGTACATCCTCATGTGCTCCCTAGCGAATTCCTTTGTCTCTCTGTGTTCCAGCCTTCACCCGTTGTGCTACCTTTGTCCTCCGCACACCGTTCCTGCCTAGCCTTCTCATTCCTGATTGAGTCACGCTCCTGTTTTCCGGTGACTACATCTCTGGTTTCGGCTATCACCGCAAGGTCCTTTGATGGGGGTAGCGACCCGGGGGATTCCCTGCGGCAAAGTCCGTCCTGCCTTGCAGCGGGCTCCAGTGAATACAAGGGGCCCCTTAGACTCCGTTCCCTGGCGTATGTTACGCCAACTCCTTGCGGTGACCAGAGGATCCACCATCCGCTCACCAGATCGTGACAGTACAACTGGGCCATGGATTCCGCCAAGCAACTACTGCCAGACACCGAGAGCCTCGTGGCCGAGATCAAGCGTCAGGGCGCCCGTCAAGAGGAACGGTTTGTGATGCTCCAGAACGTCGCGGCTCATCTCCCAAAAGCACCGTTGTCCAGGCTTCTGCACCAATCTCCGTTCTGGTTCCCGTTCTGGTTCCTGCAGCGTCAAACAGTTCCTCCCTGCACCTGCCATTGCCACCTCTCTATTATGGGGATCCCAAGGCCTGCCAAGGTTTTCTGAACCAGTGCACAATTCACTTCGATGTCCTGGCACACCAGTTTGCTACTGACTGGGAAAAAGTGGCTTTCATCATTTCTCTGCTCTCCGGCGAGGCATTGGCCTGGGTGACTCCCTTGTGGGAACGTGGAGATCCACTGATGGCTAACTTGGCAAATTTTCTGGCTGCCTTCCGCAAAGTGTTTGAAGAGCCAGGACGAGCCTCCTCCGCTGCCTCTTCGCTTCTTCGACTCCCCCAGGGAGACTCCTCAGTGGGACAGTTCAATTCCGGACCTAGTTCTCTGAGTTAACCTGGAACAGCGAGGCCCTGGTTACAACCTTTTGGGAGAGGTTGGCCGGTCGTATCAAGGATGTATTAGCGGGGAGCGATCTGCCCACCAGCCTGGAAGACCTCATCACCTTGGCCACCCACATCGATATCCATTTGTCGGAACGCCAACAGGAGGGTCGGCTGCAATGGGAGAATAATCGCCCTCGCCGGAGTCCTCTTCTGGCACCCAATTGGGAGGAGGAGAAGGAGAAGACTCGCAGGCGTAACCAAGGGCTCTGCCTCTACTGTGGGGCCCAAGACCACCTATGTAAAGATTGCCTGATTCGTCCGGGAAACTACAGAGCCTAGGTTTCGTGTGGAAGGCGAACCTGAGCACAGAACTTTCCTCTCCACCATTGACCATGTCAGTCAGTCTAATCCTCCCCTCCGGTTTCTGTCTTTAAGTTGCCGCCTTTGTGGATTCAGGGTCGGCGAGAAACTTTATTCATCCTGCCATCGTAGACAGGTACCAGCTACCTGTGGTTCCTTTGGATAAACCCCTCTCCGTCTCATCCGTGAATGGAGAAGTTCTCTCCTGTACCATCCGGTATCGCACGCAACCCCTTAATTTGCGTGCTGCAGTACTATAATGGGAGAAAATCTCCTTCCTTGTTCTACCATGGTCCTCTAGCACTCTTCTCCTGGGGCTCCCTCAGTTGCGCGACCTCTGTCCTAACATCGACTGGAAAACGGGTGAAGTTACTTGATGGGGCACTCGATGTCACTCGTCTTGCATTTCGGTACCACGTCCACCACGTTTAGTGGGTACCTCGACCCTTCTTCCAGCTGTTCCTGCTCCACCTGGCCTTCCTACTCACTATCGGGAATTTGCAGACGTGTTTTGCAAGAAGCAAACAAAGTTTCTCCCTCCTCATTGCCCCTACAATTGCCCCATAGAACTGCAGCCGGGTTCCATTCCTCCCCGGGGTAGGGTATATCCTTTATCTTGACCTGAAACTGAAGCTATGTCCGCATATATTAAGGAGAATCTGGAAAAGGGCTTTATCTGCAAGTCCTTATCTCCCGCGGGGAACGGATTCTTTTTTGTCGAGAAGGAGGACAGGTCTTTGCGGCCGTGCATAGACTATCGGGGTCTTAAAGGCGTTTTGCCATGATGTAATGTTGATGTGGGATCCTCCAAAATGGGTATTTAAGCACTTTTCTAAATATATGTGATTACAAAAAGTGAAGCCTGTGAGATCTACAGCATTGCTCAGTCCCCCTTAGTTTCCTGAAAGTTTACGACCAGAGGAGCTGACAGGAGCTGATCTGGCCGTGTTTGCGTGTTTGCACTTCTTATCTGATGACAGGGAACATGAAGGAGCTTGCAAGGGACTGTGGAGAAATTGCAGTGTATGAGGTTGTCTGCTGTATAGAGAATCCACTGTTGTAATGTTATTATTTGAGTTAACTTTTGATACGCTCCCTGCTTCCTCACTCTCTGCTCACCCCCTCCCTCTACCCCTGCATGCTTTGTTTATATTCTCCCCTGAGCTGATAAGGCGGTAAGGAACTCACTTCGTGGCAAAACTCCTTTGGCAAAATCACCATTAAGAATCATTACCCACTGCCATTGATTTCGGAACTCTTCAATAGGATCCGGGGAGCCACAGTCTTCTCCAAACTCGACCTTCGGGGCGCCTACAACCTGATCCGGATACGTGAAGGGGAAGTGGAAGAACGCCTTTAACACCCGGATGGCCATTATGAATATCTGGTCATGCCCTTTGGCTTCTGCAGTGCCCCCGCTGTGTTCCAAGAGTTTGTGAACAACATTTTCCGAGACCTTCTCTACCATTATGTGCTAGTTTACCTGGATGACATCTTAATCTACTCCCCGGATTTTAAATCTCATCGGGCTCATGTTCGACTAGTACTCTCCCGCCTTAGAAACAACCACCTCTATGCCAAGTTGGAGAAGTGTCTTTTTGAACGAACCAGTTTGCCATTCTTGGGGTACATAATTTCTGCACAAGGTCTTCTTATGGATCCAGAAAAGTCTTCAGCAGTACTAAACTGGTCACGCCCTGTCGGTCTCCAAGCTATTCAGAGGTTCATCAGTTTCACTTACTACTACCGCCAGTTTATCCCACATTTTTCTACTCTCCTATTGTCGCCATCACCAGGAAAGGCAATAACCCTCGTCTGTGGAACTTGGAGGCTGAAGAAGCTTATGCACAGTTAAAATCAGCCTTTGCCTCCACTTCTGTTCTCCATCGCCCGGATCCAGAGAGTCTGGAAGTTGATGCCTCCTCAGTAGGAACCGGAGCCGTCCTCTTGCAAAAATCCTCCAAAGGCAAATTTCTTACCTGTGGCTTCTTCTCTAAGACCTTCTCCCCTGCCAAGAAAAATAACTCCGTTGGGGACAGAGAACTGCTGGCGTTCAAACTGGCCTTGGGGGAATGACGACATGTTCTGGAGGGCACCCTACATCCGGTAACCATTTACACGGATCACAAAAATCTTCTTTACCTACAGACAGCTCAAAGGTTGAATCCTCATCAGGCTCGCTGGTCTCTATTCTTTTCTTGTTTCAACTTTATCCTCCATTTCCGGCCAGCCGCAAAAAACCTCAAGTCTGATGCTCTGTCCTGGGCTACGGATGCCTCTGATTCTGAATCTGAACTGCCCCTATAAAGTTGCGAGAAATTCCACCTGGTAGGACCTTCGTGCACCCCGCCCTCAGGAAGCTACAATATGATTTTCGGGATTTGTTTTCTCATTTTGTCTCTCTAAGTTGAGGTCTACCTATGATGTAAATTACAGGCCTCTCTCATCTTTTTAAGTGGGATAACTTGCACAATGTCTGTCTCACTAAATACTTTTTTCCTCAATGTATATGGGCTCCATAGATACCTATATGGAGTGCATATCTACCTATATGGGCTCTGTAGCTACCTATATGGACTCCCTAACCCCCTATATTGGCTCTCTAGCTACAGTGAGTATGGAAAGTATTCAGACTCCTTTACATTTTTCACTCTTTCTTTCATTGCAGCCATTTGGTAAGATCAAAAAAGTTCATTTTTTTGCTCATTAATGTACACGCTGCACCCCGTCGTGAAAGAAGAAAAACAGAAATGTAGATATTTTTGCAAATTTGTTAAAACAATGAAAACTGAAATATCACATGGTCTTTAGTATTCTGACCCTTTGCTCAGTATTGAGTAGAAGCACCCTTTTGAGCTAGTACAGCCATGAGTCTTCTTAGAAATGATGCAACAAGTTTTTCAAGGATTTGGGGATCCTCTGTCATTCTTCCTTGCAGATCCTCTCAAGTTCCCTGAGGTTGGATGGTGAACGTTGGTGGACAGCCATTTTCAATTCTCTCCAGAGATGCTCAATTGGGTTGAGGTTAGGGCTCTGGCTGGGCCAGTCCAGAATGGTCACAGATTTGTTCTGAAGCCACTGCTTTTTTATTTTAGCTGTCTGCTTAGGGTCATTGTCTTGTTGGAAGAAGAACTTTCAGCCCAGTCTGAGCACTCTGGAAGAGCTTTTCATCCAGGATCTCTTTGTACTTGGCCGCATTCATCTTTCCTTCCTTGCAAAGAGTCGTCCTGTCCCTGCAGCTGAAAAACACCCCCATTGCATGATGCTGCCACCACCATGTTACACTGTTGGGATTGTATTAGGCAGGTGATGAGCAGTGCCTTGTTTTCTCCACACATACCACTTAGAATTAACAGCAAAAAGTTCAAATCTTCATCTCATCAGACCAGAGAATCTTAATTCTCATGTGTTTTTTTTGCAAACTGTATGTGGGCTTTCATATGTCTTGCACTGAGGAGAGGCTTCCATCGGCACACTCTGCCATAAAGCCCCAACTGGTGGAGGGCTGCAGTGGTAGTTGACTTTGTGGAACTTTCTCCCATCTCACTACTGCATCTCTGGAGCTCAGCCACAGTGATATTGGGGTTCTTCTTTACCTCCCTCACCAAGGCTCTTCTCCCACGATTGCTTAGTTTGGCTGGATGGCCAAGTCGAGGAAAAGATGTAGACATCCCAAACTTCTTCCATTTAAGGATTATGGAGGCCACTGTGCTCTTAGGAACCTTGAGTGCTGCAGAAATTCTTTTGTAACCTTGGCCAGATCTGTGCCTTGCCACAATTCTGTCTCTGAGCTCCTTGGGCAGTTCCTTAGACCTCATGTGCTCTGACATGCACTGTGAGCTGTGAGGTCTTATATAGACAGGTGTGTGCCTTTCCTAATCAAGTCCAATCAGTTTAATTAAACACAGCTGGACTCCAATGAAGGAGTAGAACCATCTCAAGGAGGATCAGAAGGAAATGGACAGCATGTGAGTTATATGAGTGTCACAGCGAAGGGTCTGAATACTTATGAAAATGTGATTTTTCAGTTTTTCTTGTTTAATAAATTTGCAAAAATATCTACATTTCTAGTTTATTTCTTTCAACATGGAGTGCAGAGTGTACATTAATGAGGAAAAAATTAACTTTTTTGATCTTACCAAATGTCTGCACTGTTCCTATTTGGGATCCCTAAACCCCTATATGGGCTTCCCAAACACCTATAACCACCTATATGGGCTCCCTAGCCACCTATATGGGCTCCCTAACTACCTTATGGTCTCCCTAACTACCTATATGGGCTCCCTAGCTACAATCTATATGGAGTACATAGCTACCTATATGGGCTCCCTAGCTACCTATATGGAGTGCATAACTATCTATATGGGCTCCCTGGGTACCTTTATGGGCTGCTTACCTACCTATATGGGCTCTCTAATCACCTGTGGGCTGCCTAGCTACCTGTATGGGCTCCCTATCCACCTGTATGGGCTCCCAAGCTACCTATGTGGAGTCCCCAGTTACCTGTGATCTCCATAGCTACCTTTATGGGCTCCCTAGCTACCTTTATAGGCTACCCAGCTACCTATGCGGGCTACCCTGTGGGCTCCCTAGCTACCTTATTAATGTGGGGACAATATATACCTGCCTAATTAATGGAGGCAGCCCATTCGACCTGCCTAATTGTAACGTTTTCTGGCCGCAAAGCCAGAAACGTCCTGGTACAGGAGATCCACAGGGCCCACCGCGGGCAGAGATGGTAGTACACGCAGTGGGTAACCGGAGTGCAGGGCTGGATGACAGGACAATGGAGGCTGATAAACGGATGCTGCAATAGTAAACAGATGACAGAGTCCCAGACAGGTGACAGAATGAATTCAGCAGCAGGAGACAGCAGAGAGAAACTGGAGGACAACACGTCAGGACACAGCAGTGAGAACAGGTGCACTGGACAGTGCAGGGTTAAGCAGACGTTCAGCAGAAGCACTGGAAACCCGAGGGTTAAGCTAGCAGGAGCTACAGCAGCAGAGGTCTAGCTCTAATGATGAACACCAAGGAACTGACACTGAGTCCAGGGAGGAAGTTCCTTATGAAGGAAAGGGTCAGAGGCATACATGCCAACTCTCCCGTTTTTGGCGGGGGGGTCCCGCGATTTGGGGTCCCCTCCCGCCCTCCGGGGGGTGTTGGAATTCCTCCCGCCGCCAGCTGGCAGCGGGGGCTCTTTAATTGGCCGCGGCGCCAGAGTAGCGATAGTGCGCTACTCCGGCGCCGCCGGGCCGCTCCTACAGGCGGGTGAAGCGGCCGCTGCGTCCGCTTCACCCGCCCGGAGTCTCGCTGTGCAGGGAGGAGGCAGGAGGGATCGCTCCCTCCTGCCTCCTCCCCCTGTATGTCCGGCGCCGGTGTGTGCGCCGCACATACAGGTCAGCGGCGCAGGGGGAAGTGCCGCGCGGCTGCAGGGGAGTGACGCGCGGCTGCTCTCACTCCCCCCTGCGCCGCTGAGGAGATCGGTCGGGAGCTGGCAGCGCTGCAGGAGCCTGGTGAGGTAAGTGGATTTTATTATTTTATTTTTATTAGCTATAGGGGGAGGCTCTGCCTGGCAACAAAGGGGGCACTACCTGGCAACAGAGGGGGCACTACCTGGCAACAGAGGGGGCACTACCTGGCAACAATGGGGGCACTACCTGGCAACAATGGGGGCACTACCTGACAACAGAGGGGACATCTACCTGGCAACAGAGGGGGCACTACCTGGCAACAATGGGGGCTCTACCTGGCAACAGAGGGGGCACTACCTGGCAACAATGGGGGCTCTTCCTGGCAACAGAGGGGGCACTACCTGGCAACAGAGGGGGCACTACCTGGCAACAGAGGGGACACTACCTGGCAACAGAGGGGGCACTACCTGGCAACAGAGGGGGCACTACCTGGCAACAATGGGGGCACTACCTGGCAACAATGGGGGGCACTACCTGACAACAGAGGGGAAATCTACCTGGCAACACTGGGGTGCACTACCTGGCAACAATGGGGGCACTACCTGGCAACAATGGGGGCTCTACCTGGCAACAGAGGGGGCACTACCTGGCAACAGAGGGGGCACTACCTGGCAACAGAGGGGACATCACCTGGCAACAGAGGGGGCATCTACCTGGCAACAGAGGGGACATCTACCTGGCAACAGAGGGGGCACTACCTGGCAACAGAGGGGACATCTACCTGGCAACAGAGGGGGCATCTACCTGGCAACAGAGGGGGCATCTACCTGGCAACAATGGGGGCACTACCTGGCAACAGAGGGGACATCTACCTGGCAACAGAGGGGACATCTACCTGGCTAACAAAGGGGGCCCCTACCTGGCAACAGAGGGGGCATCTACCTGGCAACAATGGGGCACTACCTGGCAACAATGGGGGCACCTACCTGGCAACAGAGGGGGCATCTACCTGGCAACAATGGGGGAACTAGCTGGCAAAAGCGGGGGCACTAGCTGGCAACAATGGGGGCACAAGCTGGCAAACAATCGGGGCACTACCTGGAAACAATGGGGGCACCTACCTGGCTAACAACGGGGGGCACCTACCTGGCTACAGAGGGGCATCTACTTGGCTACAAGGGGGCATCTACCTGCCTGTAAGGGGCACTACCTGCTTATGGGGGGTTACTACCTGGCTATAAGGGCATCTACCTGGCTTTCTTCCAAAGCCGTTATGCAGTTAGGTGGAGTGGGTGTGGCTTTTTGAAGGGGGCGTGGCATACCAGAAAGACGGGCGTGTCCATGCAAATTTTTGTCGCGGCGCGCGCCGCCGTCTAAAGTCTCCTGCTTTTTCATTTTCAAAAGTTGGCAACTATGGTCAGAGGTCACAGGCAGGAAGCAGGAGCACTGTGTCTATAAAGGTCCGCAGGCTGGTGCACGCACGCCCTATGGGGTGTGCACACACGCTGGGGAAGCCACAGAGGATGGACACGTGTGGAAGCAGGACCAGGTGAGTAGCGCTGAGCAGCAGGAGTAGGTACAGAGCATACAGAGACTGCCGCTGTAAGCCCCGCACAGGGAGCCACAGCGGACACAGACACACGGGCACGGACACGACCGCGGTCCAAGGCACGGGCCGCGGCACGATCCGTGACACTAATTACTGGGAGGAGGCTCTGTCTACCTACCTTATGACTGGGGGAGGCCCAGGCTACCTACCTAATTAATGGGGGGGCTGTATATTCATCTAACTACAGAAAGAGGCCCTGTCTACCTTCCTAATTAATGGTGTGGGGCTGTATACCTACTACTGGAAGAGGCCCTGTACAAAGAATGGAGAGGTCTGTAATTTTTATCATAGGCACACTTCAACTGTGAGAGACAGTCTAAAAAAAAATCCAGAAAGTCACATTGTATGATTTTTATTGCATGAAACAAGTATTTGATCACCAACCAACCAGCTAGAATTCTGGCTCTCACAGAGCTGTTAGGTTTTCTTTAAGAAGTCCTCCCACTCTGCACTTATTACCTGGATAAATTTCACCTGTTTGAATAAGTGTGTGGACAAGTGTCTTTTATATAAGCAACGAGTTCAATAACACTCCAACCTCTCCACCATGGTCAAGACCAAATAGCTGTCTCAGGACACCAGGGACAAATTGTAGACCTGCACAAGGCTAGGATGGGCTTCAGGACAATAGGCAAGCAGCTTGGTGAGAAAGTAACAGCTGTTGGCGCAATTATTAGAAAATGGATGAAGCACAAGATGACTGTCAATCTTCCTCAGTCTGGGGCTCTATGCAAGATGTCACCTTGTAGGGTAAGGCCATGTTCACACGGCTTATTTCGGGACGTATTTACGGACGTATTTACGTCCGCAAATACGTCCCGATATATTTTTCAAATAATGAACAATTAGATTAGCATTGATTCCAATGTAAAATACGCCTCATCATTCACACGAGGCGTATTTTCGCGACGTATTTACGGGCGTAAATACGTCCGGAAATACGATCGTAAAAATTAGTCCCCTGTCACTTATTGAGGCGTATTTTGCAATTTAAATCCACAAAGTAAGGAATGGGGAATGTATTTACGACTCGAAATATGTGCCACACTTAGTGACACGTATTTGAAACGTATTTCGGGACATATTTGCGGACGTAAATACGTCTGTAAATACGCCCCAAAATAAGCCGTGTGAACATAGCCTAAGGATGATTCTGAGAAAGGTCACGAATCAGCCCAGAACTACATGGGAAGACCTGCTCAGCACAGTCTCAAAGATTACTGTTAGCAACACACTACCCTGTGAATGATTAAAATCCTGCATGGCACGCAAGGTCCCCCTGCTGACATCAGCACGTCCAAAAAATATTTTTTGATCAACAAAAGTCCAGACCCATTTGAATATTGCCAATGACCATCTGGATGAATCAGAGGAGGCATGTGTGGTCATGTGGTCAGATGAAACCAAAATAGAACTTTTTGGTATCAACTCCACTCGGCGTGTTTGGAGGAAGAAGATAGAGGAGTACAACCCCAAGAACACCGTCCTAACCATGAAGCATGGGGGTGGAGACATCACACTTTGCAGCATATTGAAGGGAGGGAGGATGGATGAAGCCATGTATCACGAGATTTTGGCCAACAACCTCCTTCCCTCCGTAAAAGCATTGAAGATGGTTTGTGGCTGGGTCTTCCAGCAGAACAATGACCTGAAACTCACAGCCAGGAAGCATTTCAAGGTCCTGGAGATCTGTATGGAGGAGTGGGCCTAAGTACTTGCTTCAGTGTGGGCAAACATGCTCAAGGACTGCAGGAAATGTCTGACCTCTATAATTGCAAACAAAGGTTTCTGTAACAAATATTATAGGGGTTCTCCGGTACTATATTTTTATTTTTTATAGGTCAAAAAACCTTATTATATAAAACTTTTTAATTCATAATTATTAGGCTTTTTCTACACTGCAGTGTAAAAAAAACGACCTGAAAACGAATTACTAAAAACGTTAATGAAACTGAGTTTTCTGTCCACTGCCTGTCAAAAGCTGCTGAAAAAACATCAGTTTTTTGGCACGTTTTTCGTTTTTTGGAGCGTTTTTTGAAGTGTTTTTTGGAGCGTCTTTGCTCTGCTTTTTAATGTATTCACAAAATAAGTCATTGGATGTAAAGTACACCCTACAGGTGGAGTTAACATGTTAAGTAGTCACTTCCTTTAGATCCCTGTAGCCATTGTGAGCACATTGTCCTTTGTGTGCTGCTGCTGCGTGCTACTGCTTTATTAAACTTTGCACCCGATTCTTGCACCAAAATCCACAAAAACCCACATTATCTGTGCATACAGCAAGATAACTGTATTTGCTTCAAAATCTGTAAAGAAAGGGATTTTAACGGCAAAATCCAAAAAAACACATTATTGCGGCAAAATCCGTAAAAAAAAATATTTTTAGTGTCAGAAGCGTGATCAGTTTATTAGCGCCAAAATTTTTAAAGATATTGAACTTAGCCCCCAAATTCGTCAAAAAACGGATTCTGCCGCCGAAATCCGTAAAAAACGTATGTTTGGCGTCAGAAGCGAGATAACATTATTAGCACCAAAATCAGTGAAAAAAATAATTTTAGTGTCAAAAAACGTAAAAAAACTTATTTTTGCGCCAAATCCGTAAAAAAACGTATTTTTGGCGTCAGAGGCGAGATAACATTATTAGCGGCAAAATCTGTAAAAAAAAATTATTTTAGTGCCAAAAAATTTAAAAAAATGGATTCTTGCGCCAAAATCCGTAAAAAAACGTATTTTTGGCGTCAGAAGCGAGATAACGTTATTAGCGCCAAAATCTGTAAAAAAAAATATTTTAGTGCCAAAAAACGTAAAAAAAACGGATTCTTGCGCCAAAATCCGTAAAAAAAGTATTTTTGGCGTCAGAGGCGACATAACGTTATTAGCGCCAAAATCTGTAAAAAAAAAAATATTTTAGTGCCAAAAAAACGTAAAAACGGATTCTTCCACCAAAATCCGTAAAAAAACGTATTTTTGGTGTCAGAGGCGAGATACTTTATTAGCGGCAAAATCTGTAAAAAAAAAAATTATTTTAGTGCCAAAATCCGAAAAAAATGTATTTTTGGCGTCAGAGGCGAGATAACGTGATTAGCGACAAAATCTGTAAAAAAAAAAATATTTCAGTGCCAAAAAACGTAAAAAAGGATTCTTGCTCCAAAATCTGTAAAAAAAAACGTATTTTTGGCGTCAGGGGCGAAATAACGTTATTGGCGATAAAATCTGTAAAAAAAAAATTTTTGCGCCAAAATCCGTAAAAAAATGTATTTTTGGCGTCCGAAGCGAGATAACGTTATTAGCGGCAAATCTGTAAAAAAAAAATATTTTAGTGCCAAAAAACGTAAAAAAACGGATTCTTGCGGCAAAATCCGTAAAAAAAACTATTTTTGCCGTCAGAGGCGAGATAACGTTATTAGCGCCAAAATATGTAAAAAAATTATTTTAGTGCCAAAAAACGTAAAAAAATGGATTCTTGCGCCAAAATCCGTAAAAACCGTATTTTTGGCGTCAGAAGCGAGATAACGTTATTAGCGCCAAAATCTGTAAAAACATTATTTTAGTGTCTAAAAACGTGAAAAAACGAATTCTTGCGCCAAAATCCATAAAAAAACGATTTTTTGGCGTCAGAGGCGAGATAACGTTTTTAGTGCCAAAATCTGTAAAAAAATATATATTTTAGTGTCAAAAAAATGTTAAAAAAACGGATTCTTAAGCCAAAATCCTTAAAAAAAACTAATTTTTGCCGTCAGAGGCGAGATAACGTTATTAGCGGCAAAATCTGTAAAAAAAATTATTTTAGTGCCAAAAAAAAACGTAAAAAATGGATTCTGGTGCCAAAATCCAATAAAAAGCGTATTTTTAGCGAAAAAAAAATGAATTGCGCAAAAATCGTTAGCGACCAAAGCGTGATCATTTTATTACAAAAGGTACAGACAAGGACACATCAGACACTTGTATTCAAATTTGATAAGGATTAACCTTCGTTACACCCACTATAGGTGGGACTTGGGTCTCTGGAGGTTTTCATTGACAAATCGCGGCGAAAACGCGCCAAAAAACGCGCCAAAAGACGTGCGGCGCTTTACATAGACTCCTGTAGTAAATTTTCTGCCCTGCTCTGGCGTTTTTTAGAGCATGTTGCAAAATACGACCTGTAATACAAAACGAGCAGAAAAAAGCTCAGTGTAGACAGCAGGACGTTTTTACAATAGAAGCCTATGGGAGATGATTACAGTAGTTTTTCCAGTGTTTTTAGAAAATGAAAAATGCTGAAAAAACGGACGTTTTTCTGTGCAGTATAGACATAGCCTTAAAAATTATTTACCTGTCCTGCAGTGCAGAACCAGGGAAAGAGCCCTGTCCTCCCTTCCCCTCTACCTCCTGCAAACCATGTGATGTATCTTGATCACATGGCCTCAAGGAACGTTTTATCATTGATCAATGAGTGAAGCCAGGCTCAGCTCAGAAACTACCCCCTGTAGTGGATGTGACTACAGGGGGGAGAACGATCTAGCAGCATTGACACTTGCCAGCCTGTAGTTTGCAAGTGAATAGTAATAACAGAAGGGGAACATCTCTCCTTATGGAGAGCACCAGTTAAGGTGTGTAGTGTTTTGATTGCCTTTTAGCCCACTACTAAGCATCTGCATATCACAAGGCATTATGGGAAAGGAGCTGGAAAGCTCACTGCGCCCTCTATAGGTTGTAACAAATCCTCAATTTCCTTCTGATTCACTGAATCTTTGAGAAGCAAAAGGGAATAATTGTCAAGCCAATATTGCTCATCTACATACGCGTATCGGGGTGTTGACCCTCATCAGTGTAGAGCAGAGCGATATTGGCTTGACTAGTGGGAGGCAATGAGTGGGTATGAGAAGGGGAACATCTCTCCTTATGGAGAGCACCAGTTAAGGTGTGTAGTGTTTTGATTGCCTTTTAGCCCACTACTAAGCATCTGCATATAACAAGGCATTATGGGAAAGGAGCTGGAAAGCTCACTGCGCCCTCTATAGGTTGTAACAAATCCTCAATGTCCTTCTGATTCACTGAATCTTTGAGAAGCAAAAGGGAATAATTGTCAAGCCAATATTGCTCATCTACATACGCGTTTCGGGGTTTTGCCCCTCATCAGTGTAGAGCAGAGCGATATTGGCTTGACTGGTGGGAGGCAATGAGTGGGTATGAGAAGGGGAACATCTCTCCTTATGGAGAGCACCAGTTAAGGTGTGTAGTGTTTTGATTGCCTTTTAGCCCACTACTAAGCATCTGTGAGCAATATTGGCTTGACAATTATTCCCTTTTGCTTCTCAAAGATTCAGTGAATCAGAAGTAAATTGAGGATTTGTTACAACCTATAGAGGGCGAAGTGAGCTTTCCATCTCCTTTCCCACAATGCCTTGTGATATGCAGATGCTTAGTTAACGATCTTACACATGGATTGCACAGTAGAATATCGATCTTTGCAGACGATACAAAGCTCTGTAAAGTAATCAACACAATAGAGGATAATGTGTTATTACAAAGGGATCTGGATAAGTTGGAGGCCTGGGCAGGGAAATGGCAGATGAGGTTTAACACAGATAAATGCGAGGTTATGCACATGGGGAGGAAAAATCCATTACATGACTACATGTTAAATGGAAAAACGCTGGTAAAAGTGACATGGAGAAGGACTTGGGAATCCTGGTGGACAGTAAACTTAATTGTAGCAGCCAGTGTCAGACAGCTGCTGCCAATGCAAATTTTAGGATCATGGGGTGCATTAGAAGGGGCATAGATGCACAGGATGAGAACATTATTCTCCCATTATACAAGTCACTGGTTAGACCACACAGGGGATATTGTGTACAGTTTTGGGCACCAGTGCACAGGAAAGACATTGTAGAGCTTGAACAGGTACAAAGGCAGGCAACAAAAAATAATAAAAGGACTGGGTGGTCTACAGTACCCAGAAAGATTAGCAAGATTAGGGTTATTTAGTTTAGAGAAAAGACGGCTTCATGGGGGTCATAATAAATATGTTTAAATACATCAAAGGTCAATATAGAGATCTCTCCCAAGATTTATTTATACCCAGGACTGTATCTAGAACAAGGGGGCATCCTCTATGTCTTGAGGAACGAAAGTTTCTACATAAACATAGAAAGGGATTCCTTACTGTAAGAGCAGTGAGACTGGGAAACTCTCTGCCAGAGGAACTGGTCATGTTGAATTCACTAACAGAGTTCAAAAAGGGTCTGGATGCATTTCTGGAGCATAATAATATAACAAGTTATAGTGTCTAGGATTCTGGAGAGAGGTCATTGATCCAGGGATTTTTCCGATTGCCAGATTTCCCTAAAATGAGGACAATTGGCTTCTACCTCATTGGGGTTTTTTGCCTTCCTCTGGATCAACACCTTAGCACAACAGGGTGAACTGGATGGACGTCTCGTCTTTTTTCGGCCTTACAAACTATGAAACTATGACTGTAGCTCTGTGCATTTTACAAGGTGACTCATGAATCCTGGCTATACCTAGTTATCATAAGAGCAAGTAAAGAGCTGGGCGAAATTAGACACTAATGTTATCACAATGTTTAGCAGTGATAACTGTGGAGGGAAGTTCTAGATTGCAATACATTTTGTGACTTGTAGGAAAGAGCTGTTGAAGAACTACTGACACTTCCACAAGCAGGAAGTTTCATTGCAAAAAGTGGTTCTTATATATTGACTAAAGAGGCAAAAGAAAAGAAACACTTGAAGGTAGTGGAATATTTTTACTCTTCCATATAAATGCTGTTTATTGTGTTCTATGAAATCTTTAAACTCTTGGATAACACCTTTAAGTTCTGTTTTTCTATTGTATCAAATACTTTTTTTCATGTAACAAAATGCAAATTAATTATTTAAGAATCATACAATGTGATTTTCTGGATTTATTTTTAGATTCTGTCTCTCATAGTTGAAGTGTAAGTACAATAAAAATTACACATCTCTAAATTGTTTGTAGGTGGAAAAACTTACAAAACTGCTAGTGTTTAAAATACTTATTTTGCCCACTGTATTCACACACATATACATACATATACAGTACCAAGCAAAAGGGTAACAATGTTTTGAACTTTTGACTTTCAGGCTCCATATATCACAATCCACTGAACTTGAAGCTACCAACATTTTATAGACAATCATGTAGGTTATCTCATACATCAATTTGACTTGCAAATATTTAGCATATTCTTAGTTATGCAGATTCTGGGCATGTAACTGCATTGTTACTGTTTTACTTCTAAAAATCTGAAGTTCAACTTGTATTATTTTGTTAGTATTTTCTAAATCCACCTTTGGCTTTCAACACTGCCTGAATCCATCTGGGCATGCTATCGATCAGATTCAAGCACAGCTTGAATTAAATTTGATCCCAGGTCCCTTCTACATGTTCCCAATGTTAGTGCATACTGGTCGACACAATTGGGTACGAATACAGCTTTTTCTTCAACTCTACCCACACGTGTTTGATAGAGTTTAAGACTGGTTAATGTTTCAGCCAATCCGGCAACCCTACTTCATTGTCATGGAACCATTTCTTCACCAATCTTGACATATGCTTCGGGTCGTTGTCCTGCTGGAACACTATGTCATCCTTTTAATACCCATAGTATTCGCGTATACGAAGTAACTCATCTTGTATGATACTCACATATAGCTCAGCATTGAGATCACCATCGGTCCTGGTCAAATATCCAACGCCTTTGACTGCGTAAAACCCCATCTCTTGGCGGACTGAGATACTGTTTACCTTTTCCTATATCTACTACCGGGTGGGCTGTGGAATGCCATAGACGTCGCCCCTTGATGTACATGCCACATAGTTGGCAAACAAAATGTGAGACAAGTTCGAGGTCTCAACTGGTTAATTGTTTTGCAGTTACAACAATATTTATAACACTGTTTATTACGTTTATGTTCTACACAAATAAGCTAATGCAACACCTAAAATTTGTATCTCACCATGTTTCTGGCCATGTGCCAGATATTGTCTGCTTTCTGGAGTTTGTCTGGTTAAATATTAATGGACGATCTCCCGTCGTGGTTCCCTCCCTACCACACATAACGGAGGACAGAGGCGCTCACTGGGACGCCCGCTGGACTCTAATGCCCATGCTTAATATTCTAGTAGTCTTTCACTATCATGATCCAGGATGAGTCTCTCAACAACAGAGGCGGAGCTGCCAACCCCTGTGGCTCTTAAACTTCTCTCTTGGAACACGGCTGGTTTAAATACTCCAGAAAAGCGTAGGAAAGTCTTAACACACATCAAAAGATTGAAAGCTGATATTATTTTCCTACAGGAAACCCATTGGAAGTCAGAGCACTATGTGCCTATACGGGCTCCCTGGCTAGACCCCCCAATGACAGCCAATTATATTTCTAAATCACGAGGAGTAGCAATTTACTTCAGGAGAGGACTGGTCCAGAGAACCGAGGAACATTACAGACCCAGAGGGCAGATTTATTTACATCCGGGTCGTTATTGCACACAAAACGTACACACTTGTCAACATCTATGCCCAAAATGGCCCTAATGCGGACTTTTTTTCAGCTATATCGACTTTCATCAAGTCAAGACCACACCCTAACCTAGTCCTAATGGGAGATTTTAATCTGGCCCCCACGGCTAATTTGGACAGCTCATGTAGTAGAGGGAAAAGCGACCGGATACACCCATCCTTTAAAGACCTACTGGGGAAATTGGGACTGTTTGACCATTGGCGGGCGACCAACCCATCCACCAGGCAATACACCTTTCATTCCCAGGCTCACAACTCCTTTAACGCATAGACATAGCTCTGCTCACCTCGACGCTCTATCCAGCAATGGTGTGTTCCCGCATTCACCCAATAGTGATCTCTGATCACGCACCCATTGAGGTCTCACTCTGAATTTCTGAACAGACCGCTGGCTCACGTACTTGCCGATTTCCAAGTTACTTAGCGGATTCAGATGATTTTAGAAACTTCTTGAAAGTCCACTGGACTCAATTCCTGAAAGACAACCACCCTCAAGCACAAGACACGTCTCTGATGTGGCTCACTGCTAAAGCGGTGATGCGGGGACACATCATCGGCTACACCTCCCTAAAACGTTCAGCCCACCGTAAGAAATTTCATGAATTGCATAGTAACCTAATGGCAGCACAGGAAGAACACTCCTCTTTAGGCACCCCAAACTCTAAAAGGAAATACATAGAAGCCCAGACACTATTGAACACCTTTCTCCAAGGTTCAGCCCAATCCCACATTAGAACACAACAAAATAAGTTTTACCGATGGGGAAACAGGGCTGGCAAGTTACTAGCAGGATTGACTAAACCTAGGCAGCTGAGACCCCCTATTGCCGCAATTAAATCGCCTACTTCAAACACACTCATTACCAAACCAGAAGACATTGAAAAAGCCTTTACCGAATTCTATGAAGCTCTCTACAGCGCTGAACCATACGACTCGTCCAAAGTTTCCTCCTTTCTTGCCCAGATTCGAATGCCGAGTCTATCCTCTGAACATCGAGACTCCCTCGAAAAGGAGATCTTGGAGGAGGAGGTGAAACTAGCCATCACACAACTTGCAAACAGCAAATCCCCGGGACCCAACGGTTATTCGGGAGAATTCTATAAAATATTAAAAACTGAACTTCTGCCCCTTCTCACGAAGCTTTATAATGATATATACTTAAATTCCACAACTGTAGACACCTTTTTTGAATCCCGCACCATTTTAATACCCAAACCAAATAAGGACCCTGCTCTCCTGGCCTCATACCGCCCAATTTCCTTGCTAAATCAAGATTATAAAATTCTAGCAAAAATCGGAGCGTGCAGATTACAGTCAATTCTCCCACATCTAATTCATCCCTCCCAGAACGGTTTTATTTCGAACAGGCAGGCGACGAGAGGTGTGAGGTCGGCGGTGGCGGCGATGTCTCTGGCTCAGATGGGGGGGCACCCGGTGTCTATGCTACTCGACGCCGAAAAAGCTTTCGATAAAGTATCCTGGCCATACATGGATGCTGTCTTGGCAAAAAGAGGGTTTGGAGACCTGTTTCCAGGCTTTCTGGACCACATTCAGTCCAACTCCTCGACCTGTCTTCTTGTTAATGGCCGCATCTCCCCACCTATAGAATTATTTAGAGGCACGAAACAGGGATGACCATTATCTCCCCTCCTTTTCAATTTAGCTTTGAACCCCTTGCTCTACCATATTTCGCAATCGCCCATTTACAAAGGAATTTGAGGCCCTGGATGGGAGCTGAAGGTATCGGCATACGGGGAGGACCTGTTGCTGTTCGTGTCTGAGCCGGAGACATCGCTGCCGCCCATACTAGCTGACATACAATTAACGGGCGGTATGATGGGTTACACAATTAATGTGGACAAAAGCGAGGGCCTGCTTCTGAAAGGCCTGACCAGGCCGTCTTGGTCAGCCCTATTCCCAATTAAATGGTGCACGACCTCATTGAAATATTTGGGCATCTGGCTATCCCGACACCCGCACAATATTTATTCGGAAAACATTAACAAATACCTGGAGAAACTCGTAGCAACACTACAAGGTTGGGCCAAACTCCCGCTGTCCTTTATGGGCAGGTGTAACCTGATAAAGATGATAGAATTTCCGCGGCTGCTGTACATCTTCCACATGTTACCCATATATCTTAAAATCAAAGACGAAAAACAAATTCTGAAACACTATAGGTTATTCATCTGGATAATAGGAGAGCCCGTATTCCAACTTATGTCCTATCTCAACGCAAACTAAATGGAGGCCTAAACCTACCACACATAAAACTGTACAACCTAGCGGCACTGGGGAGACTAATAACAGACTGGACACAAAACACCAATATCTTCACTGATTGCCACCTAGATTAGGCGTTTTGCTCCGGCATATCCTTGATTAATTTTCTCCACTCTCCCTACAGTAGCCTGTTGCCCTCCATAAAAGAGAATCTAATTCTTATGCGTAAGATCCGACAATTATAACATTTACACCCGGAACACTCCCTAACACGTTCCATATTGCAGAACCCATATTTCCAGGCAGGCACTCACCACAGGGTCTTCTATACATGGCACGAACAAGGCCTAACACATCTACATAATTTTGTCAACCCCAACGCCAGAAGACCTCTCACGATACGGGAACTGCAACAGCAATATCCGACATTACACATACCCTTTTTTAATCACCTACAACTAACACATTATCTGAACAGGGTGATAGATGACATGTCAGAAAACGACTGGGACTCTGATTTTGATCGGATCCTGATCACACCGGCCACAAGGAGAGTACACTTATCTAACATTTATGGTTACCTTTTGGAGGATATAAATTATGACCAGGCTAACACAAACCTCTCCCACTGGGAGTCTAGGAATCCTGCCCTGACACCAGAGGTGATCCTGTTGCACTGAATGACGCGCATAAATATCTCCCCTCAGCCAAATACATCGAAATGTATCTTAAAATCATGCACAACGCTTACCTTACTCCCATCAAAGGATGTAGAATGGGTATATACCCAACCGACAAATGTTTTAAATGCGCCTCCCCGGCAGCCAACTTGTATAACTGTTTGTGGGAATGCCCGACAATTAGAGAATACTGAGAGGAGGTCTCTGTCTTCATTAAGCGATGCCTGGTTCCCACTTTCTCAAATAGAGTAGCCTGGGCTTTATTTGGACATATAAACGGCACAATACATAGTATTGGTCGAATGGAACATCAACTGCTGCACGTGGTAGCTGCTGCTGCACGTAAAGCGATTCTTCAGGTATGGCTTCAACCGTCAGGCCCTACAATAAGATTATTCCAGGAAAAACTCTTCTTTCTGTTTCAGATGGACTGGGTGGAGGCAGCGCAACAGAAAGAACGTAGAGTCAAAAAATTCTTTAACTTATGGAGACAATACATAGAAACTCTTCCGCAAGACATTTAAACTAAACTTGCCACTTGTTTTGGTTCCACCACATGGTATTTGTCTAGGGAATTGGCCGGAGCTTACCCGATACAACCTCGCCTTACAGTTAATACCTGATACTTTATGAACATCATATGTCTCCCAATGATGGTCGTGACTATTTGATAGATGGATAGATGGACGAGTGGATTTCCAATACCCAGCCCGCACTACATGGATGCCGTTTCTTCCCACTAATATTAGCCTAAATTAGATAACAAGACATCTCTTAGTCAGACCCAGAGGTTGCGACTCTGCTACGCATATGAAGACATCTCTGAGGGGAGAGGAGGGATGACAACCCACAGCGGGAGAGACTTAGACTTAAACTTCGACTTTAAGAACAATCTGGGACTATATGTCCTACAGCGGACAACAATATTAAATGTCAGTCAAGAAGTGAGATACACCACCTTACACTTTATTTTGTTGATGTTTGTTATGGTTATGGTTCCAAATGTATCTGTTAGTACTCCATAATTGAAACCGGTTATATAGCACAAGACATAACATTTTAGTTTACGAGTTAGGAAAATAAGAAATGTGAAAAATTAATCTTGTATCCAAAGCAATCATTTATCTGTTATCCTTTTCTTACATGATGTTACCCAGAAGATTTGTCTTGTATACCTTCATTGTATGCTTTATTGTTTTGCATTGGATTCCAATAAAAACAATTAAAAAAAACAAAAACAAAAAAAAACCGAGGGGAAGTGGAGACAATATATACAATCCAGCACTATATAAAATACTGAACAATATTCAAATAACAACTTAAAATTAATAATGATAAGAAACATCCTGTTTTATGTTAAGACCTCCAGGGATCCTGGTACCCAAATTCATCTGGATTCCCAACTGAGGAGCTTATAATGTAAATCCCCACCCCTCACTGAACAGGTTACCTTCTCAATGCCATAAAACCTGAAAGAACTGACATCCCCCGAAATAAATTCTTCAAAGTGTCTGGACACCATGGAACATTTAAACAATCTTTTCTAATTGCATCCGACTAATATCTTCTACCCAGGGGCGTAACTAGCCTGGGCCCCATAGCAAACTTTTGGATGGGGGCCCCCTACCGGCTCCCAAACCACAAACATTTACGGGACCTCTTAAATAATGCAGTTAGATAATGTAAATAATACAAGGGGCAAATGCCTCACTGTACATATCACTAGGATACTGCTACCAAATCACTATCCCAAGACCAATATTACCACTAACGCTACTACATAAGGACCCGAATAAACCACCAGAACACGATCACAAATTACCACCACATAGGGACTGAATAATAGCCCTATACTATTACTGAATAAAGACCAGTATTACTGTCATATAGAGGTATATACCAGTGTACACAGGTGCCCTATAGACTGTATGTGTAGGCTATAGGGGCCATATAGTCAGGTTGGGTATATATAAATATATATATATACATATATATGTGTGTGTGTGTGTAGGCATGGTTTAATTAGCTATAGGGGCCATATAGTTAGTCAGGTTGGGTATATATATATATATATATATTATATATATATATTATATATATATATATATATATAGCAGCACTCCAAAGAACTACTTGAAAAATTAGAAGGAGGGTGGCAGCAGCAAAAGCTTCCGATACAAGAAGTTCCAAAATACAGAGTAAAAAAAAAAAAGTCCACGGCACTCCAAAATGCATTCAAGCAATAGGTAGTTTATTCTCCATGCTCAAAAGAGCGACGTTTCAGCTCCCTCACAGAGCCTTTGTCAAGCTTGATAAAGGCTCTGTGATGGAGCTGAAACGTAGCTCTTTTGAGCATGGAGGAATAAACTACCTTATTGCTTGATTGCATTTTGGAGTGCCGTGGACTTTTTTTTTTTTACTATATATATATATATATATATAATATATATATATATATATACACACTTGGCAGTCCTACTCCTGAACGCTCGGGACAGAGGGCCCAGGCGTTCAGAGGTGGCATGAACTCGGACCCGCATGGGCGTCCATTGTAAAATGGATCCTCAGATGCCCATTTTCACCTCTGTGTCAGAGGTTCTGAACAGAACCTCAGATGTAGATGTGATATAGGTCTAAATGCTGCAGAAATAGGTACCTTTCTCATATAAACCCTGCGTCTCTGGACACTCTTGTTACCACTATCTTGCAGCCACTGAGTCTCAGGAGTCAGGGGTGAAGAAGAGGTGAGTGCAGGCACCCCCACAGCACATCCCCCTCCTTTCTGGAGCTCATGATAAAAAGTAATAATACCCACCTGCACTCCTCCCCCAAATTAACCCCTTCCTAGTACCGGACAGTCTGCAGCACAGTAAGAGGTGGAGGCAGCCTGACTCTGTGTTGTGATGACTGTTTATGCTGCCTGGGAATTTCTCTTCCTCCCTTCTGTCCCAACTTCTTATGTGAAGTCTGTAGCTGCCTGGATGTATTGTAATTTGTCCCCCTCCCTCCTCTTCTGTCCACACAGTTCTTCGTTGTCTATAAGGGACAGAGGGGAAGGGGGCTTGGTGAGCAGGAGCAGACAAACTGACTGGAGCTCCCCTGCTGCCTGCTCTGTGTCTCTCTCCCCCCTGCTGCGTCTGCAAAGTTTATTGAATGTGAGGGACCCAGCGTGATGACAGGTCAGGCAGCAACATCACAGGGCCCTCTGGCCGGGCCAAGAGACGGAACACTTACCAGGTTAGCAGACAAACAGGGCCAGAGTCTAAGGGCCTGGCCCAGGCCCGCCTCAGATGCGGGCCCCGTGTCAGCTGCTATGTCTGCTACCCTGGTAATTCCGCCCCTGTTTCCAACCCTTATTTTAAGAGGTCCCGTGGTGTATCCCACATATTCTGCATGATATTAAGTAAACATGTTTACTGTTACAATTCATGTATTTCTTTATTGAGTATTGTTTCCCAGTTACAAACTAGTTAAACGCCGTAGTTTTGAATGCATATTTGCACGCAGTACATTGTGAATGTCCACAACCAAAAAAAACCTTCACAGTCAGGTATTATTACTGATTGTTTCAATAATATATAGGCTGGGTGATAATAAAAAGCCTAATGTGGGTGCCTGCCTTGAAATAAATCTTATATTGTTTTGTAACAAATCCTGCAAGTTTTCATTCGCAAAAAGCAAGGGCAACTGTTTTTTAATGATTGCAACTATGTTGTGAAATTGCTGACTGTAGCAAGTGGAGAAAGGGATTCACTCTGGCATATCCTTATTTTTAGTTTTATCACGTAACAAAGAAGACCTGTCCATTTACCTGATTTTATTTTGAGCTGATAAAATGGAATTTGCAGGGCATGCCCGTTGTTCCAGCCTGTTGCAAACTGTTCTTTCTACCTCAATATATGCTTGGTTATTAGTGCAATACCTCTTAGCTTGCACCAATTATCCATACAGGATGTTGTTAATAACGTGCTGTGGATAACATGACTTAGCTCTTAAAAAAGAGTTACGTTCAGTTGGTTTCCTGTACGGTGACACAGTGATAGACTTCCCTGCTTGTCCCTCCAATGTAATATCCAAAAAATGTATGTGAAGTGAAGCTCAAATTCATTGTGTTGGTGTTGATATATTTTACAAAATTTAGGGCTTTTGTTTAGCTCCCCCTCCACACCAACAGCACGTCATCTATATATCTTTCATACCAGATGATGTGGGGGGAGAACGGACAGCCATCACAGAAGAGGAATCTCTCCTTCCAGACCGATATGTAAATGTCGACTCTTTGCTTCATTGCAGCCATTTGGTAAGATCCAAAAAGTTCATTTTTTGCTCATTAATGTACACTCTGCACCCCATCCTGAAAGGAAAAAAACAGAAATGTAGATATTTTTGAAAATTGAAGTATTAAGTATTCAGACCCTTTGCTCAGTATTGAGTAGAAGCACCCTTGTGAGCTAGTAGTCATGGGTCTTCTTGGGAATGACGCAACAAGTTTTTCACATCTGGATTTGGGGATCCTCTGCCATTCTTCCTTGCAGATCCTCTCCAGTTCCCTCAGGTTGGATGGTGAACGTTGGTGGACAGCCATTTTCAAGTCTCTCCAGAGATGCTCAATGGGTTGAGGTCAGGACTCTGGCTGGGCCAGTCAAGAATGGGCACAGAGTTGTTTTGAAGCCACTGATTTGTTATTTTAGCTGTGTGCTTAGGGTCATTGTCTTGTTAGAAGAAGAACCTATGGCCCAGTCTGAGGTCCAGAGCACTCTGGAAGAGGTTTTTATCCTGGATATCTGTGTACTTGGCCGAATTCATCTTTCCTTCAATTGCAACCAGTCATCCTGCAGCTGAAAAACACCCCATAGCATAATGCTGTCACCATCATGTTTTACTGTTGGGATTGTATTGGGCAGGTGATGAGCAGTGCCTTGTTTTCTCCACACATACCACTTAGAATTAACAGCAAAAAGTTCAATCTTCATTTTATGAGACCAGAGAATCTTAATTCTCATAGTCTAGGAGTCCTTCATGTGTTCTTTTGCAAACTGTATGCAGGCTTTCATATGTCTTGCACTGAGGAGAGGCTTCCGTCGGCACACCCTGCCATAATGCTCCAACTGGTGGAGACTAGAGATGGGTGAATTGATTCTAACAAAGTGGAATTCGTTTAGAATTTCAGGAAAACTTCGGTTCGGAACGAAGTCGAAGTTTGGGGGACTTCGGGTGAACCAAGTGTGCTTTTGATCGATAAAATGGCTGCGAGCACATGGCGTTACATGGGGCAAAGCACTCTGGGAGGAAGAAGGGCATAGCCTGCATGACATGTGCCGAGATGAAGCCAATCAGAGACTGGCGGGATTCTGTGACGTCACCGCACTATATAAGTCCGGGCGCGACGCTGGGAGCTCACACTCCTCTCACTGTACTGATTAGGGAAGGTGCTGGCGCGGCTGCTTGTAACACGCTACAAAGCTCGTAGTTTTTGGTTGCTCAATTCTTTTGTGCAATTTACATCCAGGGGTTAATTAAGCGTTGTTCTACAGTTGTACTCCGTAAAAGAAACTTTGTTTTTCACCGCCACAGAAGAAATTCTGTAGCATAATTCATATCCAAAGGTTAATTAAGCCTGTTTGTGCTTTTATATTCAGTAAAATACACAGAGTTTTTAAACGGCACATACAAGTCAATTTTTCCTGCCCATTTGTGGAGCGCAAATTATATCCAAGGGTTACCCAAGCTTCTTAGTGGGTTCATTTGGAGTCAAATACAGGGTGTGTATTTATCATATACAGATATCTTCATCAAACAGTGTCTGTACATTTTAGAACAAACAGTATGTCAGACAGAGAGGTGGCAGGCTCTGCACCTGCGAGAGGCAGAGGCACAAACATTCCAGGCCCAGGTCGCAGCACAGCAAGGGGACGTCGCAGCAGGGGTCACTCGGTGAGGCCACAACTGCCGCTGTCATCTAGCGGCCGTGTGCTGACTAGCAACCCAAGGGTTCTTGATTGGTTGACTAGGTCATCCACTTCCTCCCAGATGACATCTGACAACCCCAGCCAAGAGTTTTTGGGAACATCAGACACAACCCTTAGTTGGCATGGCCCGGGACCGGGTCAGCGGCCGTTACCCGTCCTCAACCCGCCTCTGTCCCATCCGGTTCCCTCAGCCAGAGATCTTCTATGTGGCCTGGGCTCAGCGCCACTATATTGAGAGGATGAACAATTTGAGGAGGGCAGTCAGCAGCTACTTGGCAGCGAAGAAATGGGGGCGCCAATATCCCTGCCTTCTTGCAGTAGGCCGGCAACGTATAGATGTGCAGAGTGGCATGGAGAGGTCTGTTGTGAGGGGCAGCCTTCTGCATACCCAAAGACGGTGATGAGGGGACAGCAGTGACGATTGAAAACAAATAGATGATGAGTAGGCCGAACGCACTGTGAGAGGGGTGATGCAAGGGCCTTCATCACTCGTCAAAGGAGGACACGGAGGGATGTCAGCTGCGCTTCAGGCAGCGGCGAGACCCAGCAAGTGGGTTGTGTGGCGTGAGTCAGCAGGGGTAGCTAGACTGTGTGACGGTCGGGGAAGACAAGTGCCAAGGGTAAAAAACCCGCCTTCGAACATGATGACAAGAAAGTAGCGGCACAGGGGCTCAAGCGAGACAGCGGCGGCAGTAAGTAGTGTCACTCATGTGCGGTTATGAGCGTTGGCGGTAAAATCGATGCTCGGGCGGGTGTGGCAGTCTTTGCTAAGACCACCGGAGGAGAACCGAAATATGGGTATATGTAGAATCTGTGAGGCAGAAAGTGAAGCGTCTGGCCAGGGAGCTAACGGTGGACCACGGCCCTGCGTCAACACATGCAGCGTCACATCCGGTGGACTGGGAGAAAGAAACGTTTTTGGCTCAGATGTGGTGGTCCATCCTGCAGCAGCATAAACAGCAGCAGCAGCGGCCAGTAGGCACGCATGCCATTGCAGCCAGTCAAGGCTCACCAACTCTGCAGAAGGGAGCTGTTTCTCTTTGGACATCATTCTCCGGTCAGGATGCCTGCTCATCACTACTTCTATGGCGCCAGCAGTCCGTTCAGCGAGGCGATCTGCAAAGAGACAAAAGTATGACGTCCAACCATCCTAAGGTGCAGCAGCTGACCGTGCCCTGTACAAGTTGTTGGTCTACTGCAGTCCCTCCATTTCCAAATGGTGGACTCTGCATGTTCAGAGAACTAATGGTTGTGCGAGCGAGATGGACGAGTCCATGCCGTAAATTTCTTTTCCAAAAAGGCACGTAGTTCCAGCACCTTTATAAATATGTTAGAACAGAAGGTGGCCAGTCCTTGAGCTTATCGGTTTGTTCCAAGGTGCACCAGGAAGCGCGGACGTCTGGAGCTGTAACTACGGTCTGGGCCAGTACGATGTCCTTTACGGCCCACTGGTGTGATGTGCTTTCATGCCCAGGGCACACCAACAACTTAGGACAGGAGACGCGGCTTTCTCCTTAAACGTTGTCAAATGCTGGCTCATGCGCCAATGTCCACCTTCTCATCCTCCTCCACCACCACTATCTCACGCCTCCACAGTTACTGCTCCATCATACCTAATGTGTAGGTGCAACAGCGGTTTTCCATGTCACGCTGTTCTACACCTGGCCCTCTCGCATTAGGCGAACGAAATAATCACAGGGGAGGAATGGCTCCACGTCATGACAGCAGATATCGAATTGTGTGGGCTTTCTCCCGCGTCAACTGCAAATCCAGGAACCATGGGGACGGACAATGAAGTAACATGGTTGTCCAGCGCCGGCACGAGGAGGGATGGTCCATGCGCCTGCATGGCGCATGTGTTCAATCTGGTTGTGAAAAGCGTTCCTGAAGTCTGTCCACCGATCTTCAGAAGATTCTGAAAATGGCCAGCCAGGAACTGTGGCATGCACTTCATCCATTCCTACAAAGCCAGGACGCACCCCTCCTCGAGTGCAGCAGGCAGAACGGCCTACACCCAACACACACTCTGATATGCGAATGTTCAACCCGTTGAATTTCACAGCCTGCTCATGTTGGAACGACATGTAAGAAAGAGAAAGGCACATTAACGATTTTGATGATCCAGGCGGAACAGGAGTATCCTTCTGTGAACTTTGAATGTCAGCCAGTGGCAGCTCATGGTGACAACCTGCCGTTTTGTTGTGGCCTTTTCGAGGAACGGCTCGTTATTTGTCAGTCCGCAGGACTAGGGATGAATAAGCATTCCTGCTTCATGTCCTGGAAAACAGATGCACTGAAAAATTGTCTGCGGGCAGAGGGAACTGGAGGACGTGGCGACTCACATCTCGCGGCCCCACCATGAGTCGGTGGGGACTGAAATGGAGGAGGAGGAGGGACATTGGAGCAGAAGCATTGTTGGTGAAATGTAGTTGGATTTTCTACACAGGTTGAAAAGAAGAGGAGGAGCAGGAGCAGCTTGGAGGAGGTAGATGGAGCATGAGGAAGACGAGGCAGATGACCCGCAAGCACCGTGGCAGTATACAGTGGAGATGGAGGCAGGGAGCCACTCGGAGTCACTTGTGCAGCATGGCCCGCAGCATGCGGGTTTTGCCTGGCTAGTGACGCCGAATAGTTCAGCATCACGAGCAGACGGGGATGAGATTCTCGCTCTCCACCTATTGGACCACTCGCTACTGGTCAAAATGGGAGCCTTTTTCCAAGCTATGAAGAGGGAGGATCAAAACTCAAATACTATAGGCGGGAAATATCCGTAGTCAGTTGGCCGCTGCCTATGTGCGGCATCGTCTCCTCCTCTGACAGGTCTGACAGGGGGGTTCTTCATCGCTCTCGTACTACTGCCGCAGCTGATGGGGAGAAGGTGGGGGGTCGGAGCAGTACACAGTTCCAATCCGCAGCAGCTAAAGTCTGGAGTCACCTGATGAGCAGATTCTTCACAGCTAGGTGAGGAGGCGGCAGTCGACAGCAGAAGCAAGCATGCAGGGAATCGAGAGACCCCTGTAACAAAACAGGTTTGGTGGCCTACTATGGACAGCTCTCTGCCTAAACCAGTTAGAATATCAGCTGCGGCTACTGGACAGCCAAACTGGATGTAGTGGCCGCAACTTGCTGAGTTTGCGTGGAGAATGCTGTACCTGCCAGGCCAGGTCGTGTGGCATCAGAGCGGGTGTTCAGTGCAGCAGGGGGCACATCGTTACCAAGAGAACCCGCTTTTGTCCAGGGGGAAAATGCTGGAACGACTGACCCTTTGTATCAGATGATCAGGCTGTGGAAACGGCCGAGGATTTCACACACCAATAGCCCAGGCGACGGACTATTTCAGCACATGTCGCCTCACCCAAAAACGTGAGATAATGAGTCTGGGTTCAAACTACCTGCTAGCAATATTCTGATGTTTCTTAGCCGCCACATCTGCTGACAGTTTCTCATCTGCCACCAAACCATCTTTACCAGGGACCTGGTATTGCCACCCACCTCACACCTTGTCATTGTGCCACTGTCTGACATCATGCTGCTGCTGTGGCTGCTGACTGTGACCTACACACTGTGTCATTGTGCACTGTCTGACCTCATGCTGCTGGTTTTGTTGGCTGGCACGCCGTCAACCCCTCCCACTCTCTGTCATTGTGCCACTCTGTGGCCTATCCTGTTTTGCCACCTCCCAGAATGTGATTGTGCCTCTGTCTGACCTCATGCTGCTGTGCTGCCGTCGACCTACTCTCTCTGTCATTGTGCCACTCTCTGGCCTACTCCTAGTTTTTGCACCTACAGAAACGTAATTGTGCCCCTGTTGACCACATCTGCTGTGTGGCTGCTGCCGTGATCCTAGACCACTGTGTCAATTGTGCCACTCTGTGCCTCTCCTGTTTTTGCCACTCTAGAATGTGATTGATGCCACTTGTCCGACCTCAAGCTGCTGCTGCCGTGACCTCCACTTCTGTCATTGTCGACACTCTGTGGCCAACTACTCATGTTCTTTGCCACCTCCACGAATGTATTGTGTGCACCACTGTCTGAACCTCATGCTCGCTGCCGCCTCACCTCCACTATCCTGTCATTGTGCCATTTCCTGTGGCCTACTCCTGTTTTTGCCACCTTCCAGAATGTGATTGTGCCACATGTCTGACCTCATGCTGCTGTTGCCATGACATCCACTCTCTGTTAATTGTGCCACATATGTGACCTATCTGTTTTTGCCACCTTCCAGAATGTTCATTGTGGCCACTGTCTGACTCATTGCTGCTGCTGTGTATGCTGCCGTGACCTAGACATGTGTATGTGCGGCTCTGTGCCTACTCCTTTTTTTGCCACCTCAAGGAATGGCATATGTGCCACTGTCTGACATCTGCTGCTGCCACCGTCACCTCCACTCTCTGTTCATTTGTGCCACTCTGTGGACTACTCCTGTATTTTGCATCCTCCAGAATGTGAATTGTTGCCACAGTATGACCTCATGCTGCTGCTGCCGTTGACTCACTCTCTGTCATTGTGCCAACTCTCTGGCTACTCCGTTTTTGCCACCCTCAGAACCTCATTGTGCCCTGTCTGACCTCATGCTGCTGCTGTGGCTGCTGCCCGTGACCTAGACACTGTGTCATTGTGCCACTCTGTGGCCTACTCCTGTTTTTGCCACCTCTAGATGTGATTGTGCCAATGTTGACCTCATGCTGCTGCTGCCGTGACCTCCACTCTCTGTTCATTGTGCCACTCTGTCGGCCTACTCCTGTTTTTGCCACCTCCATGAATGTCATTGTGCCACTGTCTGACCTCATGCTGCATGCCGCCGTCACCTACACTCTCTGTCATTGTGACCATATCTGTGGCCTTAATCCTGTTTTGCACCTCACAGAATGTGATTGTGCCACTGTCTGACTCATGCTGCTGCCTGCCGTTGACCTCCACTCTCTGTCATTGTGACCACTCAGTGGCCTAATACTGTTCTTTCGCCACATACCAGAATGTCAGTTGTGCCACTGTCTGACCTTTGCTGCGCTGCCGCCGTCACTACCACTCTCTGTCATTGTGCCATTCTGGGGCCTACTCCTGTTTTTGCCACACCTCAGAATGTGATTGTGCCACTGTCTGACTCATGCAGCTGTTTGCCATGGGAACCTCCACTCTTCTGTCATTGTGCACTCTGTGGCCTAACTCTGTTTTGCCACTCCAGATGTCATTGTGCCAATATTGACCTCATGCATGCACTCTGCATGCTGTGTCTGCTGCCGTGACCTAGCCACCTGTGTCAAATTGTGCTGGCTCTGTGCTACTCCTGGTTTTTGCCACCTCCAGAATGTCATGTGCCACTGTTCTCTGACCTCATTGATGTGCCACCGTACACTCCACTCTCTCGTCATCTGTGCCACTCTGTGTCCTACTTCCTGTTTTTGCCCCTCCAGATGTTGAATGTGCACACTGTCTGACCTCATGGCTGCTGTTGCCAGACCTCCACTCTCTGTCATTGTGCACTCTGTGGCCTTACTTCCTGTTTTTGCCAACCTCCAGAATGTCATTGTGCCTACTGTCTGACTCATGCTGCTGCACGCCGTCACCTTCCACTCTCTGTCATTGTGCCATCTGTGGCCCCACTCCTTTTTTGCCCCTCCAGAATGTCATTGTGCCAACTGTCTGGACCTTCATGCTGCTGTTGCCATGACACTCACACTCTCTGTCATTGGACCACTCTATGGCCTACTCCAGTTTTTGCCACCTCCAGATGTCATTGTGCCCACTGTTGACCATCATGCTGCTGCCGCCCTCACCTCCACTCTCTGGTCAGATTTGTGCCACTCTGTGGCAGACTCCTGTTTTGCCACCTCCAGAATGTGATTGTGCCACTGTCTGACCCACTGCTGCTGTTGCAATGTACTCCACTCTCTGTTCATTGTGCACTCTGTGGCCCCACTCCTCTTTTGCCACCCTACCTGAATGTCATTGTGCACTGTTGACCTCATGCTGCTGTTGCATGACCTCCACTCTCTGGTCATTGCTGCCACTCTGATGGCCCTACTTCCAGTTTTGCCACCTCCAGATGTCATTGTTCCACTGTTTCTGGACCTCATGCTGCTGCCACGTTCACCTCCACTCTCTGTCAAATTGTCCCCCCACCACACTGCCACTCTGGGTGGCCTGACTCCTGTTTTTGCCACCCTACAGAATGTGATTGTGCCACTGTCTGACCCTATGCTGCTGTGGCCATGACCACCACTTTGTCATTGTGCACCACTCTTTGGCCTAATCCTGTTTTTGCCCACCTCAAGAATGTCATTGATGCCACATGTCTACCTTCACTGCTGCTGGCCAGCAGTCACCTCCACTCTCTGCTTTGTGCCACCATGTGGCCCAATCCTCTTTTCTGCCACTCACTCAGTATGCATTGTGCCACTGTCTGCCTAATGCTGATGTTGCCATAGACTCCACTCTCTGTTCATTGGTGCACACTTGTGGCCTACTCAGTTTTTGCACACCTCAAGAATGTAATTTTGTGCCACTGTCTGTACTACTGATGCTGCCGCCGTCACCTCCACACTCTGTCACTAATGTTGCCACGCTGAGCTCTCAGCTTGTTTTTTCCAGCTTTAGCTGCATGACTATATCAGGCAACCTTCCCGCTTCTGTTTTTTGGTACGTTTTTCACCTCTTAAGTGTCAGGGAATTTTATAGTGATGCGATTCTGAAGAGCGGCTCGGGCAGTCATGTGAGTGTATTACTATTACAACAACATTGTATGAGACCCAACCAAATCCCTCTGAATTTGTAAGCATGGCACAAAGTTCTACAGCACACTTTGAGGCTTGTAGCCTGGAAAATAGCTGTTTTTTAACATGATTCGTCCTGAAGTAATTCGGAAACGCAGTTTTTTTTCGGGAAATTCGGCGAAATATGAGGGCGAACCGAATTTCGAGGAAATTCGCCCATCTCTAGTGGAGAGTGCAGTCATATGTTGACTTTTTGTGGAACTTTCTCCCGTCTCCTATTGCATCTCTGGAGCCAGCCACAGTGGATCTTGGGGTTCTTCTTTACTCCTTCACAAGGCTCTTCTCCCACGATTGCTTAGTTTGGCTGGCCAGCCAGGTTGAGGAAGAGTTGTTATTTTCCCATAAAATATTGTTCATTTTATATACACATCGGTACAACTTCGGGAGTGTTATCATTTGATTTCGGCCATGTACAGTTTTATTATGGGTTTTCTATGCAAATCTTATAATTAAAATTGTACAGATGGCCGAAAATTCAAATGATAACACTCTTAAGTTGTACCGATGTGTATATAAATGAACATTATTTTATTTCTTTATTTTCGTTACCACAATATTTAGTGTTCATTGGCTAAAAAAATTAAAAGAAATATAAATTAACTAATTTTACTTCATTTTTTATTAGTTAGTATTTTTCGTTACCCCTATATTATTGTTCATTGTCTATACACATCGGTACAACTTAATGAGTGTTATCATTTGATTTCTGCCATGTCAGTTTTATTATAGATGCTTAGAAAAAACCCATAATAGTGTCGCTCGCTCCTCCCTTGTCCAAATAACCGTCGCCTCTTAAACTTAGCCCAATCGCAAAACAGAGCTCGCTCTGCATTTCTTTTCCATAGAACTCTATGAGAAGGTAGCTCACCGCTAATTGGCTAAGCTGACGAGCGACCTCTCTTCCCCTCAACCAATCACAGTACTAGAATATTTCCAAAGATAGTAATGAAGAGTGAAGAAAATCAGGGTTACCTTTTAGAGGCTGTGTATATTATTTGATGGTGAGCTTTCGAGAGAACTAGATCCCTTCTTCAGACATGTTTGACTATAACAAGAAATTGCAAAAATTCACAGGCTTTTTATACACACAAGGAATGGACCTTCAAAGGATCTTAGAATTCTTAAATACACAACTGAAATATAATAAGCAAACAAGTCATTTACAACAGGTCAAACAATTAATATCATGGAAATTGCTGTAGGCATGAAAGTTGGTGTCAGTAAATCTGCCGATCTTATCTCCATACTGTCATGCGTACAGTTTCCAGATAGTTAATTGTTGACCTGTTGTAAATTGACTTGTTTGCTAATATTGCATTTTGTTATGGTTAGAATTCTAAGATTCCTTTGACGGTCCAATGTCTTTGTGTGTATAAAAAGCTGTGGAATTTTTTCAATTTCTGTGTTATATCATCATGTCTGAAGAAGGAGCTAGTTCTCTCTGAAAGACTCACAATCAAATGCTAGTAACTCAGTTTGCCTCTAAAAGGTATAGCCTGATCTTCTTCACTCGTCTACTACTTTATATGCTGAACACGTACCAACATTATACTACTACCAAAGATGTAATTAATTTTAGGGAGCACCTTCTATAGCGCCCTTCTTGCTCCGCACTCAAAATAGACACATACATATGATTGGGGATTTCATATCTTCCCCCCCCCCCTCGTCCCCCCCCCCCCCTTTCCTTCCCCCCCGCCCCCACCCCACCCCTTTTATCCCCCCCCCCCCCCCCCCCGTTTCCCCCCCTATCCCCACCCCCGCCCCCCTGCTGGGCTCAAAAAATCAGATCTTTTCACTCCTTTTTTACGGTATTTTGGAAACTGTCCCCGCCTTTTGCATGTTGATTGGTCATAATTCTCCCATAGCTTATAATGGTTCACTGTCGTCACTATTCTGATTGGTTGGTTTCTGACGACCATTGAGAAGAGCTTACAGGAATCTGAATTATCTGTATTTCTCCAGGCAATTTATAATATCCCAATTCCTGATGTATCACCAGTCTCCGGCAACAAAGCGTTGTTAGGATTTGATTGATTTATGATTTGAGAAGGTTTGGCTCTTTTCAGCTATATTTTACACCTGAATTTAATGTTTTTTTAATCATAATCCATGCGCACGGCGACGAGATTTCATTTGCCCGATCTCTACATTGACTACAATGGGACAAGTAGCTCGCGCCTCTGATTGGCCGATATAGCAAGACCCACGCTTAGCTCAACCAATCCGCTCCTTTTCCTGGCTTTTAATGTATTTTGAACTGTTCCCGCCTTTGCATGTGATTGGTCCATACTTATCCATAGGTTATAATGTTTCACTGCGCTCCTATTATGATTGGCTGGTTTATGCCAAAACCAATGAGAAGTAGCTTACAGAATTTGACTTTTACTGTAATTTTCCAGGCAATTTCGATTACTCCCAATTACGATGTTGCGCAGGTCACGGCGACGAACGCGTTGTTGGGATTGTATTTGCTGTATGGTTATAGAAGGTTTTAGCTCTTTTACAGAGGAATGTTTTACCATTAAGAATAAACTATTTATTTACTAAACTCCATTGCCTCATGGCGCTGAAATTTCAGTGCCGCCCGCGATCTGTCCATAGACTTACAATCGGAGAAAAGTAGCTCGCGCTGCTGATGGCCGGGTGGCCAAGGCCCCCGCTAGCTAACCAATCAGCTCTTTTCTCGCCTTTATACTCTATTTTGAACTATCCGCCTTGGAATTTGATTGGTCATACTTCTCACAATAAGGTTTAAGGGGTCACCTGGTCCGCTTCCTATTCTGTTGGCTTTTTTCTGCTGACAATGAGAACCGCTTAAGGAATTTGGAATTACTGTATTCCAAGCAATTTCCAAGATCTAATTCCTGGATGTAGCGCCGTTCTATATTTTTGGAAACTTGTTTTTCTTTGTTTTGTTTTTGTTTAGTAAGGTTTGAGATCTTTTTCTGATAATGTTTACACCTAATAAAAATTTTTTCTTTTGGAATCATACTCCATGCCTCACGAGTGGAGAGCCGAGATGTATTTTTTTGCGGGTCTGTTCCTATATGTTTCCTCTCATGGTTACGTTCTCGCTTCACTTAGCCTCTCGGCTCATTTATAGACCAACTTGCAACTAGCGTCTGCTGTCGGAGCTGGCGTGCGCGCTTGCTAATTGCGGCGCACTTTGCCCGAGCCGCGATCATGCATGCCTTGGAGTTTGAATGTGCCGCGTCCCGACCCAGAACGCCCACACCGCACCCATTACACGCTCTTCATGTAGGCGCATCCGAACGAAAAGTGGCGAAGGACTGCGCCTTAACATCGCATCCATTGAGTGCCGGACAGGGGATTCGGATCGGTGAGCCGCAGTTTTCGCCAGAAAACAGGTGCAACTCCCGATCATACATGTCTCCTAGCAAAGAAAATTACGGTTAGAGTCACAGTTAGAGTCCCCTTTTGTACCTGCAAAAAAATGGTTCTTAGTCGTGCCAACTTATTGACATCAAGTGTCATACAATTCAAAATGATGTGATGTTGAAAAACTGAGTCCTTTAGACAATACTGAAATTTGATTGTCTGATAGAATTTGGCTGGACAGATTGATGACAGGGCTCAGTTCCTTTTCAATTGTCAAAGATTCCAAGGGATCATTTTGGAGTTTCTTTGTTCCTCCCTGCCCTCCTCTTATGTTTTTTGATCCATTTCTGTTAGATCTTTGTGTCCAGTGACCAAATCATAGGCAGTGTCTTGTGGGACTGAGCTATCCTATTGTCTCACATTGATGGATTTTGAACTAATGGAGCTATTATCCAAAATATTCCCAGATACAACAGAAGAATTGTTAAAAGAAGTGTCCACCTCTGAGAAGCTGACATGTCAGGCTTGAGATCTGTTGCCCCTTTGATAATTGTCGCTTCTCAAAATGGATTGGGGTATGTGAGTATTACGTGCTCTCCGCCACAAGTACACTTCATTCTGCTTGTACTCACGAGTATCTCTAGAAAACTTTAGTTTTTTCATAGCAATAATATAAATTTTCCAACTTTTCAATGTTATCTTGCGTTTTGGTCATGGGCATAGCATAAGAAGGATCAACTTGATGTGTATCAACCACTGTATGTGCTTTCTGCACTTTTAATTTCATGTGCTGTAAGGAATTCTTTTCGTATTCCACAATTAATTGAATAAGTTGTTTTGAACACTGTGTTAATATGTTATTCTACTGTTTAACAAAGACGTCGGAATAAATTGTTGTAGCAATTTTCTTAATGCGGAGACCCTTGGGAATCATGTTTTTCTCCATATTGGTATTTAGAGTTGTGAGGTCCCATTATGTGTTGATCTCCTTACGAGAAAGGATTTCCAAATTATGAAATAACACTTTTAAATCCTGTGTGAAGTTCATTTGGGGGGGATGTCAGTTCTTTCATGTTTTGTGGCATTCAGAAGGTAACAAGTTCAGGGAGGGGTGGGGATTCACATTATAAGCTCCTTATCAGGGGCGGAACTACTGGGGTAGCAGACATAGCAGCTGGCACGGGACCTGCGCCATTAGGGGGCCTCGCCAGGCCCCCTAGACTCAGGTCTCAGGCTTTGTAGCAGCAGCTACTTCATCTGCTTCCCTGGCAGTGTTCCCCAGATGCCTGTCTCTCACGGCTCTCCAGTCTACACTTATTCAAACACTGCGGGGGAAGATGGGATTGGGGGGGCCTGGTTGTCACAGCACCTCTTCACCCCTGACTCCTGAGACTCGGTGGCTGCAAGAGTGGTGGTGACAAGCCTATATGGCCCCTATAGATTACCGTAAACCCTGCCTGCCTATATGACCCCTATAGATTACCGTAAGCCCTGCCTGCCTATATGGCCCCTATAGACTGCCCAAAGCCCTGCCAGCCTATATGGCCTCTATAGATTACCTTAAGTCCTGCCTGTCTATATGGCCCCTATGGATTACCCTAACCCTGCCTGCCTATATGGCTCCTATAGATTACCCTAAACCCTGCCTGCCTATATGGCCTCTATAGATCACCCTAAACCCAGCCTTCTTAAATGGGACCCCTATAGATTATTATATATAAATATATATATATATATCTACCAAAACCCTGCCTTCCTACCTATATGGCCCCTATACCCTGCCTGCCTATCTATATGGGGCCCTATAGCTAACTAAACCCTGCTTGACTGCCTATATGGGGTCCTACAGCTACCTAAACCCAGCCTTATTATATGGGGACCTTATTGCCTACCTAAACCTTGCCTATCTGGGGGCCCCTATAGCCATTCTAAACCCTGCCTGCCTAAATGGACCCCATATAGCCTGGGGGGCAGGGAGTCAGGTGCTGGAAAAGTGAGGATTCTGAGATATTTGTGTCTAAATCTGCAGGGACGAGTGGTGGCCGGGAGAAGTGATCATGACGGTCTGGACCAGATGCAGAACAAAAGGGAAAGTGAACAACTTGTCAGAAAAACGTCACAAGATTAACGATATAGTGGAAGGGATCCATAGCACGGTTTAGATTTTTGCAGATGCAGGTTATGCAGGGTAGTGCAATCTATGGAAGATGCTCATAAATTGCAAGCAGACCTGGACACACTGAGCGCTTTGGCATCCACTTGGCAAATGGGGTTCAATGTGGATAAATGTAAGGTTCTGCATCTGGGTAGAAATAATCTACAAGCATCATATATCCTAGAGGGAGAAAAACTTGGAGAATCGCTTGTTGAGAAAGATCTGGACGTTCTTATAGATCATAGATAGTGATGAGCGATTACGTCGACTATCGTCATCGGGTCGATAGTCGATATCGGCAATTATCAAGACGATTTCCGATAGTCGATAGTAGATTAACGCCGATGACCATTAAAGTCTATGGGAGAGGAAAAAACACCCCTTCATTCTTACACCCAAACAGGGCTGGAGAAGTGGAATTAACATCCACAAAAAGTCAAATGGATATGTGCTAAATCTTAGGCAACACACTTAGGTTATAAAAGTCACAGAAAAAAAGTCACATACCATTCACTATCCCTGTTTGTACAAAACCTGACCCTTAAACCTGCATGACCCAAAAAATTAAAAAGGGCCTGAAGGCAGTATGAATTGAACAATCATTTTACTTGAACTGGACATTGAATATCCCTGTCCTGGAATGCAGCATGAGCCTCAAACCGGCATGACCCCAGATTAAAAAGTGCCGGAAAAAGTAGTCTTTCAACCACCATTTTAGTTTTAACTGGACATTGTCTATACCTGTTCTGAAAACCCCAGTATGACCATTTTAAACCTGTCTGACCCACAGATTAAAAAGTGCTGGGAAAAAAGGAGTCTTTGAACCACCATTTTAGTTGAACTGGACATTGACTATACCTGTCCCGGGCCACAGCATGGAGCCCCAAACCTGCATGACCCCCAGATTTAGTGCCGGAAAAAAAAAGGAGTCTTTCAACCACCATTTTAGTTTCATTGGACATAGACTATCCCTGTCTGGGCCACAGCATGAGCCCCAAACCTCATGACCCCCAGATTAAAAAGTGCCGGAAAAAAAGGAGTCTTTCAACCACCATTTTAGTTTCACTGGACATAGATTATCCCTGTCCTGGGCCAAGCATGAGCCCCAAACCTGCAGACCCCCCCCGATTTAAAAAGTGCCGGAAAAAAGGAGTCTTTGAACCACCATTTTAGTTGAACTGGACTTGACTATCTCTGTCCTGGGCCACAGCATAAGCCCCAAACCTGCATGTCCCCAGATTTTAAAAGTGCTGGGAAAAAGGAGTCTTTGAACCACCATTTTAGTTTAACTGGACATAGACTATCCCTGTCCTGGGCCACAGCATGAGCCCCAAACCTGCATGACCCCCAGATTAAAAAGTGCCGGAAAAAGGAGTGTTTGAACCACCATTTTAGTTTCATTGGACATAGACTATCCCTGTCCTGAGCCACAGCATGACCCCAAAACTGCATGACCCCCAGATTAAAAAGTGTCGGAAAAAGGAGTCTTTCAACCACCATTTTAGTTTAACTGGACATTGACTATATCTGTTTCCTGGGCCACAGCATGAGCCCCAAACCTGTCTGACCCCCAGATTAAAAAGTGCCGGAAAAAGGAGTCTTTGAACCACTATTTTAGTTGAACTGGACATTAACTATACCTGTCCTGGGTAACCTACATCTGTTCAAGTCTTCCTGTACCTCCCTTGTACAATTCAGAGGAATATTTGTATCAGCTATTTTGTACATGCAAGTTTTTTAGTATTTTAATTCTAGAAAACACATTTTTAAAATAGGATGGAATCCTACCACGTCTGTTTCTCTTTTTTTTTTAATTATGTTAAATGGGTTGTCTCACTACAGGAATTGCTAGCTACGTTAAAGATCTTGCAAAAACAAGTCATTTTGCAATATGTGTCCAGTAACAGTGTCCTACCTATTCCTGCAAAAGTCTAATAACGAAAAATCCTCCGATCCTTCTTCAGTGTAAAATAGAAATTACTTTATTTTCATATTATTTAAAATTCATAGCGGATAGCTAAACTGCTAACGCGTTTCGGGACCTTATGCCCTTACTCATAGCATATGTACAAAACGACAAAAACTTTACTTATATACAAAAACACATATAGTCACATGATCACATACGTCATACTATACATCAAAGAATTTATTTTAAGATTAAAAACTAAAAGCAAAAAAGATTAAATACACTATGTCTCGTCAATAATAATATAATAAATAATTTTTATAATTTAATCCAAATGGTATTCTTGAGTTCAATTTGAAAATCCAGCTGGCTTCGCATTTTAGCAGACGTTTGGGATTGCCTCCTCTCAAATCTGGTTTTATACGCTCTATGCCAAAGAAAGAAAAATGGGAAACATCACCATCATGTACAGATTGAAAATGCCTAGAGAGATATTTACATAATTTGTGTTTTTGCTATGTAAAATGTGTTCGTATATTCTTCTTTTAAGTGGTCTGCTAGTGCAGCCTACATAGATGAGGTTACAACTATTGCATTTAATAGCATAAACAACTGCTTCAGTGTTGCAATTTATGAAGCTTTTTATTTTGTAAGTAGTGTTACTATGTGGAGCTGAGAATTCTTTGATGCAGTCCATGTAATGACATGCAACGTGTACCCCTACATTTAAAATTGCCCTTCATAGACAGCCAACTCTCACAGTCTGAGTTTTCCACAAACAAACTCGGAGCTAGGCTTGCAGCCAATGGTCTGCCGCGTCTAGGTACATATTTAACTCCTTCTTTCAAGATTTTAGCAACAGTATCGTCTTGTGATAGGATGGGTACATTTTTCTGAATTAGATTAACAATCTTTTTATACTGATTACTGTATGTGGTAACGAAAGTGAGTGAATTGGAAGATGCATTCCCATTTTTGTTTTTATTTTTTCGTTGACTGTTCAATAGATCTTCTCTGTCTCTCATAAGTGCTATAGCTCTGCCCCTATCGATACTCCATTGGGGATATTGTCTGTCTTTTAGGCGTTTTTCAATAGTTTTACATTGTTCCCTAAATAAGTCATCATCCGAGCATAGTCTTCTAGCCCGTATGAATTCCCCCACCGGGATCGCACGCATGGTGTGAACAGGATGATTACTCTTTGCGTGTAATATCGTATTGCCTGCTGTTTTTTTTCTAAAAAGTGAAGTGCAGACTCTATTGTTCCTGATAAAAAGATTAATATCCAAAAATTTTATGTTGTTTCTGTTAATCTCATACGTAAACTTCAGATTATATTGGTTTTCGTTTATAAAAGAAACAAAATTTCCAATATCAGATTCTTTTCTTGAATAAGGCGTTCCAAAGAGCCAGGGTGGAGCCAGGGTGGAGGCTTTTGATAACTTCTAATACACTATGGAGAAAGAATTACGAGAACTTCAAGAACAGTGCAAACATAACACTCAATCTTATAATCTTACGGTTAGTCAAAACACAGCTTTGGAACGCCTTATTCAAGAAAAGGATGTAGTCATCAAAATGGCGGATAAGGGGGGCAAAGTGGTTATAATGGATCATTTTAAATATAGGGATTCAGCCATGGAAATATTGAACAATCAAGAAGTATATATTAAACTTGGAAAGGACCCAACAAAGGAATTCAGGGAAATCCTATCAGATATATTAAAAGAAGGGGTCAACAAAGGTATACTTGATGAGAAACAATATAAATATTTATTAATAGAAAATCCTATAGTACCAATTTTCCATGGCTTACCGAAGATTCATAAATCCATCACAAATCCCCCTTTAAGACCTATAATTGCGGGCATAGGATCGTTGAATGAACGAATTTGTGCCTGGGTGGACGACTTGTTGCAGCCTTTGGTCACATGTACACCCAGTTACATCAAAGATAGCACCCAAGTACTGAACACATTTAACATTTTTTTCTGGTGTGAGAATTTTTCTTGGGTTACTTGTGATGTAAATACTTTATATTCATCGATACCACACACGTTAGCATTAACAGCTTTGGCACATCATTTGTATAATACCAGCTCTTATACTGAGGAACTGATAGAATACATATTAGTGGTGGTGGAATATTTGTTAAAACACAATTATTTCTTTTTTAATGGTGTATATTACCTCCAGACACAGGGTGCCCCCATGGGAGCTAAGTTTTCCCCATCACTTGCGAATTTATACATGGCGTGGTGGGAGGAAGAATATATTTTTTCTTCTAACAACCCGTATTTCTGCAATATTGAATTTTATGGGCGTTTCATAGACGATATGCGGTTGGTATGGAATGGCAAAGAATCTGATATTGGAAATTTTGTTTCTTTTATAAACGAAAACCAATAAATCTAAGTTTACTAGAGTTTTAACAAAAAACATAAAATTTTTTTGGATATTAATCTTTTTATGGGAACAATAGAGTTTTCACTTCCTTTTTAAAAAAAAACAGCGGGGCAAACGTATTAACACCAAAGAGTAATCAACCGTTCACACCATGCGTGCGACCCTTTGGGGGGAATTCATACGGGCAGAAGACTATGCTCGATGATACTTATTTGGGGAACAATGAAAAACTATAAAAAACGCCTAAAAGAAGACAATATCCCCAATGGTTTTATCGATAGGGGCAGAGCAAAAGCACTATAAAGACGGGAAGATCATTGAACATAAAAAAAAAAAAAAAAAAAAAGGGGGAATGCATCTTCCAAATCACTCATTTCGTTACCACATACAGAAAATCAGTATAAAAAATTGTTAATCAATTCAGAAAAATTTACCCATCCATCACAAGACGATACGTTCAAAAATTTTGAAAGAAGGGGTTTTTAAATAGTACCTAACGCGGCAGACCATTGGCTGCGCTTGCTCCGATTTTTTTGGGAAAACCAACTGTGAGTGTTGGCTTTTATGAAGGGCAATTTTAAATTTAGGGAACTTTTGCAGCCTTTTCATTACATGGGACTGCACAAAGAATTCCAGCTCCACAAGAACACTTTTAAAACAAAAAAAAAAGCTTCAAAAATTTTCAACACTGAAGCAGTTTTTTATGCTATTAAATGCAATATTGTAACCTCATCTATGTAGGCTGCACGCAGACCACTTAAAAAGAAAATATACAACAAAATTTTTTTATAGCAAAAACACAAAAAAATGTAAATATCTCTCTAAAGGGATTTTTTAACTGTACTAGGGGATTTTCCCCCTTTTTCTTTCTTTGGCATGACGTAAAACCAGATTTTTAAAGGAGGGAATCCCAAACAACGTCAGTAAAATGAAAGATGGGGATTTTAAATTAAAAAAAAAATAAAATTGGTTAAATTTTAAAAATGATTTATTAATTAAAAATTGCGGAAAGGTAAATCTTTTTTGTTTTTTGGTTTTTTTAACTTAAAATAAATTTTTTAAAGAAAATAGATGTATTATAAAGTAAAATAGTTTATTTAAAAATAAAGTTTTTTTTAGTTTGTACAATGCTATGAGTAAGGGGCATAAGGTCCCCCGAAACGCGGGTTAACCCATTTAGCATCCCATAAATTTTTAAAAATAAAAAAAAATAATTTTTTATTTTTTTACTGAAAAAGGGCGGGGATTTTTCGTTATTAACTTTTTCATTCAAACCCCTTGAATCCTGGGTTTTTTCCTTGGGTCCTACCAGGAAAGCCATTTGATGACGCCCAGAATTTATTTTGGACATTTCGGGGAAACCCACGGGGAACTTTTGTCTTCACATTTTCCTACCTATTTCCCTTTTTTGACAGTACCATCACCTTGAGCCACTCTTTACAATTGTGAAGAACAAAGTATTTTAAAAAAACCCCAATTTTTTACAATGGACCGTATCTAGCACATTTCACAGCAAAATGCCCCCAAAATTCAAAACATACCCCGACCATTTGGACAATTGTAAGAACAAATGTCTTTAGAAACCACATTTTTTTAAAAATAGGACCCCTTTGCACTGCTTTCACAGCAATATGCCCCCAAAAATTCCAAAACAAGTCCCTTTAGACACTTTTGACAATTGTGAAGAACAAATGTTGTTAGGCCACATTTTTTTAGCATAGGACCTGTATATTGCTCATTTCAAAGCAAAATACTCCAAAAATAATGACCTCACCCCTGTTTAAAAATTGTGAGGGAAAATGCCACTTTGAAACCACATTTTCTGTTCCCAAAAGGGCCATATTTTAGCTGTATCTCACAGCCCAGCCCCCAAAACCATTTACAAGCTAAAATTAAAAAAATGAGTAAATGGAATACGGTTTTTGTCATGAAACCTTGGGGTCTTTTACAGCTCCACACCGCAAAACCAGAAAAATGATCTTTTTGGGGAATGAGAATAAAAAATTTCAGAAAAAATATCATTTTAAAAAAAATTTTCAAGAGGACCATTTTTTGTTTTGAAGAGGAATGTTAAATAACCGGCAAAAAATCGGGGACCTCCAATTGAGGGCCCCAAAACCCTCAGATATCCATGCCTGATTCATCTTGATGAAAAGCCCAAACTTTCCACATTATCTGTGGAAAGGGCCGGTTTCCTTTTTGTCTGTAATGACCCTCCAGCGGGGTTTAAAAGGTCCGCTCAGATTTTATCGGGCGTTTGGGCGGGAAAACATCTTTCAGGGGCGTGGTGAGCGAGCTGGGGCCTTTCATCCATTTTGGAAACCCAAATTAAATTTGGGGGTCCAAAACCCAAAACCAAAAAACCAATGTTTTTGAAAAAGCAGATAGCCCGGGTTAAAACCAGGGAATCCAAGCGGTCCATGTGTTTTTTATTTCCCCCTCTTTACATGTTTTTGGGTGGGGTGGTAAATAAAAATTCCCCAGAGGTCACCCATTAGGCCCCTCCAACTTTTTGCCTGCTGCTGCCCCCCTACAGCAAATTTTGAAACTCACTGCTGCCCAACGTCCGGGGCCTTTTTGTTTCCCCCGTGACATTTGAAAGAACATGAACAGCCCGCAACGATGTCCCAGTTGATCAATCGGGCAAGGTCTCCAATTTCCTGCATTTACTCTCTTTTTGGGTTTGGGGGGAAAGGAAAATATTTGAAATTTGTTTTGAAACCGGGGACCCCCGGGAGGGGGGCCTTCCAAAAGTTTTTTTCTTTTTAAAGGCCCAAAAATTTGCGAGGATAAATTTGGAGGAAATGAGCACCCAAAGCATTTCATGTGAGGATGGAGCCTTGTTTTCCCCAAGCCCTAAGGTCGAGGGCCCAGCAAACTAAACTTCTCATCTTCCCTCCTCCGCCTAAAATTCCGCCCCAAACCTCTTTTCCAAGGCGGGGCCCCCGGAAACCCGCCTGTGCTAAAAAACCCTTCCTCCCCCCGCCCCCCTCCGGCAAAAAGTTTCAAACACAGCCCGGGACTTGCCTCAGAAAAAAAACCCGGGAAAAGCTAATCCCGCCCCCTTGCATTACCCCGGACCCTAACCACTGCCAAATTTGAAGCCCGAAAAAAAATTGTGAAACGTGGGGGCCTTGAAAAATTTCGAGGGAGAGAAAGGCTCCTTGTCCCATCTGTGCCGTCTCCCCCTCCGTCGCGGGGGGACCAATTTTCATAGTTTTCCCGCGATTAATTCCAAAACAAAATCACCAAAATGCTAAAGCGACAAGGGAAAAGGGTCCCACTGACCTTTTTGGGGGGCCCTTTTTTCAAAACTGGCAAGGAGGTTTCAAAAGCTTTTTTCCCCCTCCCTCCATTTTTTCAAAAATTTTTCTTTATTTTTAAATAGTTTGTAAGGCAAAAAAAAGACAAGTCGCCCACCCTAGTTCAGCCGTTTGTGCTAAGGTTTTTATCCAAGGAAAGGGAAAAAAACCCCCCAAAGAGTAGAAGCCAATTGTCCCCATTTTAGGGAAAAATTCCTTCCTGGCTCCAATCGGCAATCAGAAAAAAAACCCCGGGTCAATGACCCCTCTCCTGAATCCAAAACAAAAAAAACTTGTAATTAAAAAAACCCCAAAATGCATCCAAACCCTTTTTAACTCGTTTTTTGGGTTCACCATACCCCGTTTTCCCCCTGGCCCGAGAATTTCCCAAATCCCCACTGCTCTTACAGTAAAAAAAACCCTTTCTTTGTTTTAAAGTTTAAAAATTTCGTTCCCAACAAGACGTAAAGGAAAAGCCCCCCTTTTTTCTAGATACAGCCCTTGTAAAAAATAAATCTTTGGGGGAGATCTCTATATTGGAAACCCTTTTATGTATTTAAAACCCTATTTTTAAGTCCCCCCCCCAAAGCCACCCTTTTCCCCTAAAAATAAAAAAACCCTAATCTTGCCAAACTTTCTGGTACTGTATTTCCCCCCCAGTCCTTTTTTTTAATTTTTTTTTGCCCCGCCTTTGTACCCCGTTTTAAAACTCTACAAAGTCCCTTTTTTGTGCACTGGGGCCCAAAACTGACACCCCTTTTTCCATGTGTTGGGGGCCCAACCATTTACTTGGGAAAATGGGAGAATAAAGTTCTCATCATGGGCATCTATTCCCCCCTTTTTAAAGCACCCCCTGATCCCATTTGCTTTGGGTTTTGCTGGGCCCGACACTGGCTGCTACAAATTAAAGTTTAAATGTTCCCCCCAGATTCCCAAATCCCTTTTCCATGTCACTTTTTACCCAGTGGTTTTTTTTTTCCATTTTAAAAATTAATCCCTGTAAAGGATTTCCCCCTTTTCCCCCTGTGCATAACCTTTTCATTTTTAGTGTTAAAAACCCCATCCCCCATTTCCCCGCCCCGGGCCCCCAAATTAACCAAAACCCTTTTAAAAAAACCCTATTAAACCTCTTTTTGTGTTGATTACTTTTTTAGAGGGTTAGAAACGTCCCGGGAAAGATCGATATTTTACCCGTGTAATTTCCCCCGTGTAAGAACATTAAACGGAAAAAAGGGTTTAAAAAGGAAAAGGGGCCCAAAAACCCGACCCTTTTGGTACCCCCCCAAATAAAAGGGGATTTCCCGTCCTGAGTATGTACCGTTTAAAAACTACCCTTTGTTTTTTTTAAACAGTGATCCAGTTAACCTTAAACCCCCTTGCACAAAATTTTCCCCCCCCAACCCCAAACATTCCATTTTTTTTTAAACCCAAACCCTTTTTTGTGGAAACCCTATCAAATGGGTTTTTTGAAAAATTTTAGATATTTTGACATCCCGTTCCCCACCCCCCCATCCATCTTTTCACTGACCTTCCCATAGGGGCTTTTGGGAAAAGTCCGAAAAGGACCGATCCTTCCCGAACCCATGCGGAAAGGCGTTTTTACATTTATTTTCAGTGAATACTCCAGGATAGCATCCTGAGAAAACCTTCAAACATTTTTACCTACAACAAGGTTTTTAAACTTTTCTGGGGCCATAGTTTTCCCGGATCACTTTTTTAAGACCCCTTTTTTTTAAAAATTTGGGGACCACAATTTTGCTATGCCGGGAAAACCTTTGGGACATACTCCCCCCCTTTTTTAGACAGTCCATGAATAAATTTAAAATAGGGCCTAACTATGACTCAACCCCTTTTTCTCTCCCTTTGGAAACCCTTTGGGGGGGATTTCCCCTCGGGGCCTGGGGGGTTTGTTTTAAATTTAAAACTTCCTAAAACGAGCGCACTTCTTCCCTTGGGGGAGACAAAAACTTTTTAAGTTTGGAGTTTTTCCCCCATCTCCTGTTTTTAACAGGAAGGCATTTCCCCGCCCCGGTAAATACAGTTAAAAAAAGTGTTTTAAAAAACGTTTGCTTTTTCTCATCGCCCTTTTACTGCTCCCCTCAGAATTTTTTTAAAAAAACCAACAATTTTTTCCCTTTTTAAAACTTTTTAAAAATTAAATAGAATTTAAAAAAAAATTTTGGGGGTTTGTTTTTACTTTCCCAAAGCAAATGTCTTTCCCTTTTCCACTTTTGGGTTCCTTTTTTCCTTAATTTTTTTCACACTTTTTTTTTTTTCCCTATAACTTCTTATTTCCTCTTCCCGCCCTCCCGTTTTAGTAAGGGGAAACACTTTCTTTTTGTTTTTTTTTTTCCTCTTTTTCAAACCCCGTTGGGCCACATTGGATTTTTTCCGTTTCTAATTTTTTTTTTTACCATAAGGGATTAACCCTCACAGGGTACCTAGGATGTTTTTTAAAAAAAATCCCATTTTTTAAATTAAAGTTTTTTCCCAAAATTTTAAACACTTTGCCCCCAATCAATTTTTTTTTTAAAGGGCCTCCCTAACCCAGAAAAAAATTTTTTTACCCTTTCCAAAAAATTCCCATTGTTTTTTGGCCCCTTTGGGAAAAAAAACTCTTTTTGAAGGAAAAAAAGGGAAAATTTTTTAATTATAAAAGGGTCACTAGTCCCTGGGTGCCCCCTCAACCTAAAACCTTTGTTATTTCTGTCGGGGAAAAATTAGTTAATTTTAAGGTCTAAAAAGGGGGCCTTTCCTCTAGGGGGCCCCCAAATTTCCAGGGGGAAAACCAACCGCTGTTTTGGCGGGGGCCCATGTTTCACTTTTTACTGCTTTAATGGCATTGCGCTGCTGCCGGCCAATCGCGGAGAAATGTGGAGGGGGGAAAATTCCACCCATGTTCCACGTCAACAATGAGAGGGTTTTTGCCCGGTTGGGGGGGCCCCGAGCGGGACGCTGAAACGCAGCCGGGCGGGAAAAAAAGGCGGGGTTTGAAGGGCGGAAGTGCGAACCCCAAAAACCTCGGCCTTCCTCGGGCAGGCGTCCAAACCCGGAAGCGCTTTAAAATTTCGGGACGACGGGTTCATGACATGTGCCGGGAAAGGGGAAACGCTCCAGCCTACCGATTTTTTTAGGGGCGGCCACAGTTTTCAAACCATTATCGCACACCACCTTTGGCCGGGGCCAAAAGGGTTTTTTGTCACCCACCCAGCGCCCGGTTTCTCGTTGGGGAAAGAGCCTTTCCACGGGCCCCCTGCCTGGGGTTGGGGAAACGGTCCCCCAAAGAAAAATTCTTTTCCCAACGGGGGCCTGGTTTCTTTTTGGGGCATTTTATGCCACCAAAGGACATTGGGGAAAAAGCCCTGAAAACCACCCTGGGGGTTTTTGGAAGGCGTCCCCGTCAGCCTGAGAGCCCCGTCACCACCAAAGAAAATCCACCCATCACCCAGTGAGCTGTCACAGAGATATAGCCCCTTTTGGCCGTCTTACTAGTCCATGTGCCCGGTGGCCCAGATGGATTTTTTCCCGGAAACAAAAGCAGACAACGCGCTTAAAATTTTTTAAAATGACACGGGGGCTGGCCAGGGCGGGGAAAGGCTTTTTCTGGCAAAAAATTTTGCCTTCCCCGGCATCTGGTTTTGGGGGGCAGGAAAGGGGGCCATGACGGGGGGGAAACCCCATCTGTGTCCACCAAAACGGAAAGGAAAAACCTTTTCCCAAAGGGGGCCAAAAGCCGGAAAAGGCCGACTTTCAGGGCTTTTGACTTTGGGATGGTTTGGGGGTTAAAAGTTTTTTCTTCGCCCCCAAAACCCTTTGGGAAAAAAAGGGAAGCCCTGGCTGCTAGACGGCCACGTACGGCGTGCAGGCATCCCAAAAAGTCCGAATGAGAAGGGGTGGATGGGTCTCTGGTGGTGCTGGTGGGACGCGGGCGACGGTTTGGGGGCGAAGCCCGGGGGCTGGTCCCCCGATTTATGACTCTGAGGGGACATTTGGGAAAACTAAAGGAAAGCTTTGGGGGGTGGCGGAGGGAGGAGGGCGGAGACCGAGGGTTTTTACATGGTTTGGGGAAACCCGGGATCGGTGTGGGCCTTTTTTTTGTTTCCCAAATGTTGCCCCATTTCAACTCATTCATTCGCTGCAATGAAATAGACATGTTGGTGGGGGGTTAAAAAAACCTAAGATTCTTGGGCCTCTACATGCGTTTACCCCGGGAAAAAGGGGGCATATTTCCTCGCTGGGGAATCCCCGAGGCTTGCTCAAAAAAAGGCCCAGGCTTGAGAGGTCCTGGACCTTTTTGACGGCGGATAAGCGAGGAGCCCGGATTTTTTTGCTTTCCCCGGGGTGGGGGGAATCATATTTATTTGGAAATTCTGCGACCGCCCCCCAACTCCCCCCAACCCTTTTTTTTTGGGCCCAAAAAAAAACCCTAAATGACACTGCCCCATCGTCTTTCCTCCTCGCCAGGATGAAGCGCTCGCAAGCAAATTCTGCTAAAAAAGGGCCACGTTTGGTCCGCAAAGGGCCTCAAACATCATCATCATCCAAAACCCCGGTGATGGTCCCCTTTCCCGACATTTTTTGCATCCAAAGGAAACTGCGGCTCCCAAACAAGAGGAACTGCAAGGCTTGCCGAACCCCCCCCGGGATTTTTGGGCCCAAATACCGGCTTCCTTTTTCCCCCTCTGGGGGCCTCGTAAATTTTGGGGGGGGCAGAGCAGACAAAATCCCCTTTTTTCTTTTGGGCCCCCTTTATCCCTTTTTTAAAATGGGCCCTTTTGACCCCCAAACCCCAAATTTTGTTTATCAAAAAAGGTCTTCAGGGAAAAAGGATTATCCCCCAGTGGTGGGTACACGAGTTTTACCCTTTTTGGGGTCCTTTTGCCCTTTAAAGTTGGATGGATTCCCGATGATGCTGTGACGGGCCCTTTTTTGGCCGTGACTGGGGGGAAAGAGGAGGTAAGACTGCCCGGGTACGGTTCAAATTTAAAAAAAATGGGAAAAAACAGATTAGCGACCCCTATTTCTTTTCTAGATTTTACAGGGCCCTGACCCCCCGATGACAAAGGGCCGAAGTCCCCGCAAAACCGACGATCCCCCTGGCTTGTTGTTGCGCCCGAAGGAGCACCTTCTCTCTTTCCCTACCTCCATGTCCTAAACCCCCCCTTTTTCTCACTTACCACCTGCATTTTGCTCCCAGTTTGAAAGATAAAAATTTTTTAGAAGGTAAGGAAGAATTTTTGGGGGAAATTTCCCCTTATTTAAAAAACGGCAAATCACAGCTTTTTCTTAAATCCCTCTAATTTCCTACAGCCAACTAGGATTAAAAAAAACCCCGAAATGTTTCTTCGAATACCTGTGAAAATTTCCCGGGCGGGGGAAGAACCGTAAGGGCAAAAATTTAACAAAAATTCCCTTCCTTCAGTCCCAGGGATTTACAACTGGCCCCCGTAGGACTGGAAATTTATAGTTTTCCAAAAAATATCATACTTTTGCAAACCGCGCCAAACTGAGATTCAAGCCAATAAAAAATATTCAGAAGTTTAAAAAAAACGGATGAGAAATTGTGTTTTTTGCCGCAATGACAAACAGAACGGTTCTAGAAAATTTTTTTAAAACAGGGAAATTTTCGTAAAAACGTGGCTATTTTTAAAAAACCCAGGGCCGACCACGTGCAATACAAACTTTTTTAAAAAAATATTCCCGGGGACGACAAAAAATGCTGTATTCAAATTTTTAAAACAAGGTGGCCCCTAAGAAAAAAGCTGGGTGCGCCAAATGAAAAAAACACCTATCTGAAAAAGGTTTTACGGATTAAAAAAGTTGAGTTTTTGGCCCCCTATCAAAAAACACCTGCATTACTAAAAAAAGATCTGTATCCTAAAAATAAGTACAGGGTGCACCAAAATACAATTTAAAAAACTTAAAACCAAAAAACTGGCCAAAAAGTTTTAAAAAAAAAACAAAATTGCAATCCCAGGGTCAAAACACGGGTCTGGGCTGCACAATATCCACTCCCCTTTAAAGAGCCCTGTCTGCCCTTGCCCTGTTTTCCCGGCGCATTCCCCCGGGCCCCTTCCCCTCCCCCCCCCGCAAACTGTACAAGCGAAAAGATGCCCTTTTAAAATTTCCCTCGGGCCAAAGGGTAACTAAAATTTTGCTAATTCCTAATCTACCAAATTTTTTCTAATGTTCACAGCAAAAAAGCATAGTTGTCTGTGTAAAAAAATTTAAAACATTTTTCGCTGAGCTTTTTTGGGAGAGAGACCGAGCCACCCCCGTCCTGTTTTTATGATACACGGGACACACCTGGGGGCTAAAACAGGAAGTCGTTCTTTTGAAAACGGGGTCATGGTTTTTTTCCCCAAAACCAATCGCAACCATCCCCACATCCAAGTCTTTACGTCGCACACCCAGCCACCCTGCCCTTTTGTCTAAGCTAAATTTGCGGCCCCCAAAAATGACAAAAGGGCGCTGAAAATGGCGCGATATTAATAGTTTTATCCCCCCATTTTTTCCCAAACCAAATTATCGCGTGAGGGAAAAAATCCATGAAAATAAAAACCGGGGGCCAATTTAAATTTTGTCGAAATTTAATCCCCTAAAACACTAATCATACTGTAGATTTTCCCGGGAAAACTTTGCAATGAAAAAACAGTTTCCCCTCTGGGGCCCAAGTAAAAATTTTTGGCGTGTTTAAAAAAGGAGGCATGGACTGATTGATTCTATTGTTTTCCCGCTAGACAAGCCTTTTTTTTTCCCTTTTTTAAATGCAACAGTAAAAATTTTGGGATATAAAAAGGGTTTGGATGAGTAATTTTTTTTGGTTAAAAATTTTTTTTTGCTTCAAATTTTTTAACAGTTTTGTAATGTAATTTCCCAAATTTTTTTGAAAACCTTACAAAAAACACACAGTTAAAAAAAAAAAAGGGGCTTTGGACTCGCGGGGCAAGGATGAAAATTCCCCGCTGTACAAAGAAATTTGGTGCGTTCCCATTTAAAATATGCTATTCATTCGGGGCCCCAGTTTAAAGAAGAATGTATAGAGCTAGAAGATTTAAAAAGAGACAACCAAACTTAAAAGGGGGAAGGGAGCATCTTAGTTATGGGGAGAGGTTTAGTAGAATTGAACTTATTTTAAAATCCCCTTAGAAAAGACGGGGGTCGGGGGGACATATTAATTTCTATAAATATATAAATGGTCCCTACAAAAAATAGGGGGAAAAATTTTGTTTCAAGTGGCCCCCTCAAAAGAAAAAGGGGAATTCCATTCGACTAGATAAAAAAGGATTAAATCTCCAGAGGAGAAACGTTCTTCCTGTAAGAACTTGAACTGTGGAATAGCCTGCCTGGAGCGGGTCACAGCAGAACTGAGAGATTTTTAAGAAAGGCTTAATACCTACCTGGAACTAAGAATATAATGCGTACGTAGCTATGAAAAAATTCTGGACCCTGCTGGGGGAGGCTCTGGGGCAGAATTATGGGTCTCCACTGGAGCAACTGGTTCCCCTTGTAAGTTCCAGGGTATTAACATCCTTGTCCTCCCCCCACCCAATCTTCCCCCCCCTTTGGGTTGAACTTGTGAACATGTCTTCTTTCAACCTACTACTATGTAACTATGTAAGAGTAGCTGCACTTAAATCACTTTATATTTCGCAGGGGCCTTGTACACTGGTGTCACCACTACTGGTCACTGAAAGGGGTAATAAACAGTCTGTAGGGCTCCTGTGTGATACCTACCACTAAAGGCTTTAGGGGTACTATTGTCTTTTGCATACGACAGAGAGAGGGGCGAATTATTCTAAGTGGAATTCGTTTTAAAAATTTCAGGAAAACTTGGGTTCGGAACGAACGAAATTTAGGACATCGCGTGGCGAAGTGTCTTTTTTGATTGATAAAATGGCGCGAGCACAGGCGTTTTCATGGGGCAAAGAACTCGGGAGGAAAAAGGGGTCCTACATGGGATGTGCAGAGATGAAACCAAACAGAGACCGACGGGGTTCTTGACGTCACCGCACTATATAAGTCCGGCGCGACGCTGGGAGCTCATACCCTTTACTTACTGATTAGGGAAGGTGCGCCACGGCTAATGAATCTCTTACAAAGAACTCATTTTTTTACAGCGATTTTTTTGGGGGGGTCACAACTTGTCTCAGATACGCTTCTCTTAACTTTCTTAACATTTCTATTTTTTGGGGTTTGGATCTGAAACCAGTGTGCGACCCCATGCAACGCAATTACATTTTAATGCACTGCTCCAGCAAAATTGAAATCCAAGGGTTTTCTAAGCCTCTTCCGTTGTATTCTTTAAAGAAACAGCGTTTTTTTCAATACAAAAACCACTTCATTTTTGGGTGCTCAATTCTTTTTTCGCAAATTTACATCCAGGGGGTTTTAATTTTAAATTTTTCCCGCTGCCTGGTGCTAAAAGAAACCGTATTTTTTCACCGGCAAAAAATACATTTTTCCTGACATAATTCAAAATGAAGGTTAATTACAAGTTTTTTTCTTTGTTGTTGCGTAAAACAGCCATTGTAACACCTACAAAACTGGTAATTTTTTGGCTGTTCAATTCTTTTTCCAATTTACATCCAGGGGTTAATTAAGCGTTTTTCTGCTGCTGTGGTGACTAAAAGAAACCGTCTTTTTTCCCCCAA